>CM042689.1:296465440-296893136 GCA_023614405.1 Avena insularis | reverse complement strand
CAGGTCCGGGCGTAGTCCTAGTCGGTTACAAGTTCTAGGGTTTTACCCTTTGAATTTCCTATCTCCTCTAGTCTTGCTCTCAAGGATTCGAAGGCGTCATGGGCCTTGTACCGAAAATCTTTATGGACCAGCGTATGTATGCTGTGGGCCTTCCTTGGCTGGACTAGGTATGCTGAAGTTACGTACGTGAGGGTATAACCATGTCGATAGCCCCGAGTGATCGGTCGAATCGTAGATTCGGTGAGGACTTTCCATCCTTCGAGCAGCTATATGTTAATAGTATATGTGTATAGGGATTGTTGATGCGTGTGACTCACCCGACGGATCAGGGTCGATTAACTGTCTTAGGGCCGAAACAACACGATCTTCTTCAGGTTCGGGTCCCTTAACCTGGGCTGGAATATATCTTGGCGTAATTCAACTCAGTCGCGGAGGACTTATAGGAGTGGAATTCGGTGATTTTTAATTGGTGTACCCAGCGTCTGTAAGGATTTTTCATCACATGCTAGTGCAGTTCATACTAGCGAGCGCTTGATCGAGTGCGTTGCGGGCCATCGATGATATCATAGGTCTTATCTTTGCGTCGCAGACGTAGCATCGAACATTTATCACCTCGGAGGTGCTTCGGGTGGCCAAGGAGATTGTTGCTCCTCCAGCGTTTTGTTGGGGCGAGTTGCCAAAAGTTTTTGCATGCGGATCCGAAGATCGCGTTGAAGATTTCATAGGGTGCGCGATCAGCGCTCCTATGGGAGTAACCCCAGTGTCTGATGAGTCGAGACTCGAACGGAACTTTAGTTCAAGCATTGTTTCAATCATTAGGTTCGCAGGACTCAAAATTTTCGGATGCTTAAATCCATCCTCCCTATGGAGTAGCCCCGAGTCCGTAGTGGAGTCGTAAACTTCGGCGTAGGACTCGAGAGAAATAATTTTGTCCTCATTTGTTACGTTGGAGTGCGCGGCCTCCTGATAGGAGTAACCCCCAAGTATTTAGTCGAATCGTAGATTCGGTGAGTACTGGCTGTAAGCGAAGTGGTGCTAGTATAGCTTTTGATGACGGTGCTTACGATCGATGACCTCAAGCGTCGCTATGCGGAGATGACTTATTTGGACGAAGCGTGGGTCCCACTTGCTGACTTTGAATTGACCGTCACGCAGCGGCGTGAGAGATGATTCAGCGTCTCCTCGATTTCCGCACGTAGTGGACGGCGTAACGACGGTTCGTTTTGGTGCGCCACGTGTACGGCCAGATCTACCGTTGGCGTTAGGTCTTCTCGATTGGCGGCCGCGCGTCGTCTTATTTGTTATAATCCCTGGTGAAATCGTGGTTTGTTTTTCACCACAACAGTTCATCTATTCACTGCCCCCTCGTTCTTCAGCTATTCTTGCTGCGCGCTAAGAGTTTCCTCCACATTTCCTTTGTCTTTCTTTGTTGGCAACGCCACCACCGCCGTAGCACCATGGAGAAAACAAAGAAGTCCTCATCTGCAGTTGGGACCAGCGCCGCCGGAGGCAAGAAGGGCACCGCCTTGCTCGCGTCAGCAGCGGTGGTGGCGGCGATCGAGACGGGAGAGCGATCTCCATAAGCTGGCGGAGCTGATCCCGCAAGACACGACGGCCGTGAGACTCCCCGGCAATAAGGTAATCCCCCGTCCCCCATCTGGGTATCGGGTTATGTTTGTTGCCTTCATGATTCACGGGTTTTCTTTTCCGGTCCATGACTTCCTTCGTGGACTGCTCTTTTTCTATGGGGTTCAACTCCATCATCTGTCTCCCAACTCCCTTCTCCACATTGCGTGTTTTATCACGCTTTGAGTGTTGGCTTGGCATTGAGCCGCACTTTGGCCTCTTAAGCTTTATTCCGTGAAGAAGCCCTGATTCGGATGGTGTGTATCCCATTGGGGGTTTCATCATCTCCCTCAGTCCCAATGTGCAATTCTTTTCCTTTTCCATGTCCGAATCTGTCCAGTACTGGCGGAGGAAATGGTTTTACATCCGTGATTCCGTCTTGCCTGGGCAAGATTTTGGTCTCGTTCCTTTGATCCTCCCAATTGATTGAGAAGAAAAGATCCTAGAAAACCAAATCTTAGGCGGTGAAGTGGCGGAGATAGAGGCCCTGTCCGTCGGGTGGAGGATCTCAATTGATTCACGAGAAGGAGGTGAAGCGGTGTCGACATCATCCGGATGTTTCTTGGCGTCAGGGTGCCCTCCAAGCGAGCGCACCGATGTTTCTTTACTCTGGGCGCCGTGATCAAGCGAGGTTTGAAAGAAAATCTCCGAGGTGGAACTTGACAAGGCTCTTGGCGTTGTTGAAGTTCAAGGCCGACGAAGAAATCGGGAAGTCGCCGACTCTCCCTTTTCTTCGACGTTGGTCGTCTGAAGGTGTAGATTTGCACGTAGTGCTTCCCTTTGTTTTTGTCAATGTACTTTTTCCTTTGTTTGCTAACAAAGTTCCTTTTCCTTTGCAGAGCTTCAAAGTGCGGGCATGGCACCACCGTTGCCCAAGAGGTATCTGAATGCCGGATAATGAAGTGGTGGATTCCGTGTCCGAGCTACCGTCGTAGCGATCCCAGCGGAGGATGCCCGGCGAATCGAGTGAGGACCATTCGCATAGCGATCACGAACTCTAGCGAGTCGTCGGATGCCTCGACTCCTCAGACTCCCGAAATCCTCTGGGCCTTGGCGTCATGATGATGTTCATGGGGTTCTTCCTCTCCCTTCCTGCCATTCACATGCGAGTTGTTGCTCCGCACCCGCGAAAGCCGGAAGAAGGAAGAAAAGAAGGAGGAGAAGAGGGAAGAAAAGAAGGAGGAGAAGAGGGTCGAAGGGCTTCTCTATCTTCGACTGGCGTGTTGGACGTAAGTTTTCTTGTTGCCACTGTTGTCCTTTGTTCCTTGTTATTTTGCACTGTGTTGATTGGTTCGTGTCAGGCAATCCTTCCGACTCTCTAGTGATGGTGCGCGAGATGATGGGAGTCGAACATTGCGCCGCCTCCTCCTCGGATGGTGGCGACTTGGTGATGCTTGCGCCAGTTCCTCCTGCGAGAGAGGCTGGTGGTTGCGCTCAATTTCAGTAGCGGCTTGAGTTCGCCTTGAACACGTAAGTTTTACCTTGATGTTGCAGAGAGCCCCAGTGTCTTCGTATGCTGATGTTGTTTATGCTTCTTTGTGTTGGGCGTAGCCCCAAGTCTACTCTTACTACTATTGCTGTTGCTGCAGCCTTTTTGTCCAAGAGGCCAGCGGCTGGTGGAGGAACTAACGCTTGGAGGCAAAACTGCGGCAGCTTCAAGGTATTAAATCGCCTTTGTAGTACTTCTCTTGCTTATCCTGGTCTGTTCTTTGACACTTGCTTGTTGTAAATGCAGAGGAGCATAACGACTCTCTCCGTGAGGTCGATGCTCTGAAGAAGAGCCTTAATGTCGACGAAGGCCAAAAGCTGCCGCTAAGGCGAGAGCTGGAGGCAGCGAAGGCGACCAAGCGAAGAGCGTCTGCCGAGGAGGCCGCATGGTCGTGAGGAGCAGCTAGCCACCGTTGCGGCTGCTTTCGTGAAAAAGGGGTGTGAGAAGCTCATGGCTCCGCCAAGGCTATTTCGGTGGCGCTAGCTTTGTACTAACTTCTTTTCTACGGATCTTCTTCTATGTTGCCTTTCTTCATGTTTTCTTCTTTTTTGTCTCGGATGCATGAGGCATCCGAGTTTGACTGTGATGCTCGGAGCAGGGAGTGCTCTAGATGATGCCCTTTGGTGGTCGAAGATCATTGCAACCTTTGTCGTCAACTCCTTGCCAAAGCGAAGAGGTCCTTGGTCGCTTCTACGGGAGCTATTCGAAGGCGCGTCTCTTGAAGGCGTGGATGCCTGGCGAGCTCTGTCGGCAAGCGCTGCGTACAAGCATAAGCGAAAGGGCATCGGCGCGTCCGTCTGGCTGGCGATGGCCATGGCGGTTTGGGCGGCTGGACCTGCCCAGTTACTTCTCGGATGCCTACAATGCGGATGGATCCGAGGTAGCCTTCGCCGCCTACTCGCTCGCTGCCAGACGATATGGGCCCAAGCTCATTGACTTCTTTGTCGAGTATGCATTGCGGCGGCGAGGCCAAAGCTAAGCGATGCAGTTACGAGGCGACTCGGTGTCCTCCGCCTTAGGCATAGTAGGCGTGGGGTAGTTTGTAGTCTATTTTTGTTGTAAATATCTTTTGTAGTATCATCCTTGTGCCCGTGGTAGCCTTATATCACTAATGAATTTCTCGAGTTGTGCTCTATCCTTGGCTGAATGTACGTGTGTCTTCTTTTTCTTACGCTATAGGTTCCTTGGTCTTGACCAGTTGACACTTCATCGAAAGGCCCTTGCGAGCATCATTGGATGATTCCTCGGCTCGCTTTCTTGAGATCGCGTCTTGCTTGGAGAAGATTTGCTTGGGTTCTGTGATCGCTGCGTTTGGAAGTCCAAAGCGGACCGTGGTGCAGCGAAGGATTATTTGATGGCGGGCTGGGTAATTTGTCCGGCGGCTGCAATGTAAGTTGATCCTTCATAGCTCAGTTCTTGGTGAGCCTGGCCTTACTCTTGTTTGTGCGGTTGTCGAGGTGCCAATCTTGCTCAGGAAGAAAAAGCGTATTGCTGTTGAGTCAATTGCTTGACTCAACAGGACATGGAGGCGGCTTCTTACGGATCGATCGTGATCATGCCATAGTTCTGGCGACGGTGCGGGATCGTGTCTACGAGTTTCGCGGGTGCTCCGCGGTGCATATCGCTTTCCTCGGTCTTTGCCGCGTCATGTTTCCGTTGGATGCCGTGCCAGCGACCCTTGCAGGTCTTCGGCGAAGTTTGGTGCCGGCAATGTCAAGATCTTGGTGCGGCAGCAGCTTCGTCGCGAGGTGAAGGCTGCCTTGTCTCTTGTGAGGTGCACCGCCACGACATAGATTTGGCTCTTTGTGGCGTTGGGCCACCTCCTCGACGGATGATGGTGAGTGGAATGTCGTCCACATTACGGCTGTAAGGCGGTATGCGAACAGATTGTAGATTTGTTTGAGCAGCGTGCTTAGGTTATTCTTGAATAGGTAGGACCTGAAAATAAGCAGATAGATGTAAAATTTGTATATTGTGGCTGGGCGTGTATGTGCCCTTTGTTGTAAAGGTTGCTTGTTTGCGAGCACGTGCTTTGATTTAATCGTGTCCTTTTCGTTTGCTGGCGTGGTCGACTACTCGAATGTACCGTTTGTCCTCAGTCGATGAAATCGTGAGGTGGGGGGAGCCCCCGAGTGCGTATGTAGCATGTAGTAAAGTTGCAGAAAATAATCAATCGAGGGTTGGGGGCGAGGTACTTAGCTTTATTTATATCGTAGTGGAGGAGGTACATGATTCGACTGAGTAGCCTTGGCTGAAAGCCTTATTGAAAGTAAAAAGGGGGGTAGGTTGCTACGGGTAGAATCGTCGCAGGTGCGAGACGTTCCACGGGTTGGAGTATCGACTCGGACTCCACATGCTTGGCGATAAGCGCCACAGGATGACCGGTGATGACATAGGGTCCTTCCATGGTGAATCGAGTTTGTTCGGTTGCTTTTGCTTGAGTGTAAGGCGAGGTCTCCTTCGACGAAGGACCTTGGCACCGGCGGCTGGTACATGATAGTTGCGGAGACTCTTTGGTACACGCTGATCGGCGGTGCTATATCCAGCGCTTCATCGAGTGTGTCGGCGGCGTCTTGAGTGCGACCATGGATTCGGCTTGACGTATGGCGGCGACTCGTGGAGCTGGTGGCGTGCCGGTGGTACGGCTTCAGCTCCGTGCACCATGAAGAACGGTGTGTGGCGGTGGAGCTGTTTGGCGTGGTCGTAAGCTCCACAGGAATGACGGTAGCTCTTTCGTCCGATTTCCAGCTTTGTGCTCGAGTGAGCTCATGAGGCGCTTCTTGATGCGGCGCCCGATTAGGCCGTTAGCCTTTTCCACTTGCCCGTTTGTTTGCGGGTGTGCCACTAAGGCATATGTGATATTGATCCGAGGCCTTCGCGAAGTCACAGAATTCTTCGGAGATGAAGTTCGATCCGATTGTCGATTGATGATCTTTGTGCGGTATGCCAAACCTGAGACAATGGATTGAAGAACTTAATGCCGGTTTGCCTTATACGGTTGGTGGCGGCATGGCTTGATCCACTTGGTGAATTTGTCATTGTGACCGGGAGGAAGGCGTGTCCTCCTTCGAAGATTTTGGCGGTTTGCCGATCATGTCGAGCCCCATTGGGCGAAAGGCGAGCTATGGGTATGGGTGAAGTTCGGACCCAGTGCGTCGCGGTTTGTCGGCGAACCGTTGGCACCCGTTGCATCTTGGACGATGTCTTCGCGTCGCTCATGGCGTTGGCGATAGAATCTGCTCGTGGAGCTTTGGCGGCGAGGCGGCTACTGCGTGGTGGCGCGGATGCTCTCGTGGATATCTTGGGTATGGCTTTGCCGTCGTTGATGGTGACACACCATTGTAAATGCGCCCGTAATGCTGCGTTTATGCAGTTATTTGTTGATAATGGTGAAGGCTTTTGACCGGCGAGATACGCGTCGGGCATCTGTCAGCTGTCGGCAATTCTCCGTTTATCGAGGCGGAGGTATGGGCGTGTCAAGTTTCTTCGACGCCATGACCTGCACCAGGTTGACCATGGCAACCGGTATCCAACTTTGGGTCCTTCACGACCTTCGGGTAGCGTGGCCCCAGTGTTACGCTTCTTCGGGTGATCCTTGGGAATTTCCGCTTGATGGATGTACGCAGATCTGTTCGAGAACACACTGGTGGTACCTTTGCACAAGTGGAGCCGATGTTGGCGAGTCTATCGGCCTCCTCGTTGCTCTCTCTTCCAACGTGCGAAGTTCGCGATCGTGAATTCTCCTTGAGTCGTTGTATAAGCGCGTGACGCGATCATGTTTCGGCGTGTCGCGTCGCACTCATTCATCGTCTGTTTGTGCGACAAGGTTGGAGTCACCGTAGATGACCAGGCGCGTTGCGCCGCATATTTGCCATCTTCATGCCATGGATGAGGGCCGTATTAAACCGTTGTTGGAGGCTCTGAATTTCATCCGAAGGGCGTACTTCATCTTGTCACCTGCGGGGAGGTCGGTATGATTCATGCCCTACTCCGGCCGCGTTTGGAGCCGTCAAAATGCATTGTCGGGACTGCGACATATGCAGGGTGTCGGTATTTGTAGCTCCATCGATGCACCGAAGTCGGAAGGACTTGAGATTTGATTGCGTGTCGCTTCGTAGATGATGTCCGGGGTGATAGTTCAATGCCCCCAGGGCCCGCGTCCTGTGGCCTCTGGGTTATTTAGGATGTTGTTTAGGGGTGCCTCGTTGGCGACCATCACTGATGCTCCACAGGAAGTAGTGGCTCGGTCGTCGAGCCGTCATGAACACGCCATAGGCCAACCACGGTAGTGCGGTAGCTGTTTTGTTGGAGTGAGAACCTCATGAGGTAGTAAATTGGGCGTTGTACCCGTGGGTCTTGCCTTCTTGTCGTTCGACCACAGTCTTATCTTGACCACCTGGTGCGTGGCTGCTATGTGACAACAGGCTCAGCGCTCTTTTGGCGTGACCAAAGCTGGCGAGGTGGAAGGAGCAGCAGGGCTTTCGAATCGTCGTTGACTTGGTGTCCACTCGAACTTATGCGCCTTGCGTGTATTTGGTAAAATGGTAGGGCCTTCGCCCATGCGGTGATGAACACCTTAGTGTCGCTACTCCCCTGCGAGTGCTGAGCGCCCTTGAGGTTTTCGGCTTCTCCATTGTCATGATAGCTTTGATTTTCTTGGGTTCGCTTGATCCCTCGTTGAGAGATGAAGTACCCGAGCGGTGACCGAGGGGCCCGGCGCACTTTTACAGATTGAGCTTGATCCTGTGGCGATCAAGGTTGTCGAGCGTCTCGCGGAGATCGTCGATAAGTGTTCTTGCCTCCTTGGTTTTATGACTATGTCGTCGACATAGACTTGAGCGTTGACCGATCTGGTCCTTGGCGAGCCTGCATGCATCGATGGTACGTGGCACCGCGTTCTTTAGCCGAAGGGCATTGTGTTATAGCGTATACTCCGAGCGGTGTGATGAGCGCGTTTCTCTTGATCTTGACCTTGAGTGAATCTGGTTCTCTTTGAGTAGGCGTCGAGGAAGAGAGTTTCTCACAACTGCGGTCGAATCGATGATCTGGTCGATCAGGAAGAGGAAGTGGTCCTTAGGGCGGTGTTTATTTAGTGGCGTGAAGTCCACGCATCCGCAGATGTCGTGTCCTTCTTCGGGACCATCACCGTGTTTACCGACCACTCGCTTTCCTTGATTTCCGGATGAAGTCTGCTGAGTAATCTGTTGATCTCCTTGCCGATAGCTTGGCTCGTGGCTCAAACGGTCTTGGATGGGCTTGGCTTGGTAACCCGTGCAGGAAGACATTGAGTGCGTGCTTTCGGTAATTCACAGGAACTCTGGCATGTCCGCGAGGACACTGGCGAATTTCCGGTGCTCACGGAGAATTGACGGCGCGCCTTCTATCTTGATCTTGAGGTCGTTGGCGATCAACGCCGTCTTGGAGGCATCCGTTGGATGGACTGCACTTTTTGGTGTTGATGGTGGAGTCGAAAGACATGTCGGTGCGTTACGCTTTGTGGTGGGGTAGCCCATTGTCGTCACCTCGCGGAGCCTTACAAGCTCGTCTTGCATGCGAAAAAGGAGATTTTGTTGAAATCCCTGTCGCATTAGTCGTCGGGTGAAGCTCCGTGGATTGTGATGGCCTATGGTCTGGCATCTTGAGTAGTAGGTATGCGTGGTGTGGGACGGCCGAACCTTGCGAATGCTACATCGAGGATGGCGTGGTATTGCGACGGCGATCCACCGCAATTCTAGGCGCTCTGCCGAAAGTTGTCCGGCTTCGAAGATGACGTCGAGCCCTATTTTGCCGGGGAAGATGCCCTTCCACAGGATAATCTTGTCGAGCGTTGTGTCGATTGTTCGGCTGCATTGCGGGATCCGCATAGCTGCTAGAGTGCTTGCGAACATTAGGTTGATGCGCTGCCACGTCCATGAAGAGCGGCTCATCTAAAGCCTCCGATCTGCGCCTCGGCACCGAGGCGGCATGACTGGGCGAGGATCTGGCAAGGGTGATCAGCGAGTGAATGTGATGCGGACTCCGATCCGGCTGAGGTACTCGGGATTGCGGTGAGTTGCCACGGCCAAATTGATTTGTCGGGTGATTTTCTTACGCACCTGTTGGTTGGGCGTCCCTTACGGATCATATTTAGTGCTCCCTTTGGTGGGGTATGAGACCGGCGTTGTTTCTTGTTGGTGCGGTTGGTTGATTTGGGCCTCAATAGGCGGTAGGGGAGCTCCGTGTGCTATTTCACTGGCGCGGTGCGTTTCGAGCAGGAATTGGAGCTTGTTGCCTCATCGCATCATGCCTTGCTGAGTTTCGGAACTCGGCGGGTCCTTGAGCATGTGGCTAGCTTTCTTTTTGCCATCTTGTTTGTCGATGTAGAAGTGGATGGTGCATGGACCCGAAAGTTTGTCGAATCTGAGGGTCCATTATGCCATGATGGCGTTACCCGCAGCGCGTTGGTCGTCCGTTGTCGGAAGTTTCGCTGCGGTATCCTCATTGTGCGGCTGTTGTCGTTCTGGCGGTCGGCGAGGCTGCGACCATGTTGGGTCCGTCGCGATCCTCGTGAATCGCGATCTCCTCTTCTTTGCGGTGTTCGCGTCTTGGCCGTAGTCGTCCTCTTCATCTGATTGCGCCCTGGATGCAATCTTCGCCGTCTATAGCGGTTGGCGATTTCCATGAGGTGGTCGAGTGTCTTGGGCTTTACGTCCAAGTTTCTCCTTGAAGTCTGGGCGTTTGGCGCCGTCCACGAAAAGCGCCGATGGCCCGCTCTTGGAGATGTGTCTGCGGAGTTCTTGGTTGTAGACCAGCGTAGTATGTATGGCGGATAGATTCACCGTTCTCGAGTGCGGGCTCGCAACTCTTCGATTGGCGGGTCTCTTGCTGGTGCCTTTGAAATTTCGGATGAAGCTATAAGCGAGCTCCTCCCACGGATGGATCGATGATAGGATGCTAAGCGGACCAGCGCCACGCTTTGTCATGCGGTGAAGGCATTGCATGGCGGTTTCTTTGTTGCCTCCGTGAAGCTTGATGGATGAGAGATGGTCACTGAGCCAGAACTTTGGATCTTGCGTGTCGTTGAACTTCGGAGTATCCGAAGGAAGCTTGAAGTTGCCTGGCATCTGTGTTCATGACGGATCTGCTGAAACGCCGAGCCGCGAGTTCTCGCCGTCTTCATCCATCTCAGATTCAGACGAGCATGCGCGTTTGGCGCGTGCTTTGTCGATCTTGCGTTGTGTAAGCTTGTCTCTGGCATCGTAGTCGCGTTTATGGCGGTTATAGCTCTTCTTCCTTCGAGGAAGATCGTGTTCCTCTTCATCTTCGGATGAGGGAGTGGGGCTTCGGTCGCGCCTGGCTGGAGCTTTCTTCTTCGGCTCCGTAGGAGCGTCTTCGTGGAGCGCAGCTCCGATTAGTCCTAGTCCGGTGAGTGCGGACCTATGCATGGCCCTTTTCGGGTCCCCTCCGGAGTGGGTGAGCCGCGAATCTGTGATGGCGCCATGATCGCGGCTTGTGGCGTCTTGGGATGATGTTGCCGTGGCGTCCATATCCATGAGCGATGTATGGAGAGTTGGTCACGTCCACGTTCCTTGGGTCCATGTTTTCCACGAGAGTGGTGCTTGTTTCCCTGGTTTCCATTTGTGCTAGAGCGGGTCCTTTGGCGGAGAGCGCGGCTTGTCGCGACTTTGGACTCGGAGGCTGCTTGCGTTGTCGGCGTCTCCTGCATCTTGACTTGTTTCTTGTGCTCTCGATGAGGAGGTAGTGGTATGCCATCGATGGAGTCACGTGAGGAGTCGGTAGGACTATTTCGCCGCGACGGCGCGGCGTGCTTGACCCATCCTTCTTTGCTAAGTTGGATGAGGTGGCCTGTTTTCCCGTTTTCGCCGTTTCCACCGTTTTCGTTTACATCCTGCGGGTTGGGGTTGGCGGCGGGTTAAGCGTTCCTCGTCGGTTTGGATGACTGCGGCGCATGATAGCGCTGCAGATTGGTTGTCGCCGCGCAACTTTGGATCCGAATCGTAGGTCCTTCATCCGAAGGTGGATCGCCTGATCGAAGTTGCATTTCTGCTTCAGAGAACTCATCTGTTGATGGTGGCGTCGTAACGCAGGTGTAAACCTGGCGGGCCTGATTGACCACGGGCACCCTTCGAGGCGAGGGTGCCGGTTGTCCCACTGAGCGAAACTCCGAGCAATTTGAGTCCGTCGCCACGGGCTCGAAATCCTTTATGGTATCCGGCGAGTGGGCGGTGAAGTCGAAAGCGCCGAAGAGGAGGTGATTCTCCGTCGCCCGGAGTTGTAGATCGATCGGGTCGAACCGTCCGATCGCTGTCAATCGGCCCAATTCCACAGACGGCGCCAATTGGCGAGGTTTAATCTCATCAATGCCCATTGTTATGGACTTGGGTTTTGGAGAAGATGGGGATGCCGGAGATCGTGGCACGGTTAACGGACAAGCAACCGGGGACACGAGATTTACGAGTTCGGGCCCGAGAAACCCTACTCTTATGCGCTCTTTGATTACGGTAGACAGAAGGTTACAGGTCGTGATTCGATCTGGCGTGGATGCGTGTGCGAAAGTATGAGTCGAGTTCTCCTAGGGCGTGCCCTCCGGCCTTTATATAGACTTAGGCGGGTCCGGGCGTAGTCCTGGTCGATTCTAAGTTCTAGGGTTTTACCCTTTGAATTTCCTATCTCCTCTAGTCTTCCTCTCTAAGGATTCAAGAAGGCGTCATAGGCCTTAGTCGAAAATCTTTATGATGACGTATATCTGCGTGGGCGCCTTGGGTATCTTTGAAATTACGTATCAAGTAGGTATAACCATGTCACATGACATTTCCAAAAGGGTCAAGCAAAGCCGACCGCTGCTGCCTCTCGGTGTCCCGCCCTGCCTTTTCCGTTTTAACTGCGAATGGTCCTAGGAATTCTCCGGTTGCCGTTGCCGAGCCGCGTCGCACGCTGTCCATACAAGGCTGCTGCTATGGATATGGATAGGCTCGCCGACGTGGATCCCATGCTACGACCGATATCTGCATGCTGCTACTGCTGAGAATGCTCGGCTTCTCTCTTCTATGTCGCTCTCGTCTCGCCTTTTCTTTTCTTTATTTCTCTCGGACGAGCCGCTGTCGAAATTGCCAGTGCCTCTCCGTTACGGCAATTATATATATGCTTAGGGATTTTGACTGCGCACTGTCTGCCGGTCGAATTGTTTTCCGTTTCTGTGTAAGGATGCGTCAGAGAATCTCTGGATTTTTTAGGAGTATATCCAGCTGAGCCAGTGAGCCAAGATAGTGGATATACTAGTGCTTGCACACTTTGCTGGAAGCGACGAGTCACCACTCACCGCCGTGACAACCCAATTCTCAATCAGTCACAACTCACAACTCACAACATACACCTTGTGATTTGCACATCAGAGGTAATATAAAAATATTTTCCTGAGAAACTACAAGCAGTGTGGGCTCCTGTAATTATACAATCATCAGTAGTAATTGTTCCTTTCTGCTTTAATAAAGGTTGGTGTGACAGAGACTACACGAATCATCAATACTACATTTTAATGGCGGGAAAGCGACGGTTCGTAATGCTACTGATGCCCTTCCCTTTGGATCTTGCACAACGGTGCAAGTGGCGTTTTGGGACCATCATCCTGTGTCCAACGGCTGCAAACATGCATACACTGTAAGTTGTAGCATGATTAAATGTTGCACTGTTGCAGGGATCTAGTTCTGGTTTGTTTTAGATATACAAGACTATAAATCCGGGCCTTAAATTGATAAAGCTAAAACGCCAAAAACCTCATACAGAACATATCAAAGATTGAGTTAAAAGTAGGGAAAACGTGGCAAATCTACACTAAACTGTTCACGCCCTTGCTAGTTCCCCGTTAATAAACCGGTCAATTTTTTTCTGTTTTTTTAATAAAATGAGCAAAATTACCTTTTTTATTGAAAAACAAACATCACAGGTAGGTCCCCTTGTCGATACTAAACAGTGGAGCAAGATTCGTTCTCTTATACTCGAGCCCAAACAATTTTGTTGGGTAGTAGTTTCACTGTGAAGTTCCACACAACTTCAATGTTGTAAACTTTATGCAACCATGGCTACAACAGCCTGCACACGTGATAGTTCACACTTATGTATCTCTCACGTTTATCTCTCTTCATCCTCTTCTCTTTCTGCTAAGGTTTTGGTTCTTGATGTTCTCCACACGAAAAATGTCTACATCGCCGAGGTGATTCTGTTTTTTGCAAGAAATTCCAAGTTTTGTTGGCATATCTCCCTAATTTCCTTCTTTTTCATCATGACACTCATCGAGATCAATTTCGCCGTGCGTGGGTGATCTTTTTCTGAACTCCTTTGGAAAATAGTTGCGTCTCAGTGTTCCAGTAAACTTTGATTTTGTAACTTGTCAGTTTTCTATTTTGACCACCAGAATTACATCGCCCACAACACGCTCATGTGATGACATTGAAAAATAGGAGGTAAGTTTACCATCTTTGAGAGAAGCATCAATAACAGTCTAGATACGTGCAAACAAACACCATAAATTTGCACCACTCGAGCCAAAGACTCTAATGCAACCAACCAAACAAGGAATGCTCCTTCTGAGCCTCATACAATGCAGGCAACCAAACGTGATACCCACATATCGTCTAGGCCATTTTGCAAAAAAGAATCTAAGTAGGGGATGGCCGAGGAAATCATACGAGAAACCAAACATGTATCTCCCGTTTCTCCACACCAATAGTGATCGTTGTAGGTGTAGCATGAAAAGGAGCCACGATGGTTTAAAAGCAAGATAGACCAACTTTTTTTTTTGCGAAATTCCACTGATCTATTAATAATTATGAACGTACAAAGAATCTTAAAAGTAACATAAATTATAAATAGGTCATTGGACCACCTAGCGACGACTGCATACACTAGCACGAGCCGAAGGCGCACCGCGGTCCTCGCCCCTCCATCACCGGAGTTGGACAAATCTTATCATAGTAGAGTTTGTTATAGTAGAGTGACGGGAAGTCATCGTGCTAAGGCCCCGAAAAACCAGACCAGAGAAACAACCATCGTCAAAGATGATAATCGTAGATCGGAAGAGAATGACCTCAAACCACACCAAATAATACAAAAACAACCGGATTCCAAGAGATCCGTCGGACACACGACTCCATGCGTCCTCCGCCGGTGCTAGCTGCACCACCAGAGCAAGGATAGGACAAGTAGAACCTTATTCTAATTTTAGGACATAGTCGTCGTCTTAACATCCTGAAAAAGACATCGAAAATAGTCTAAATTATGAACATGAACCTTCTCGCCAGCGAGAATCCGTGGTCCGCCACACCTTCAAGGAACCAAGGCCACAGGAGGCGGAGCGGACCGGCGAGGTCGCCGGCGAGAAGGACAAAACCCTAGATGGGTTCTACAAAGCCACCGCCTCTCTCCTATCTTGAACGGGTGTACCGGTTCGGTAGGTCCAAGACAGACCAACTTTGATGTTGAAAGTTTTCTACTTTGATGTGATGGTACTGGGAAGATGAGCTAAGTTCACCAAGAGGCATCATTAAGGATACAGATACATGCAAACCAAACACCATACGTTTGCGTCGTTTAAACAAGGAAGTCTAACGCGCGCACGCGGGATGCTTGTTCCGACCCTCGTGCCATGGAGGCAACCAAACGTGAGGCCCATGACTCGTCCCAGCCATGCTGGCAGAACACTGTGAGCAAAACATGGTCGAGAAGGTTATGCATGCAACCAAACAGGTCACGTTCGCCCGTTTCTCCACACTATTGTCACCGCAGGTGTAGCACGAAATGGGGCCACGAAGGTTTTGAAGATAGACCAACTACTCCAGCGGGATCATCATGGCCGAACATGAGTGTGAGAGGCATGCATGGGGTCCTTTGGGCTAATTAAATCGTTAATTATTTGTACTGTAGTATATGTGAATTATTGGGGGTACTTTACGTACGTCAGGCTAAGATGGCTTTGCGCAATTTGCATTATTGAAAGGAAGATTCTGTTGAAAATATAAGCAAATTACCATAATATTTAATCCGAAATAAGTAATAATAAATCATGACTATAAGTGCTGGAATTAAACTAATCATGTATACTAGCAGAATAAACGAACATATCATATTCAACCAGAATAAACAGATCACATCTATTCCAAGAGCTAGTACAAGAAACTGCAACAGAAACTGAACTAGATAGGAACAGATTACGTACGGTGCTGGAGGAGGAATCGGGTTCGTGTTCAGGTTGGGGTTGAGGTTGACACCAGTGTTGTCAGCCATGGCGTCGATGTAGAGGCTGCTGATGTCCGGAAAGAAGTCCTCGTCGGGGAAGTAGTGGTCGGTCGACGTGATGCCGTCAGTAGTCACGCAGACGCCTCCCAAAACCTGATCGCCTCACCCGCACAGGTTCACGAGGCGGTGGTTCCGAGGCCCTCTTGTCGTTGTCGGTGCGCGAACGAGGATAGAGAAGGTGTAGCGGCGCAAGGTTCGAGTCGAGAGAGATGTGTATTTTCTCGTATTACGGTTTTTTGCCTAAGGCCGTTTTATATAGGCGCCCGGTCGGATAAGACGTGGGGCGTAACCCACGTCCCGAGTAATCTTCCACGTTCCGGAAGACCGGAAGCGGTACCGAAAAATAACTTCGCACAATAATTTTCCCGAGCGGCAAAAAGATAAGATCGGCGAGGCACAATTCCGCAAACAGCGTAGCGTCGTGGCGAGACGAGGCGTGGCGGAGGAGGAGGAGCGCGTGTGTATGACACTCCTCTTCACTCTCTTTAGGAGGTAGTGAAACACTCCACTATATATATTGGTCCAACTCCCTCTAAACTAGCAAGGTGGGACTAAACTTTGGTGCCACCTTGCTAGGCATGAATGGGCCAAGAGAATTTCAGAATTTGTATTAGGCTATGGGCCAAGGCCCACACCCAAATTCAACAATCCCCACAAATTCTCATAGGCACATATCATCACATCACATCAATCAGTTCGAGCATTGTTTATATACGGTGCGAGGTGGAGACCGTTAAGTTGAACTTCCACTTAGAACTTCATGTTATACTAGATTGCAACTTGAATAATGGACTATGCCTTGAACTACAAGTTTGGTGCGCACTAGTTTCACATAAGGTCTAGACCGTCTGAGCGCATGCCAAGCTTCTCCGGTTTGGAGCTTATCGTCATACTCCATGGCCTTTCATGAGTTTATTAGAGAGCACCCAACTCTCACGGACTGACGTTTGTGATCAGGACTCATATAGGTGTGTTCTTCAAAAGATGTTCGCAGGACAACATCTTTGCTTAAACAAGCCACTCGTAACACATTAAGGTAAATACCAACCTGCCATGCAGAATAGGAGAGTATTGCATCTATACGGAGTGGTAGTATGCTATAAGGATACTCTCCTCCCGGTTGATCAACGACTTGTCTCCCAACTCTACTTCACGGGATCTCCGATCACATAGAGCGGGTTACCACTGTGAGCAACTCAAAAGTGGGTCTCAAACCCATCTCCTCGATGCATTATCTATCACATTACGTGATAGACCCTTTGTGAAGGATCTCGCCAGATTTTTAGATGTTTGGATATAGTCCAATGCAATAACTCCGGAGTTTCTCATTTTCTGACGATTTCAATCTCCTCTTCACATGTCTTGATGACTTCATATTGTCCTTAGAACTGTTTATTTTTATGATCACGGTTTGATTATCACAGTTCATAAGGATTGCGGGTATTGGTTTTTCAACCATGTAAGTTCATCAAGAGTTCACGAAGCCACTCTGCTTCAACGATGGCGGTGTCTAATCTTGTGAGTTCGCTTCCATAGTTGACCTCGTTAAGATGGTCTCCTTGCAAGACTTCAAGAAACCGCCACCACCAAGTGTAAACACATAACCACTTGTGGCCTTAGTCTCATCGACATCCAATCCAGTTTGAGTCACTATACCCTTCAAGTACCCTTGGATACGGAGTAGTGAATCCCATAGCTCGTAATGCCTTTCAAATAACATAAAACCCTTTCAAGGGCCTGCCAATGAACATCTCTAGGATTTGAGACAAATCGACTTAACTTGCTTAAAGCAAAGGAGATGTTAGGCCTCGTGGCTGGCTAAATACATAAGCGAGCCAATAATGCGAGAATATCTCGCTTGATCTTTAGCATCCTTAGGATCTCCCGATTCTTTCGAACCAACACGCTAGGATCGTATGGTGTAGGAGAGGATCTACATTCGCTATACCCAAACGACTCAAGATCTTTTCCACATAGTGAGACTGAAGCGGTGTTATCCCACCATCATCATCTTTCAAAGACTTGATGTTCAATATCACATCACCACTCCTAGATCTTTCATCTCAAAACTACGAGATAGAAAGTTTTGACCTCATTGATAACATTAAGATTGGTCCCGAATATCAAGATATCATCAACATACGGACATAAGATGACTCCTCGCCCCCACCATGGCGATAGTACACACTTGTCGACCGTTTACAATAAAGCCTTCATTAGTTAAAGTCCTTTCAAACTTATCATGCCCTTTGCTTAGGAGCTTGCTTGAGACCATCAGAGACTTGAATAACTGCACACCTTGCCTTGTTGACCATCTATCACGAATCCATCCGGCTGATCCATATAAATTTCCTCATCTAACTCTCCATTTAGGAAAGCCGTCTTAACGTCCATTTGATGAACGAGAAGATCATGCGAGGCACCAAGGATAGCGATTTAATAGTGGTCAACCTAGCCACGTGAATAAGTATCAAAGAAGTCTTCGCCTTCTTTCTGGGTATAACCCTTGGCAACAAGTGCCTTATACTTCTCAATAGTACCATCAGGTCTAAGCGTCTTCTTAAACACCCACTTACATCCTACAGTTTGCACCCATAAGGACGATCGGTAATTTCCCAAGTTCCGTTTGCTATGATGGAATCCATCTCACTCTGACGGCTTCTTTCGAAGAGTCGACATCTTGAGATGCATAAGCTTCAAATAGAAGTGGGAGTATCATCCACGAGGTATACAATGAAATCATCACCAAAGGACTTCGCAGTCCTTTGTCTCTTACTTCGGGTAGGAGCTTCACTGTTATCCTCACCGGGATTATCAGGGTGTTCTATCGAAATGGTGGGTTCAGGAATTGTGATTAATTCTTGACTAGATAAACTAGGCATCTCCTGATTTGATGAACTAGACGAATCTTTCATGGGAAAGATGTCTTCAAAGAAAGTCGCATCATTTGACTCCATGATTGTACCAACATGCATGTCAGATACCTGAGATTTCACTATCAAAAATCTATAGCCAATGCTATGAAATGCATATCCCAGAAAGACACAATCCACGGTTTTTGGTCCAAGCTTGCGCTTCTTGGGTATCGGCACATTCACTTTCGCCAAACAACCCCAAGTTCGTAAGTAGGAGAGTTTCAGCCTTTTCCTTTCCCATTCCTCAAATGGAGTAATGGTTTTGTTCTTTTTGGGAACACGGTTTAGGACATGACACGCAGTCTTTATCGCCTCCCCCCACCATTCCTTGGATAGACCCGATGTATCTAACATGGCGTTAACCAAATCAGTTAGAGTATGGTTCTTTCTTTCGGCCATCCCATTTGACTGAGGTGAGTAAGGAGGCTTCCTCTCATGGATAATACCATGCTCCGCACAAAAAGAATCAAATTCGTTGGAAAAATACTCTCCACCACGATCGACATCAAGTCGCTTAATCTTTCGATCAAGTTGGTTTTCGATTCATCTTTATAGATTTTGAAGTGATTAAAAGCTTCATCTTTAGATTTCAGAAGATACACATAAAGATGTCGAGTGGAATCATCAATTAAAGTCATGAAATATCGCCACCTTTTGTCAACTCACCATTCATCTCACAAAGATCTGAATGTATTAGTTCCAGTGGTGCCAAATCTGTACCTCGGCGGTCTTGTGAGACTTGCGAGGTTGCTTAGCTGCACACATACTTGACACTTGGAACCTTTGATAGTAGTAAATTTCGGAATTAAATTCATATCGGCAAGCCGCGTCATGCATCCAAAATTAATATGACAAAGTCGTGAATGCCAAATATTGGATTCACTATCATTGCAAACATGATTAATAACTTGAGTACATGAGTCTGACAAAGATAAGCGGAACAAGCCTCGCCTCATAACCCTTTCCAACAAATTGTCCACACTTAGAAATTACAACTTTATTGGACTCAAAGACTAACTTAAAACCATCTCGACACGTAAGAGATCCGGCGAGATTCTTATTGATTGAGGAACGTCTTTGCACATTCTTCAAATTGCGATCTTCCCAAAGTAAACTTCAGATCCACCGTACCAACACCTTGAGCGAAGCACGTGAGCCGTTTCCCATCAGCATGGAGCCAGCCCGTTCGACTGATAAGAAGAGAACATGGAAATATCAGCACATACATGTATATTTGCACCAAAGGTTCATCCACCAATCAGGTGAGTTACAAACTGAAAGAACGTGGGAAATATACCGTACCAAGATCCTTCATCTCAATATCACCAAGGACAACATTAGCGGACTTGCCACTATTTCCATGTGAACGCTTGTCAAAGCGATTGGGGCAACTAGAGCCCAATGATTAGGATCACCACAGACATGGCAAGATCCTTTCTTATTATACTCGGTCTTCTTCTTGAAGTTGGTAGATGCATGCGGCCTTGTTTTTGCCATCAAACTTTCCTTTGCCATCGGACTGTTCTTATTCTTGAACTTGTGGGATCGGAAGTTGTTTTTCCGTACTACATGTGCGCTAGAACTTCCATCAAAGCCTCGAGGACGTGTATCTTTTGCTCTCTTTTCTTCAACATGAAGAGATCCGATGAGATCCCAGAAAACTCCTGTCTCTTATGTTTCGAGAGGTAGCAAAGTTCCTCCAAGAAGGAGGAAGCTTGGCAATAATGCCTCCGCCACGAACTTGTCCTAAGTTACACTTGAACCGCCGAGTTCTTTGGCAAGGGATCAGATCTCATGAGCACGATCCACGATGGGACGGTCATCGGTCATCTTGTAGTCATAGAATTGCTCCGTGATATACTGATTCAGTGCAAGATCGAAACACCAAACTTGGCGTCCAGTGCATCCCACGCATCCTTGCCATTATCAAATGACATATAGGTGTCAACAATGTTGTCACCAATAATATTGAACAAAGCCCCCATAAACATGGTATCGACTTTCTGAAACGCTTCCTCCTGAACAGGAGAAAGGTCTCCCTCAGGTTTGCCAAGAGTGGCGCTATAGCAGCCTAGGTTTTTCAACCATAGAACTGCTCTCGTGCGCCATCTCTTATAATTGACACCGTCAAAAGGAGGCGACCTTGTAGCAGGCTAAAACCGATTGAATTCAGTTGCCTATAATCAGGTTTTTGGATTATTGAAAATATAAGCAAATTACCATAATATTTAATCCGAAATAAGTAATAATAAATCATGACTATAAGTGCTGGAATTAAACTAATCATGTATACTAGCAGAATAAACGAACAGATCATATTCAACCAGAATAAACAGATCACATCTATTCCAAGAGCTAGTACAAGAAATCGCAATGTAAACTGAACTAGATAGGAACAGACACGTGCGGTTTGGAGGAGGAATCGGGTTCGCGTTCAGGTTAAGGTTGAGGTTGACACCGATGTTATCAGCCATGGCGTCGATGTAGAGGCTGCGATGTCCGGAAGAAGTCCTCGTCGGGAAGTAGTGGTCGGTCGGACGTGATGCCGTCGAGTCGCAGACGCTCCCCAAAACCTGATCGCCTCACCCGTCTGAGTTCACGAGAGACGGTGGTTAGGAGGCTCTTGTCCCGTTGTCGGTGCACGGAAGAGGATAGAGAAGGTGTGGCGGCGCAAGGTTCTGAGTCGAGAGATGTGTATTTTCTCGTATACGGTTTTTGCCTAAGGCTTTTATATATAGGCGCGGTCGGATAAGACGTGGGGCGAACCACGTCCGAGTAGTATTACGCGTTTCCGGAAGACGGAAACGATGTAAAAATAACTCGCATAATAATTTTCCCAGCAGCAAAAGATAAGATCGGCACCGAGGCACAATTCCCAAACCACATGGCGCAGCAGCGTGGCGAGGCGAGGCGGCGGAGGAGGAGGAGGCGTGTATGCCACTCCTCTTCACTCTCTTTAGGAGGTAGTGAAACACTCCACTATATATATTGGTCCAACTCCTCTAAACTAGCAAGGTGGGACTAAACTTTGTTACACCTTGCTAGGCATGAATGGGCCAAGAGAATTTCAGAATTTGTATTAGGCTATGGGCCAAGGCCCACACCCAAATTCCAAGAATCCCCACAAATTCTCATAGGCACATATCATCACATCACATCAATCAGTTCGAGCATTGTTTATATACGGTGCGAGGTGGAGACTAAGTTGAACTTCCACTTAGAACTTCATGCTACACTAGATTACAACTTGAATAATGGACTATGCCTTGAACTACAAGTTTAGTGCGCACTAGTTTCACATAAGGTCTAGACCGACTGAGGCTGCCATGAAGCTTCTCCATGGTTTGGAGCTTATGCGTCATACTCCATGGCCTTTCATGAGTTTATTAGAGAGCACCCAACTCTCACGGACCGCGACGTTTGTGATCAGGACTCATATAGGTGTGTTCTTCAAAAGATGTTCGGGACAACATCTTTGCTTAAACAAGCCACTCAGAACACATTAAGGTAAATACCAACCTGCCATGCAGATTAGGAGAGTATTGCATCTATACGGAGTGGTAGTATGCTATAAGGATACTCTCCTCCCAGTTGACCAACAGCTTGTCTCCCAACTCTACTTCACGGGATCTCCGATCACATAGAGCGGGTTACCACTGTGAGCAACTCAAAAGTGGGTCTCAAACCCATCTCCTCGATGCATTATCTATCACATTACGTGATAGACCCTTTGTGAAGGATCGCCAGATTTTTAGATGTTTGGATATAGTCCAATGCAATAACTCCGGAGTTTCTCATTTTCCTGACAGATTTCAATCTCCTCTTCACATGTCTTGATGACTTCATATTGTCCTTAGAACTGTTTATTTTTATGATCACAGTTTGATTATCACAGTTCATAAGGATTGCGGGTATTGGTTTTTCAACCACAGGTAAGTTCATCAAGAGTTCACGAAGCCACTCTGCTTCAACAAAGGGCGTGTCTAATCTGTGAGTTACGCTTCCATAGTTGACCTCGTTAAGATGGTCTGCCTTGCAAGACTTCAAGAAACAGCGCCACCACCAAGTGTAAACACATAACCACTTGTGGCCTTAGTCTCATCAAGATCAATCCAGTTTGAGTCACTATACCCTTCAAGTACCCTTGGATACCCGGAGTAGTGAATCCCATAGCTCGCAATGCCTTTCAAATAACGCAAAACCCTTTCAAGGGCCTGCCAATGAACATCTCTAGGATTTGAGACAAATCGACTTAACTTGCTTAAAGCAAAGGAGATGTTAGGCCTCGTAGCGCTGGCTAAATACATAAGCGAGCCAATAATCTGAGAATATCTCAGTTGATCTTTAGCATCCTTAGGATCTCCCTGATTCTTTCGAACCAACACGCTAGGATCGTATGGTGTAGGAGAGGATCTACATTCGCTATACCCAAAACGACTCAAGATCTTTTCCACATAGTGAGACTGAAGCAGTGTTATCCCACCATCATCATCTTTCAGCAGCTTGATGTTCAATATCACATCAGCCACTCCTAGATCTTTCATCTCAAAACTACGAGATAGAAAGTCTTTGACCTCATTGATAACATTAAGATTGGTCCCGAATATCAGTATATCATCAACATACAGACATAAGATGACTCCCTCGCCCCCACCATGGCGATAGTACACACACTTGTCAGCTTCGTTTACAATAAAGCCTTCATTAGTTAAAGTCCTTTCAAACTTATCATGTCACTGCTTAGGAGCTTGCTTGAGACCATACAGAGACTTCAGTAACTTGCACACCTTGCCTTGTTGACCATCTATCACGAATCCATCTGGCTGATCCATATAAATTTCCTCATCTAACTCTCCATTTAGGAAAGCCGTCTTAACGTCCATTTGATGAACGAGAAGATCATGCGAGGCAGCCAAGGATAGCAGTACTCGAATAGTGGTCAACCTAGCCACAGGTGAATAAGTATCAAAGAAGTCTTCTTCTTCGGTATAACCCTTGGCAACAAGGCGTGCCTTATACTTCTCAATAGTACCATCAGGTCTAAGCGTCTTCTTAAACACCCACTTACATCCTACAGGTTTGCACCCATAAGGACGATCAGTAATTTCCCAAGTTCCGTTTGCTATGATGGAATCCATCTCATCATGACGGCTTCTTTCCAAAAGAGTCGACATCTTGAGATGCATAAGCTTCTGAAATAGAAGTGGGAGTATCATCCACGAGGTATACAATGAAATCATCACCAAAGGACTTAGCAGTCCTTTGTCTCTTACTTCTGGTAGGAGCTTCACTGTTATCCTCCACAGGATTATCAGGGTGTTCTATCGAAATGGTGGGTTCAGGAATTGTGATTAATTCTTGACTAGATAAACTAGGCATCTCCTAATTTGATGAACTAGACGAATCTTTCATGGGAAAGATGTCTTCAAAGAAAGTCGCATCATTCGACTCCATGATTGTACCAACATGCATGTCAGATACCTGAGATTTCACTATCAAAAATCTATAGCCAATGCTATGAAATGCATATCCTGTAAAAGACACAATCCACGGTTTTGGTCCAAGCTTGCGCTTCTTGGTGTCGGCACATTCACTTTCGCCAAACAACCCCAAGTTCGTAAGTAGGAGAGTTTCAGCCTTTTCCTTTCCCATTCCTCAAATGGAGTAATGGTTTTGTTCTTTTTGGGAACACGGTTTAGGACATGACACACAGTCTTTATCGCCTCCCCCCACCATTCCTTGGATAGACCCGATGTATCTAACATGGCGTTAACCAAATCAGTTAGAGTATGGTTCTTTCTTTCGGCCATCCCATTTGACTGAGGTGAGTAAGGAGGCTTCCTCTCATGGATAATACCATGCTCCGCACAAAAAGAATCAAATTCGTTGGAAAAATACTCTCCACCACGATCAGACCGAAGTCGCTTAATCTTTCGATCAAGTTGGTTTTCTGATTCATCTTTATAGATTTTGAAGTGATTAAAAGCTTCATCTTTAGATTTCAGAAGATACACATAACAGTATCGAGTGGAATCATCAATTAAAGTCATGAAATATCGCTTTCCACCTTTTGTCAACTCACCATTCATCTCACAAAGATCTGAATGTATTAGTTCCAGTGGTGCCAAATCTCGTACCTCGGCAGTCTTGTGAGACTTGCGAGGTTGCTTAGCTTGCACACATACTTGACACTTGGAACTTTTGACAGTAGTAAATTTCGGAATTAAATTCATATCGGCAAGCCGCGTCATGCATCCAAAATTAATATGACAAAGTCGTGAATGCCAAATATTGGATTCACTATCATTGCAAACATGATTAATAACTTGAGTACATGAGTCTGACAAAGATAAGCGGAACAAGCCTCCGCACTCATAACCCTTTCCAACAAATTGTCCACACTTAGAAATTACAACTTTATTGGACTCAAAGACTAACTTAAAACCATCTCGATACGTAAGAGATCCACGACGAGATTCTTATTGATTGAGGAACGTCTGCACATTCTTCATTGACGATCTTCCCAGTAAACTTCAGATCCACCGTACCAACACCTTGAAGCGAAGCACGTGAGCCGCTTCCCATCAGCATGGAGCCAGCCCGTTCGACCGATAAGAAGAGAACATGGAAATATCAGCACATACATGTATATTTGCACCGGTGTCTATCCACCAATCGGTGAGTTACAAACTGAAAGAACAGTGGGAAATATACGTACCCAAAGATCCTTCATCTCAGTATCACCAAGGACAACATTAGCGGACTTGCCACTATTTCCATGTGAACGCTTGTCAAAGCGATTGGGGCAGCTAGGAGCCCAATGATTAGGATCACCACAGACATGGCAAGATCCTTTCTTATTATACTCAGTCTTCTTCTTGAAGTTGGTAGTCTGCGGCCTTGTTTTTGCCATCAAACTTTCCTTTGCCATCGGACTGTTCTTATTCTTGAACTTGTGGACTGGAAGTTGTTTTATGCACTACATGTGCGCTAGAACTTCCATCAAAGCCTCGAGGACGTGTATCTTTTGCTCTCGTCTTTTCTTCAACATGAAGAGATCCGATGAGATCCAAAGCAGAAAACTCTGTCTCTTATGTTTCGAGAGGTAGCAAAGTTCCTCCAAGAAGGAGGAAGCTTGGCAATAATGCCTCCGCCGAACTTGTCCTAAGTTACACTTGAACCTCGAGTTCTTTGGCAAGGATCAGATCTCATGAGCCTGATCCACGATGGGGGTCATCATCATCTTGTAGTCATAGAATTGCTCCGTGATATACTGATTCATGCCAGATCCTAAACACCAAACTTGGCCCAAAGGCATCCCACGCATCCTTGCCATTATCAATGACATATAGGTGTCAACAATGTTGTCACCAATAATATTGAACAAAGCCCCATAAACATGGTATCGATTTCAAACGCTCTCCTAACAGAGAAAGGTCTCCTCAGTTTGCCAAGAGTGGCGCTTATAGCAGCCTAGGTTTTTCAACCATAGAACTGCTCGCGCCATCTCTTATAATTGACACCGTAAAAGGAGGCGGCCTTGTAGCCGCTAAACCAGTTGAATTCAGTTGCCTATAATCAGGTTTTTGGATTGTTGAAAATATAAGCAAATTACCATAATATTTAATCCGAAATAAGTAATAATAAATCATGACTATAAGTGCTGAATTAAACTAATCATGTATACTAGCGTAATAAACGAACAGATCATATTCAACGAGAAAACAGATCACATCTATTCCAAGAGCTAGTACAAGAAATCGCAATGTAAACCGAACTAGATAGGAACAGATTACGACGTCTTTGAAGGAGGAATCGGGTTCGCTCAGTTGGGGTTGACACTGTCGTCGACCATGGCGTCGATGTAGAGGCTGCTGATGTCCGGAAGAAGTCCTCGTCGGGAAGTAGTGGTGGCCGACGTGATTGCGTCGAGGTCGCCAGACGCGCCTCCCCAAAAACCTGACGCCTCACCCGCATGTGTTCACGAGAGGCGGTGGTTCCGGAGGACTACTGTCCCGTCGTCCGGTGCACGCCGAAAGAGGGGATGGAGAAGGTGTAGCGGCGGCGCAAGGTTCTGGAGTCAGAGAGATGTGTATTTTCTCGTATTAAGATAAGATCGGCACCGAGGCACAATTCTGCAACTGGCACAAGGCTGCTGACGTCGTAACGAGGCGAGGCGAGAAGGGCGGGAGGAGGAGGAGCGTGTATGCCACTCCTCTTCACTCTCTTTAGGAGGTAGTGAAACACTCCACTATATATATTGGTCCAACTTCCTCTAACTAAGCATGAATGGGCCAAGAGAATTTCAGAATTTATATTAGGCTATGGGCCAAGGCCCACGCCCAAATTCCAACAGATTTCACCGGTTCGTGCAGCTAATATATATTGCATACAAAATGCTTAAGGTCCCTACCGAAGTGATCCGACGTTTGGAGCTGACTTTGAGTCAATAGCTAGATGGCGGGTCTCGTATTAATTTAATAAGTAAATAAAGTCGACAAGCATGCTAGTTGCAGCACTTCTTTGGTGTGCTTGTGCAAAAGTGATGTGTTCTTTGTGGGTGTTTAATGTTGGTCTGGCAACTGGCTTGCACGTGCTATGTTGATCAATTGCACTGACCATTAAGAACTTTGGCGCTTATTGTGCTTGAGCTCAATCTATATTGAGGTGCTTTGTACTCCCTCCGTTTTATAATATAATTTTTTTAGCAAGTTGTTTTCAGTTTGCTAAAAAAACTTATATTATAAAACGTATAAAAAGTTTTATAACCTGAATATAATGAAACGAAGGTAATATCTTGGGTCAACCATTTTCGCATGGAAAACCTGAATATATACAGCCGTGCCGTGCCGCGATCTTCTTCTAACCTACAGAAGATGTCTCTGGTGACCTACGTTCGAGGAAACATAGCTAGCAGCTGGCTGGTTAAAATTTTGGTCCAAGACACCGGAAAGTGACACATCAACACAATTAATCACGTCAAAATCAAATCAAGGGCTTAGTACAAGACCAACGGCACTCATTCTCGTCTCCTGTAAGCTAATCATCATCACCCCGCAAAAAAAAAAACCCAACCAAACCAATACCATTCTCTCTCAAAACATGCCTGCGTCCCGTTTTATAAATAAAAAACACCGGAACCATGTCAAGTCAATACTACCATTCTACCGATCTACTCCTACACTACCCTACCGAGGAGAACATGATGTCAAGTCAGCCTTCTCCTACACTACCTGCACTGCACCAGACACACACAACCCTGCCCTTGCTGTCTGACAGCGAAGAAGAACAAGCAGACGCCGAAATGGAACTTGGAACAGCAAGAACGATCGCTGCAGCTAGCCAGCTACCGGCTCGTGCGTCTGCTCCAATTTGCGCAAGTACCCGCGCCTCCGTCCAACGGTCCAAGCCGCCGTCGGGCTCCTCCGCTGTATCTAGGCTAGCCACATTGCGCGGCTCTCGTCGGTCTCACCGCACGGCGTGCCGGAGAGGGGGCCGCGGCGCGTCGCCGTCTCGCGTGGCGTCGCCTGCGGATCAACGGTGAGCGCAACGTAACGTTTTATATTTTAGAAAAAAAAAGCACGCGCGGATGGGGACACCGTTGTCAGTCGAGGTTCCCGTGCCCGGGCCGTGGGTCAGGTACGTACGAACCGACGGTGAAGGCGCGGCAGGGGAGCAGATGGGGACACGTCGCCTTTTGAGTAAAAGCGACAGCTCGTCCGCCCGATTTGTCCGGTTCCCGGCTGCGCATGTGACATGTACGGGAACCACCTTGGGGCTCGACCGGAGGAACAGGTGGGGCGAGTGATGAGCTGGTGGCCGACTTTCAGAAATTACTACGGCCTACACACGCCTCTTGTAAAATCAAAAGCCGTCTACTAGTAGTGTAATAATTTTGTGCTCCGACTGAATCTTGAATTCTTGATGAAGAATGCAGGAGGAGATGACATCTCAGCAGTTAGGGTTGTGAAGATGGAGGCCGTTTTCACTTGCTGCCTGCAATGCAACGATCGGAGTCGAGCCACAGTGTATTTTCTTGCGTGTTTATTGTGACCGCTACGATGGATGCCGTGTGTTTGATCCGGGAGCAACCGCGTGGCGTGGCCAAAGGATTGGATAAAACCGAACGTCAACCTCGTGCAAATATATTAGTAACACGACCTACATCCACTGGATACAATGCTGCTTGCTTAAAGAACGTGACAACAATATCCAAATAACACTGACACGGGCATGATGACCGGCACAGCCAAATCTCTTGAATCATTGGAAACAGAAAAAAAAAGTTTCCTAGTCTGGAATGGACTCGTTTAATTGAAATTTGAAAATATAAACATCTCAACAATGGGTTCAACTTTGACAAATCGTTTGGGTCATTTTTTTCTAAGAAATGGTCGAGCGAGTCTCGCCAACATATACAGGGAAGTTTGCACGCAACAATGGTGTCAAATTAAATGCCTGAATGTGATGTATGCTGCTGCACACCATACATCTGTATACACATAATTTTCACAGAGGTTGAGGTATACAAATAAAATTGTCTGGCCTAGTACATGGGGTTAGCAGAGTACACATTTATTTGATACCACATGATTTTTTGGCCCTAGTAGCAGTGTAAACCACGAAAAATTGGCATGGATGCGTGCAAGTGCAAAAGGTAGGATGCAAATATGCATACAATTAAAGTACATAAATAGTCATCTGGGTAGAATATGTGAAAATGTTTCCCGAGTCCCGATCCTACAAGGATGAGTTTGGAAAATAGGTTTTAGAGGATATTGGAATTTTTAGCATGGCAGGGACTATGGAAGACGTACAATCCATAAATTTCTAGTGCCATAATTCCTTTGAATCAGTATGAAAAATTCATAAGATCTAGTATCCTACAAAAAAAATTGTATGTAAATCTTACAATTCATAGAGGGCCTAAATGACCTTCTATTTTGAGAGTATTTTTATTGTTGTCATGACACATACAATTATTTGAATTTTGTTAAGAGCATCTTTGGATTGCGGTAAAACACTAAAAACATGGCTTGTACATATCTTGTGAATTTTGTTGGCACGGTACAAAACAAACCCATGTACATGCTTCAAAGTATATTTTTACGTGACTTGAAAAAATATAGGGATTTTGGGAACAAAGGTCATTTCTTTACCAATCCTACAAACTAAACTCTCTCTCATATATGTCCAAAAAACACTCTCTCTCATAAGAAATTATCCTTGCGGTTTTTGTGCCAAATGAGGACATAATTGGCTTTCATATTGTAAGACATCTACATGTTTTGAGAGTAAATTTGTGTATATGTTTTGTTAAACTGTGTAAAATAGTACATGCTACTAATAAAGCGAACATACTATGCTTGCAAATAATAGGAGACTTGGTGATTTATATTCTAATAGGAGAAACATACGATCAACATTAAGTACAATTGTAGGAGCACAAATATTACTTGATTTTGCACATGTGAAGTATCAAAGATAACTTGCTAAAACAGAATTTTTCAATGTTCCAGGAAATCAAACTTGCCCACATGTGGAAATGTGTACATTTGGGAGGAAAAGCATATATCTCCACACGACAATGTAGGAAATGCGTAAATTGAAGCGAAAGAAATCACTAGAACTTTGACGACTGACCTATCTAGATAGGCAATAATTCTTAAAATGATTGGTTGTTCATTATTGAACACCATTAAATTCTTAATTATTCATAGTCAACTAGAAAAAGATGGCTCGTAAAGGCTTGATATGTCTATCGCCATGAGTTATGAAGCGCTAAAATTTGAATGATGCTGGTATTGAAGAGGGAAGAATAATTATGTGAATGATTTGGTCTTGTGATTGATTAGTGTTAAATTCCGTGTTATCCGCTAGTCAGACAGAAGAGATTGACGATAGATATTTTTTCCCACCACGTGGACTTTCCGGAAAAGGTAAAAAAAATTGCACATGTATGTGCCCGGCTGTAACTTTTGTTGGTGTCTATATCATCATGAATGCAAATTGAGTCGAAAAAATGTTTGTTTTCAAATGATAGCACGGTGAGGGCCAAGAAACAAAGCTACTAGTACGTACTACTATTTGTAAAGCATAATTTCAAAGCACTCCATTAAGCCAAATATGAGATTATGCAGGCTATTTTTGAAAGAAAGATGCTTGGTGTGATTGCAAGGAGGATCCTATGGGCGAGGCAATTGAATTATAGGAAATTAAAAAAAAAGGAAGCAAATGGTACCCTTTTTTTTTTGTTGCGGATGAAGCAAATGGTACCTACACTACACGGCCACACACACATGCATGATTAAAAACACCACATGGGATAGGTACCCGATGAAGCGATTTGCCGTCATGTGTTGGGTGAGTTTGGGCTAGAGATACCTTATCCAGTTATCTACTAAATTATTCTTGAGCCAGAAGAAATGGGTCCGTCCAGATCTGCTCCTACTAGTACTACCAACCCGATAATTGCGATATCTTATCGTATCACGGGACGGCGTAGTACGAAACTTCCGACGCAAATCGCGTCCACCTTATTTTACCTACCTGCCACTGCCAGTATACCAAAAAAAAAAAGAGATTTCGCTGCGGGAAAGCTGCTCGTTTTCAAATAAAAAATCGCTGCTGCTAGGACTAGTTGCGTTCCACGCACGGCCGCATGTGGCCACCACGTGAGTCGCCCGCCCACGCCACGAAGGAGGAACGGCGACGGCGAGCGGAAATGCGTCAAAAATCAGCTTTGCCGGGCTACAGCCTACAGCTACCGCTACCGGGTGGGTCGTCGTGGTGGTCGCACCGGCCAAACCAAAACACGAAGGAACGGGAGAAAAGTCGAGCGAGCGAAGCGACCTGGATTGGATGGATACCACGCCACGCGGGCGCCCGAACCAACCCAAAACCCTCGGCTCTCTCACATGGTGGCGGGCCACGCACGGGACCGAGCCGAGCCACCCCTCTCCTCTCCACCACGGCGCGGCTGGTAAAAAGAAAAGAAAGGAAAGCTCTTCCTCCTTTTTAACGCCCGCTCATGGTGGCGAGAGGACCAGGCCAGTGACCCACCACAACCCGATCGCACGCACCACCACACCGAAGGGTGGGCGAGGGAGAGGGGAGCTCCTTCTTTTCTTTTTATCAACAACAACACCACCTTTGCGTTGCGTTGCGTTCTAGCCCCACCCGGCCACCAGAACCAGAAGAAACGAACGCCACAACTCACACCCCACCCCCTCGCCCCGCGAGTTGCTCAGTCGCAGCGAGCCAGGCCACAAGACAAGAGCGGGGCGAGCGTTCCGGTTGGGGTCGCAGCCAGAGCCAGGCCACAGCGCTCCTTCCTCCTTCGATCGAGAGATCTCTCGCGCGGCCGTGCGCCCGCCCGCTGGCAAATGCGGGTACAGGACCGGTGAAGAGGAGGAACGATGCAGCCGGAGCAGCAGCAGCAGCGGAGGAAGGTCTCCATCTCTCTCTCTCTCTCTCTCTCTCTCTCTCTCTCTCTCTCTGGTTGTTTGTTGGTTGCGGGGTGGTTGGGTCTCGGTGGCGGTGTGCTCGTGTGGGTTGTTGGCGTCCGGAGATCGGTTGGAACCTTGGGGAAGGAGGATTTGGGCACCGGGAGTCGCGGGATTGGCTTCTCTCTACACGAATTCTCTGATTTGTGTGCGAATGGCCGCAAAGGATTTGTTCTTGCCATTGTTTTTCCGCAACTCCTCTTATCCTCACGTCACGTGGATATAATTCCCTGTACTTCAGGTAAAAAAAACGAGTGGATTTGAGCTTAGGAATCGCCCTTTTGTTCTGTCTGCTCGCGCGAGAGAGACTCTCTCCCACTCCCGTTTCTGGATCACAAGGTTTCTCTGTTGGATGCTTTTCCTGATAATAATATCTGAAATCTTCCGTCAAGTCTTCTTTCGTGCCTCTTATAAAAGGAAACGATATTCTCTCGTGACTTTTCCATGTTAGTAGTTGAATACTCATTGTATGCTCCTTAAAGGTAATCAGTACCACAAAGCAAGAAAGGAAAATGCTCCTGATTCAGATGCAACTTAAGAGAGGCGCCACAGACGCGAATGCGGTATTAGATTCGCTGACTAGATATGTTTATCTCGACACACCCAATTCTGTGGCCTTCTTCTTACCGTCCCTTTTCCCGCAAACAAATAATGGCCAATCATCCTAACTGTGTTAGTGGATTAGGTTGTCGAGATATTCTGTGCCCACTTGGTTGGAAGGCATATTGATATGGATGGTTTTATGCCCAAGAACACGTCCTTAAAAAGACTCATTCTTCCTTCTTCTCGGCTTATATATAAGCATTATTATTTCTTCTCCCCGATTAGTTCGTCGCTCGAGACCAGCCAAGGAGGTTCGTCGCTTCGGTCTTTAAGCTTGGACCAGAAGCTAACGGAACCCAACTGTTCGTGCTACAATCCTCTGTGAGTTACTTGAATGCAGACCATGATGAGCCTTCTGTTTCAGTGGCCCCTTTTGGTAGGAACTAGTAGAAGCGACCTTGTATACAAAGTTTTACTATTTTATTGAGGATTTGGATAGTTTATCTGAACCTTTTCTGGTGCTTTACTAAGTTATACACTTCAAGGCTGGGCCATCTGACATTGAGCTTAATGCTTGAGGCAGATCTTACTCAGTAAATTGGGCCTTGTTTTCTATTCATTATGTATGTATAAATATGTTTTCTTAATTCGATTTGTTTGCACTTTTCAGGGTTCATCGGATATGGACTTCTTCAGCGAATATGGTGATGCTAACAGATACAAAATTCAGGAAGTCATTGGCAAAGGGAGTTACGGTGTCGTCTGTTCAGCTATTGACCAACATACAGGGGACAAGGTGGCAATCAAGAAAATACACAATATCTTTGAGCACTTATCTGATGCTGCCCGCATCCTCCGTGAGATCAAATTACTCCGGCTATTGAGACACCCTGATATAGTTGAGATTAGGCATATAATGTTACCTCCATCAAGGAGGGACTTCAAGGATATTTACGTTGTCTTTGAGCTGATGGATACAGACCTTCACCAAGTCATCAAGGCCAATGATGACTTAACCAAAGAGCACCATCAATTCTTTCTCTATCAGATGCTTCGAGCACTGAAATATATTCATACCGGTATGTTGCTTTTCTTCTGTCAAATAGAAATCCGAGTTAGTACACAGTTCTCCATTATTGCGCTATAATCTTTTGAAGTGTCTAGCGATAGTTCTTTTTGTAATACTCTATCCACACTTCAGTGTATTGATGCTTTGTTGCGCTCCGGTAGGACCTACACAATTTGGAGTAGCACACTCAAACATAAATTTCACAGTAGTGCTAAGTGCTAACTGCTAACTCAACTATCAAGGCTGCCAAATTTGTGTGAAACTGTGATTTGTCTTCCATTAATTATGTACTACCTGTGTTGATAATTTTCCTAAAGATTCTGGTATTTGTTTCACACCTTCGGGTTGATGAATGCACACTTACTCACATTTCCCTTTGATGCCATCGACTGTTGAGCCACTAAACTAGCAGCTTGAAATATCTTCCATTTCCAGTTTAAAGCTCATACTAATTTACTATTGACTATGTTCTGACCAATATTTATGTGATTGCAGCTAATGTTTATCATCGTGATTTGAAGCCAAAGAATATATTGGCAAATGCTAATTGCAAACTCAAAATATGTGATTTTGGTTTAGCGCGAGTGGCATTTAACGACACTCCTACGACTGTATTCTGGACGGTATGTAGATTTTGCCAAATATAATTTGTATTCAAGATAATCTTTTTTCGCTTAATTATCATCTTCTATTCATGATTTTCTGCAGGATTATGTTGCTACTAGATGGTATAGGGCACCTGAGCTGTGCGGCTCTTTCTTTACTAAGGTACTTAGTCTGCACATGTCTGTTGTTTGCTAGGATATTGTGTCCGCTATTTTCTGTAGAAACATACCTCATGTAATTCCTGAGCAGCCTATGCTGTTTAATATCATGTTTATAGTTACGTACACAGCAATAAAAAAGAAGATAATCATTTGTCACAACTCACAGCCCGTACAAGGTTTCATTTCCATGTGGTCTGCAGCCTCGTTGTACGATGGATATCAATTACTCTTGTATTTCCATATGTTGGCGAGTTCTTTTTCTGTATAAGACACATGGCATGAGACTGAATTCAAGGTTCATACTACTACTAGATCCTACGTAGCCAGCTGGTCTATGCTAATAAAATGTCAATTAATACCTGATCTCTCCACTCTTTAGGAAGGTTAGATGTGAAATTCAGGGTGCTAAATCGCTTGTTTTGTGCAGTATTCACCAGCTATCGACATCTGGAGTATTGGTTGCATTTTTGCGGAGATTTTAACTGGGAAACCATTGTTTCCTGGTAAAAATGTAGTTCACCAGTTGGATTTAATGACTGATCTCTTGGGTACGCCGTCGCTGGATACCGTTTCCAGGGTATGCTTTTCCATTAATGATTCATAATCCAAAGTAAGTTGTCCATAAAAAATGTCAAGCATCCATAAGCCCTTTGCGACTGCAGATTAGGAATGAGAAGGCAAGGAGGTACTTGAGTAGTATGAGGAAAAAACAGCCAGTATCTTTCTCTGAGAGGTTCCCTAAAGCAGATCCTGCTGCACTCAAACTTATGCAGCGGCTTTTAGCATTTGACCCCAAGGATAGACCGACGGCTCAAGAGGTAAATGATTCCACATAACATTGGATTAAAAAGTAGGTGTTAAAAACTTAGTCATTCTAATAATCTTTATTTTGATTATCATAATCAGGCTTTAGCTGACCCATATTTTAAAGGCCTCGGGAAGGTAGAGAGAGAACCTTCCTGCCAGCCAATAACGAAATTGGAATTCGAGTTTGAACGGAAAAAGGTGACCAAAGAGGACGTAAAGGAACTTATATTCCGGGAGATATTGGAGTATCATCCTCAACTTCTCAAGGATTACATGAATGGAACTGAAAAACCAAACTTCCTATATCCAAGGTTTTTACCATAAGACTTCTTATGTTTTTTCCACCCACCACCACCTCAAATTATTACATGTCAATTTTCATAACTGATCAAATTTTGGTTGTGTTGTGCCTATGTTATTATGAAGTGCTGTTGACAATTTCCGGAGGCAATTTGCTAACTTGGAGGAAAATGGAGGGAAGGGAGGGGCAGTCGTTCCATCAGATAGGAAGCATGTTTCACTCCCCAGGTAACAAGAACTTATATGGTTTTTCTTTCCAATATGTTACCAATAGTATATGTGACATGTTCTGCTTTCTATTTTAAAAAGGGATACCATTAAATTAAATTAAATAGATCATATTTGCATGGTTAAAATATAATTCTATGGTGATCTCATGGCATTACGGAATTGCTTTAGATGACAAAAAAATGGTCAGGTAGTAAGGAATTTCACTACAAACTTCATGATTTGGGGTGATAATAATGACAGAGACTGCCTTAAAATTTGTTGCTGACATTTAATATGCGATTTGCAGGACTACTACAGTTCATTCTACAGCAATTCCTCCAAAAGACCAAAAGCCCTCCCAAGTTCCCCAAAGGATTCCAGCAGGTAATAGTTTCTCCTAGTTAGATGTCTAGTGTTCTTTTCTTCGAATGTGACCAATGTGATATGATCTCTTTCCTGTGAAAATTCTCAGGTAGACCAGGAAGAGTGGTTGGTCCTGTAATACCATATGAGAATTCAAGCGCTATGGATCCTTACAGTCAACGAAGGGTTGCAAGAAATCCAGTGCTTCCTGCAGCTGCGACCAATCTATCAGCATACGCCTACCACCGAAAGTCAGACAGTTCAGAGAGGGAGTTACAACAGGAGCTGGAAAAAGACCGCATGCAGTACCAGCCTTTGCAGCGTTTCATGGATGCCAAGATGGTCTCCCCCGACTTGAGGTCCACCTCCTATTACATTCCAAAGGGTGCCCCGAAAGGTGATGTAGCAGACAGGGCTGCCTTGCAGCCTAACATGATGCAGGGAATTGCCCCGTTTAATGGCATCGCTGCAGTTGGAGGTAGCTACAATAAGGTCAGTGCTGTCCAGTATGGAGTTTCAAGGATGTACTAGTGCAACGGCTACTTCCATAATGCTTGCTTGCCTGAAGTAATAACATGGAAGAATCGAAAATGCTTCCAAAGTTGCCTATGGGCCAAAGATTCAGACAGTGGATCGATGATCTCTGATCTCTGATCTCTGATCGAGGAGGAAGTTGAACGTCTGCTAAAGAAAAGAAAAAAAACCCGAAGATTCTGCATGGACAACATCCTGCCTGTTGATCTAGCTGCCAAGAACGGAATGACATTGGGTTATTCGCTGCCAAGGAGGGGAAGTTGGGGGAAGAACATGGGGGGTCTATGTAGTGTGAAAGAAAGGAAACATATGGGAAATAATGAAAATGGCGAACTTCTGTACATAAATAACTTGATATTTCTTTAGTACTACTGCCGGAGACAGCCGTCAGTTTTGTTCCATGTTGGTGCGTTGCGATCCTTTTCCTTGGTTTGAAGCATTTGCTTCTATAGGAATTCAGTGCTGTAATACTTACTACGTTTAGATCTGTAACAGAATAACAGAACCAAACTTTAGTAGTACGATCGAATGGTAATGAACTGTTAGTTTTGTGGGCTGCTGGCTGAACCTCGTACTCCTGGTGGTCATTGCTACTCACTTCTTTCCAAATATAGATCATGTATGACTTTTCGCAATCTCAATTGCACTATTTTGACCATGATTTTCACTCATAACATGGCTAAAAAATAGTAGAAGGATATCCAACAAGAAAGTATTTTACTAGACAATCACAACCATACTATTTTTACATGCCCGATCAATTCTTTAAGGCCTTGTTCGGTTTTCCTAGGATTGACCGGGTTTGACATGAATTGATGTGGTTTAAATCCCATCTAAGTTAAAATCTCTTCTAATCCACTTCAATCCACTCTAGAGGTGGATTAACCGAACATAGCCTAAGAGTATTCAGTTGCAACTCATGTGCAAGTAGTAATATTTCAGTTGCAACCACATGCGCAAAATCTCAGCTGCAACTCATGGCTAACACGATCCCAGACAATAGAGCCACAATTTTGCTCTATACTGTGACTTGTCATTTATAGAGCCATAATTTTGTTATTATTGTGTAGCCCAAATTCACAATATTTTGACGCGAAAAATTTTGAGGATCCGTAGATAATATAAATATGTATCCATATATCTATAGGCATATTTTTTTTGAAACGTCTAAATACTACCATTTTTCATTTTTCTAAAATACCATGCTCTATGGAGGCATGGAGCCTTGGCTCCAAATCGACGCACTCCAAACCGAACCCGTTTCCTGGCTAGGAGTGGCCATTCACTCCATCACTCGTCATTCCAGCCACCGCGCGCGCTCGTCTCTTTTCCCGCCGTTGGGACCTCCACTCTCTGACCCGCGCGGCGGCCGGCCAGTGCTGCCTCATCTCCTGCATTAGCCGACTCCGGCCCTCAGATTCCCCGCAACCGCAAGAGAAGGTGTGGCCATTGCGTCCCTTTTCGTACCCATCTTTCTGTTCATACCAGATCCATTAAATCCCTCCATTTGGTCTACACCCTTTGATTCTATTCCAGTTCATACCAGATCCATTGAATCCCTCCCTTTTTCCATAGTAATTTCTGAGATGAGATTTTTCCTGTGTGCAGCTAAGATTTTTCATATGTATTTGCCTTCTGTCGTGGTTGCAAGTGTTTGCTGAGATCAGGGCATAGGCTTTGTTGCTGTTTATGATTGATCTATGGCATAGTGACAGTAAAGTTTCAGAGTAGATGTTTGTTGTATGTGCTATCTTTGGCAAGAGCTTAGAGTATGTCATTCCTGTATACAGTATGACTGATCTGTGACACAGTGGAAGCAAATTGAAGTATGTATATGCTCGGTGGCCATCTATATGATTTTTGTGTATGTGCCATCTTTCGCACCAAATTGGCCAGTAAACTTTTTGTTCTTCCGGAATTTCTTCCCGTTTAGAGTTCCTATGCATGTTTGGTAGCAAATTCACATTTTGCACTATGAGTAATTCCTAACTGAAAAAAACTCCTCCAGGCTCCTCCATGGCACTGAAAACCCCATTGCAGGCCGCCACCTCCTCCTCCTCGCTGCGGCTGGCACGCTGGCGGGCAAAGCCCGGCCGGCGTCGGCGGCGGGGCTGCTTCTCCCTCCCCAAGGCGACGGACCGCGGGCTGGTGGGCGGCGCTGCTAGAGGCGGACGGGCGAGGCGTGTGTGTGGGCGGCGGAGATCGCGGCGTCGCAGCTCGGCGCGGAGGGCTGCAAGGTGGGTGGTTCCGGCGGCGCGCCTCAGGCGGCGGCGGTGTGGTTGCCTCTCGCGGGCATGGCACATCCGGAGGACGGCGGCGGCGGCGGTTTCTTCGGGCGGCGCGGCGCTGCACTCCGGTGACGCGGTGGGGGGGGGTCGTGGCTTGCCTCCGGGGTGGTAGTGGTGGCGGGCGCCAGGCGGTGGGCATCGCGGGCGTGCATCCTCGGGAAGCTTCAGCTAGCTCAGATATGGGCCCACTTGGGCCCGATCTGGGCCGAGGGTGGGCCTTTCGCGACGCTGGCACCTTGTGGAGGAGGGGTTGCGGTGTGGGGCTTGTAGGACGGCAGCTGCGGCTGCGCTGTAGCAGCGTGGCGGCGGAGACTTTATGGGCCCGAGACCTGGTGTCTCTGCTGCCGCGTCCGGACGGCAACCGCCATTGGTGGTGGAGGTTGATCTCCTCCGCGCGGCTGTGCCGCGGCCGCCATCCTACATCAACCAAACCTACCCCCACCTTGCAGGTCACGCGACGAACCTGGCTCGGTGGGTGCGAGTTCGGCTCGGTGGACGCCGGGGCGATGGCCTCGGAAGGTGGGCGACTTCGACTTGCCTTCGGCGGAGGAGGCTCCGGGAGGTGACGTGAGCTCCCCAGTTCGGTGGCGGTCCGGCAGGCCCGAGGGAGCTCGGTGGCGATGGTGCTACTGCTTGGTGGCCGGGATTTGCCGTGATGGCGGATCCCCTGGTGGAAGGAGTAGTAGAACTTGGGCGGCGGTTGGCGGGTTCGATGGCACCCTTGCTGCAGTGCGGCGGTGGGACTTCACGAGCCTCCGCGGGCTCGGCCGGGCCAGAGGGCCTGGTTTGTCTTGCTGCTACATCCGGTCGGCTACCACCTGCTGGTGGTGGAGGTAGTTCCCTCCCGCGTGCTGTCGACAGGCCGACCCTCGCCGAAGTCTCCACTCTCTCGGCCTATCGGCTTCGCTCCGTGGCTCTCGGTGTGACGGCGGTGGCGACTTCAAGACTGGGATGGCGCGTGCTCGTGGGTGACGTGATTGGTAGAGCTTTTCAAAGTGCTCAGGAGGGTGGTTCTGGAGGGGTCGGGAGAAATCCTTGTCTGTTGACACTGGCACGGTGACGCCCGAGGGTGTCACCTTCCTTCTTGAAGGGTGTCGGGGGCTTCCCTCCCCATCCCCCTGCTGCGTATCGGGGGAAACCCTAGGTCCTGGCCGGACAGTAGTGTCGTCATCACTCCCCTTCTTGGAGGTGCTGTTTTGGTATGCAGGCGCTTTGGATTGCGGGTTGTGTGGTGGTACTTCTCTGGAGGGCGCACCGGTTGCGAGCTGTTTCCATTTTCGGCACTCCGCCGTTATCGGCTTTCTTCTTCTTTTATTTCTTCTTGCTTTTCGTGTTCGGCTTGGGGTCTCCCCGCGCCTTGTATCATGTGGTGTTTCTTTCTTTGGGCGATGTGTTGTCTGGCCCAGCAGCGGTCTCACTTGTGTGCTTTATTTATAAATCGGGGCGAAAGCCTGTTTCGAGAGTAATTCCTAACTTTGAGTGTTTCCTACATAGGGCAACAAGTTCAATAAAACTTCCGGCAAAGGGTTCCGGGGTACTTGGAGGATCTTGAGGTTATGTTGCCGAAAGTGCATATCGAGGGGAACAATTCAGTCATGCCTGAGGTTACTAATAAGGTTGCTAACCAGGTTGTTGGTGATGACAATGTTGATGAGGTACAATCTAGCCCAATCATAAGAAACCCAAATAAGGACTCCGAGCAAAGAGACTTCAAGGACATAGTTGACCATTCTATTTCTACTAGCGATTCAGAGGTATCGACTAGTTCTAATAGCAATTCGGTGACATGCACTAATATTGTCACATTGACTAGTGAAATTGAAGCCATCATGGACAAAGTTGTGGAGTGTGGGGCACCTGAAGGAAGTGATGAATACTACATGGCAACTATATTGTTTGGTAAATCTGTAAATCGTTGCATGTTTTATACTATGAAGACAAGTGAGGGCAGACTCAATTGGTTGAAGAGGCATTATGCGGACAGGAGAAGGAAATAGACTTTATATGTCTATAATGTGGTGTAACATTAATAGTGGGATCTCTTATGTTCCATTAGCTTTGGATATTTGCACATATCGTGCACTACCGTTTGAACTTGGTTGTTAATTTATCTGTTGCTTTGGATGTTTTCGTATTGGTCCTGTGACCTTGAAACTTCATTGTGTTATTTCTATCTGCCTGTATTTTGTGGTTGTATTTTATTTCTATGGTTATGTGGTTTCCTCGTGTTCTTTATATATAAGTATTGTATTTCTACACTGCATTTTTTAGATGAACACAAGAACTGAGAATGTGTGTGTAGAGAGTTGCAGTGGTGATGAAGCATAAATTATGTACTCTGAATCTCTAATGATTCCTATAATGATTTCAGTGAATATATGCTCATCCTTTGACACCATTATGAATTGCTTGTTGCTTACTTTTTGAACTGTTTCTGTATGGTTAATGACAATTATGCCATCATCAAATGACCGGTCTAAGAGAAAGTTGCTACGAAGGGTTTGTAGATAGAGAGAATTATGAGGACCATTACTTCAAATTTGTAATTACAGAGAAGAAGAATCATATCAGAGGGAAGGATCATGCAGGCAAACAAACAGCATTTGCATTAGCCAACCCAGAAAGCCCTCGTGCAGGCAACACAGGTACAATAGTTTAGTTCAGAAGAAAAATGGTTAACCAAATCCCATGACAGCCAACCAAACCATATGCCTCATTTTCCCCATGATGCAACAGGAACTCACAATTTGTGTCTAATTTTTTCTCTAAGAACTGAAATTCATATTTAAACCTGTGTTTGTCTCGTTTGTTCCATGAGACATCAGGGATCAGACTTCTAAAATCTTGCTACAAACTGGGTCCAGCGTACTACACATTGTTCCAAGAAAAAATCAAGTTAAATTCCAGAATTCAAAAGAGATAACCACCAACTAGGTAAAAATGAAATATTTTCTTAGCAATTGCTCCTGAATTCACTCGAGTAAAATACACCATATGTCCATCCACAAGAAAACAACAAGGGGAACACGGCTTCTCGGTGAATCTAGTTATCAGCATGAATAATATAAGCTTCAATCACAAGACAGATATTGGCTAGCTTCGGGTAACAAGAGAAAATCTACAGCAGTTGCTATCCAGAATCATAGCCTACTTGAGGGCCAAACTCACAACTAACTGACTACAAACGCAGCAATAAAAGCCAAGTAAATACCCTCCTAGTACAGCCCCAAACTTATTTCTTCTTGGCATTTTGGAATGCTTGTCCTGGGAAAAGATCAGATTACAAAATGATGAAAGCCTTCATCTCAGTTCATATCTAGGCACGACGCTTGTGATCTCACTGCTTCATCTCCGGCATCTTAGTTAATTTCACCTTCATCTTTGAGCAAAAAGCCGCTCCACAGTAGGTTAGTCTCTTCTTTTGAACTGGCTGAAGTGACAATAGTCACATTGAATCCTCCAATATTCTCAAAGATCTCGAAATGGTCTTCTATTTCTGGGGAGAACTCGCAAAACTCAGTTGCCATGAAGAACTTGATGCAGTTTCCCTGCTCTATTGATACCTTAGAATCCAGCATAGACATTACTGTCAAGAGTCTGACCAGAAAATTGTACATTCCATTCCCTCGAATAATGCTTTGTCTCAGAGATGTAGCGTCTTTCTGGGACGCCAAGAATGTATTGGATCCTGACGATCTTCCTGCTTTCAAATGGGGAGGCAATTGTGCCTGTATGGACTTCTGACCAGACAGAATCTCCATGGCCAATTTTCCAAATTGGATTTTGGCATCAGAGGTAGATTTTGGTACTAATCTGATCTCAAACAGTCCAGGGACTTCCATGATATTGGTGTGGTTCATTTTGAGCAAAAGATCCTGCCGCAATACATCTTCGTAATGAAAATGGAGTGGAAACATCATGGCTTTTCCGCTCTTTGCACCCTTGGCCTTGTTACCCACCCGCCGTGTCTGCGCAAACAAACTATTTGTTAGCAATTTCTACCAGCATTATCGCTACTAATCCACTACCAGTTGAAGGTATCATCATCGAATCACAAACATCAGCATAAATAAACATCACACAGATCAACTAGCTGCTTAAGGGTACACAGAAATGGCCTTATCAACAAGAGGCGTGATTATATTGCTATTCATTTAGAACTTACAAATAGATACACTCACAGAAAATTAGCAGAACATGATAGATTTCAGAGACATTAGGGGGAACAGGTAAAGAGCACACCTGCCCTTCCACGACGGAGACACCTGAATCGACATCCGCTGCTCCAGGTGCTGAGCTGCACACACATGACACATACAATTCAACACTCTCCAGAAGCAAGATGCAAGCTTTCGTGTATATATATGCGCATGGCGTTGGTGGTTTATAGACGTCAAAAACTTGAGATAATTACAGTGTACCTGAAGGCGCGAGCGACTGGTCCAAGCCTGGAGAGCAGAGGAGAGATGGTGGTGTGCTGCTGCAGCCTGGAAGCCTGGACAGGCCACGCGCAGAAAATATACATGCTAACACATCAGATCAGTTCAAAAATCTTGTAGATCGGTGCCATGTTTATCGTGTGAAGGGCTTCGAGTAACTCGCGGGGAGGAGGGAGGGGGGCGGGCTAACCTGAGAGATAGCGGAGGAGGCGAGGAGACGGCTGGACCTCGCCGCGGAGATGAGAGATCCGATGGCCATGGCTGCTGGCGCTTAAGCTTTCCCAGCAGCGGGGCGGCGGCGACGACGGCGGCCTGTGAAACAGAGAGGAGGAGGAATGTGGAGTGCGATTTCTAACAAACAGCGCTACGTGTAACTCCTTCTTGGGCCTGGCCCAGTACATGTATTGACATGGGTGCTAGTCCAGCGCCCACGGAAGCTAGCCCACTTGCCATCCAGATGATTCTCGACATTTCGAAATAACTTACCATTCAGAAGATGCTAAAAAAACCCTAAAAAATAAGTAAATTACAGATTCATACCACATTTGGGATAGCGGTAATACTTTGGTAATTTTAACAAGCAAGTGCAATTTCTGGGGCAGCCAACAACAGATTGCTCAAAAACTCGTTTGATAACGTTTTAACCCCGTGGGCCCGCTGTGAGATGCTGACTAGGACAAAACGGCCATTGGCCACCGTTAGCGGTCGAAGGTCGTGACGGCTAGAGCACCTGGTCCGACCCGACCCAGTTGGAAACCTATCCACTCTTTTCCCATAGTTCTTGCTCGAGATGGAGGAGGGCGATGGCGATGAAAGTGGCGGCGCTGGTGGCGGGGGGAAGGGTTTCTTCGACGACTAGAGTGCTGGAGATGAAGGTGTCTTCGATGACGGACTCGATGAGCTGTGGCCGTCCCGTCCATCGGCGGCACAGATCTTTCGCCGAGCTCCAGATGTGGCGAGAACCAAATGGCGTAGAAGCCGACGGATTTGGGTAAGCTCTTATCCTATGTCCTAGGAGTAGAGTAGTCAATGTGCACTGCTAGTCCAAATTAGATTTTGGGAAGTCTTGATGCAGATCATTATCGTTGACCCCCACTATTGTTACTATTTTAGTGAACAGTCTGTGTTTACCATGGATGATGATGGTCAGGTGTTTACTAGTCAAGTAGCTAGTAACAATCTAGTAGTGGATAACCAAGACGTATTGAATATTCAGAAAGGGAAAGAAATAGCACTATGGGACAGTGATGAGGATGCAGATATGAGGTCAGATGATGCAGAGTTTGATATGGGAGACTTTGCTAATACTGAAGAAATAAGGAGGAAGGATCAGACTCAAGTGGATGAGATCTTGGAGGAGATGAGACAACAGAAAGAGGATCCAATGACACACTGTCAAGGTGATACTGACATTGAAGATTTGTTTGTAAGTGCAGATCAACCAGGTGTTGAACCAACTAGTGAAGCACATGATGAACCTGTGCTTTTACCTTAGAGGCCAAAGAAGCTGCCTGTTAAGAGGAAAGGACCCACTGAAAGGTCCCATTCAGATGTGGTAATTGTTGATGAACCAGACTTTATACCATCTCATGATGAAGAGAAATGCCCTGGTTTTCTGCCAGATTATGATGATGATGGGTTTGAACCATTGTCAATGGTTCCACCTAAGGGTAGAAAGAGTAGAGCAAAGAAAATGCCACCTAGGGTATGGTATGATGACAAAAGACTGCAAGCACATGAGCAACTTGCAATGTTCGTGTGTTTTACAACTGCAGAGCAGCTCAGAGATGCATTGGTTAATTTGCATATAGCACAAATTAGGAATTACGAGTATCATAGAAACTCCAATGTTAGTATCATTGTGGATTGCCCAAAAAAGGCATGTCCTTTCTACATGGCAGCATCAGTGATAAAAGGAGAGAAGACAATGGTTATTAGGAAGATGCATAATATGCATACATGTGAGACTTCAAGTGAAAGGAAAGATTCAAGGATTAGTGCAAAATGGCTAGCCAAGAGGTATGAGAGTCTGTTCAGATCAGATCCTAATACATGCATTCAAACATTCATTGATAAATAAAAGTTGTAGTATGGTGTTGTGGTGCCTACGATGATGGCATATAGGGCTAATAATCATGCGCTAGATGTTGTCTTGGGTGATCACAAAGAGCGGTACTTTAGACTTAGAGATTGGACACAAACATTGATTGATACAAACCTTGTAAGTAGAAGTAGGGTAATTGTGCAAACAGTTATCCCTCCTCCTTCTGAAGAAAATCCGCATCCAGGTCCCACTTTTCATGGTATTTTCTTCTGCTTAAATGGAACCAAAGAGGGATTTCTGAAAGGCCGCAGGCCATTCATAGGTACTCTTCATTTACTTGCTAATTGTGTATGTTGGTGCTGTTTTTTATGTTTATTTCCCTAAAGTATGTTTTGTAATGCAGGTTTGGATGGATGCTTCATCAAACTGTGCACTGCTGCTCAAATTTTAGCTGCAACAGGGCGAGATGGGAATAACATGTTCCCTATCGCATTTCCAATCGTTCCAAAAGAGGACACAACCAATTGGTGTTGGTTTTTGACTCAGTTGAAGTATGCTTTAGGTGGTGAACAAGGAGAGTTTGGACCCTACACAATTATGTCTGACAGGCAAAAGGTTTGTCATGTAAAAAATGCTTGTCTTATTTAATTGCTAGTCTTATTTAATTGCTAGTCATATTTAAATGCTTATCTTATTTAATTGCTAGTCTTATTTAATTGCTAGTCATATTTGAATGCAGGGACTTCTCAAAGCAGTGACACAAGTCTTTCCTTCTGCCCATCAAAGATATTGTTTAAGACATATTTATGCAAATTTTCAAACAACTGGTTTCAGAGGAGAAGACTTGAAGAAATGCATGGACAAAGCCAGCTATGCCTACCATAGGTCTCAGTTTGAGGCTGCAATGGAAACTTTAAAGCTTGAGAATGAAGATGCATGGAAATGGTTGATTAAGATCCCACCACACACATGGGCAAGGCATGCATTTGACATCAATTGTAAGACAGGCCTGGTTGTTAACAACCTCAGTGAGGTGTTCAACAGATATATCTTGGATGTGAGGAAGAAGCCCATAAGAACAATGCTTACTAGAATAAAAAACAAGTTAATGGTTAGGAATCATGGAAAGAGAGTTGGTGGCCAATCTGCGAGGTGGGAGATCACACCTCACTTCACTGAGAAGTCAGAACTTGCAAAGACATACTCCAGACCTTGCACACCAAGAATTTCAGGCACTGATCTGTGGGAAGTGACAAATGGAAAAGGTGACCAGATACATGCTGTGGACTTGGTGGCAAGAACTCGTGGATGCAGGAGATGGGAGTCACAGGGCTTCCTTGCAATCATGCTTGCTCTGCTATAATCAAGGCCAAGCAAAATCCTAAAGACTATGTGAGCAATTTCTTCAAGAAAACAATGTACATTGAAGCATTCAAGCCTATGATCTTTCCAGTTCCTCGGCAACATGATTGGACAAAGACCAACACTCCTGACATTGTACCTCCTGACTTGAAGATTAGTAAAGGAAAAAACCAAGAGAAGAGAAGGAAGGGGAAATTTTAGAAGCCCAAAGCTAAAGATACATCAAGGATGGGAACAATTACCTGCTTAAACTGCAATCTGCAAGGCCATAGGTACACAAGTTGCACTAAATATCTGAGGGCATATCTACTTGCTAGAAAGAACAAACATGTGGTTAGTAACATGCATTGTTGTCATTTGTTTTAACTTGTGGTTATTGTTTTAACTTGCATTGCTGACTGACTGGTTTATCTTACAAGAAGAATATAGCTGAAGACGCTCCTCCAAGAGCTCCTCCAAGATCTCGTCCAAGATCTCCTCCAAGTGCTCCTCCAAGAGCTCTTCCAAGAGCTCCTCCTAGAGCTCCTCCAAGAGCTCCTGCTCCAAGTTCTTAGACAAGCTGGAGCACTGCTGCAACAAGAGGTCAAGGACTTGCTCCACCAAGATCTACTGTAAGAGCCACAAAGTCAAAGTATGAAGCAGGATATCCAGCATACAAGAGGTCAAGGACATGGGCTTACATGAATTGTGGTTATGTTACACCAGATCAGGAAGATGGCCCTTCAAACTGAATCATGCTGGTTCATTTTATCAGTTAACTGTGTTGTAAAGGACATGCAATACTTTATGCCTTACCACAGTTAATCTTTTGGTAGTGAGATGGACATGATGTAATCCATGCCCATTTGAACTTTAAATTATCTAAATCTGGACATGATGTGAGATTTATCTGTGTTGTAATGGACATGACATGTTTCCTATTATGTAGTGTTGCATTTGGTCCATTTATGCATATGTGAGAATAAAATTATGCAAATACCATAAATGGGCGGCACCACCGTGCTCATCATAGCAAATATTTATAATCCATCAGACAAATAGATGCATCAGATACAAGCTAAAAATCCATTACATAACATGATTTAGAATCCACTTCAACACAGATAGAAACTACTAGAGGAATAATCCATTACATAACATGATGTTCAATATTTAGTAAAAACTACTAATTCATTACAAGAACATGCAAACAACTCATTCACCATAGATCTGGACTATCTTCTTCATCCCGTCCTTCTAATCATGGGAGATGAAAGTGTAAGATGGTTAACCTAGAGGGGGGGGTGAATAGGTTTCTACAAAATTCTTTATAATCTTTTGCAAGTTTTAGGCTTTGCGGAATATAAGTGAGCCTAAATGCAAACTAGGCGAGGCAACCTAGATGATGAAACAAGATACTTCAAGATCGAAGGCTATCAAAAGGTAAACAACACAAGTAAGAGATCGGTTAAGGAATAACCGAAGCACGCGGAGATGAAGATGTATTCCCGTGTTCACCACCTTTGGGAAGGGGGCTATGTCACGTTGGAGAGGTGTGAGGTTCCACGAAGGATTCCTCACATGCCACAAAGGCTCACCTTCTTCTTTCAGCCTATCCCACGAATGAATAGCTCACTTACTCGTGGTAGACTTTAAGGTAGTCTCCAAACCCTCACAAACTTTCCACGGAGAAAATCACAAGCCGAATTCCTCCGGGCGACCCTAGCCACCTAGGGTTTCCCACAAACCCAAGAGTAACAAGCTAACTCGACGAACTCAAGGGGGAATGAACTTTGGCTTGGTGGAAACGTAGATCAGGACCTCCTCTTCTTTTCTACCAAAGGGATTTGGATTTGGTTGGGTAGAATGGGAGTTCCTCAAGCTTTTGTGTTTCAACAATGGAGATAGAGAGAGAGAGAGCTTCAAGAAATGAATGTTCTCTTAAAATGCCTAACCTATCAGTGGAGAAGAAAGGGGTATATATAGTATGGGAGAAAAATAGCCGTTTGGGGGTTCCTGTGACAGAACCGGCAATAAGTCTGGTCGGACCGAGTTGCTCGCCGGAAATTCCGGCGACAGCTCCGGTGGACCGGACCACACGCCGGAAATTTCGGCAGCGACCGAAATTCTCGGTGAGCAGCCAAAAGTGCTTGCAGTATGCTGTTTTGGTGCTTACCGAGAATTTCTGGCGACAGCACCGGCGGTGTCGGCACTTCTGCTGATTTTACAGTAGCCCCTGTGGACTCATTTTTCATGGCTATTTTTCTCTCTCTCTTAGAAAGGGTGTGTGGCGGTGGATAATGAGAAGTATATTTGGAGTAGAACAACCCCAAAGAGCGCATCGAGATCCCCCTCTTAATAGTGTTGTGTTTCCTATTTGACTCAAGAGTAAATAAGATAGAATAAGAAATAACACCACCGATTCTTCATATAGAAACGAATGGGAGCTCACACAATTCCTTTCACCAACACACTGCGGACTCTCACCTGTAGAGAAGCTAGTAGAAACATTAGTCCGCTCTCTAGCTTCGATGTCATAGTTAACCAAAACACTAGATAAGGTCTATTTCCCTTTCAATCTCCCCCTTTTTGGTTAACGATGACAAACCGAGCTAGAGTCAAAAGGAGATATTATGATACGATTAGATACACAGATATCTAGCACATAATAGCAAGCACATAGTGATAGGAAATCCAAGTACAATAAAAGAATTGTAGAGTTGTCCAGACACACACACACACACAAATAGTTCGATAGAGCAAATAAAAGCACAAGCCCATGAGAGGCATACGAAATCTGCCAAGGCATCCCCTTCTTCATCAATAAAAATCTCAGGTCTGTCTAAACACTTTGTTTTTATTGTTTCATGCAATGTTGTGTTGTTCTTGGAGCGTCTTAATTTTCGTTTGCTTTGCTTAGTTTGTTTAGTTTGATTAAATAAAGTAGTTTGGACCCCCGTTCTCGCTGTGTTGTTTCAAATAAGTTGCTTGGTGTTGGAAAGGAGTAGAAAGTTCTTGCTTGATAAGTGCAAGAGGAGCTTGCATTGACTGTGACTTAGACTTTAGCATGACATGCTAGGTGTTGTTTTGACCTTATGCTAAGTGATTATTGTTGTAGCATGTCTTGTTCCAAACAATTGGGATTGCTTAGTGTGCCTTGAAAGAATTATGCGTTGTTTTAGCATGCAAAAGCACAGTATTGTGGTATTCTCCTTTAATGCTTTGTTTGGGTTGACTTGGCACATGCTCACACCATGTTATGACTATGAACAAGTCACCATAGCCTCTATGATCATTTAGTCCTTGACTTGTAGTACCACTCTATGCTTGATTAGTAATGTTTTGTTGTTCTGCATGATTATGGTCATTATTGCTCTCTTAGTTGGTTGCTCCCAGTCTTTTGCTAGCCTCCACTTGTATGACTAAGTTCTACTCATGCTTCCAACTCCCAAGAAACCAAGTTATTCCAAAGTGTCCACTATAAACTCCTATGCATGGTGTGTTACACCATTCCAAGTATATTCTTGTTTTCAGCTATCTTACATTTAAAAAGTATTTTGTTATGTGAAAACTTAGTGATTAAAGCCCTCACAAACTTGATGGCACACTTTATATTCTTTGCCTCTAGTAAACTTGAACCATTATGTCATCTATGTTGTATATGCTTGCACTTATACGTTGGAAGTAGCAGAACCGTGCTGCCATGGGGAACATTTTCAACATTGCACTTGTACTTTGTACATAGTTGATATCATGCTCTTTTGTCTATGGATATCACTGGTGTGAAATAAAGAGGGAGCTTGTAAGTCCATGGAGTTATGAATTTTGTGTTAGAGAAACGCCTGGGCCGCTAGCCTAAGCCATGCCGAATCATGGTGGAAACTTGCAGCATCACCATAATGAGCTATCTGTGATGCATCCTGAATAAAAAGCTATGCACATAGTAAATAAAAAGATCGCTAAGATGCTCATTGTCTGCTTGCCTTGTCATTTTGGTTATGGGATAGCTCCTGTACCATGTGCAAGGGGTACCTCGTTGGCGGTTCTCTATGATACACATGTACTTACTATGACAAGAACTTACAGGTGACTAAAGTTGAGTAGCACGAGGTGTGGCCCTCGTATTCAAGGGACTTGAGATTGCCAACTTATACTTTGTCAAGCATATACTCCATCTTTGTTCACTTTAACCTTAATCACTTCAAGATTCTTATGATAGTGGCAATGAGGGCTGAAAGCTAACAAGTACCATAATTTTTGGAAGCTCTTTTTGAAATTTGAAATCCCTGGTTCTCTCTATGAAGGGCCTTTCTTCCACCATTATTTGAGTCTCCACCTTCTACCTTTAGGCACCATTAAGAGAGCATAGTTGCCATTCTGTGTGAAGTGTCCCAAAACTTATTGATTGATGCATATTGTGATATTACTTGTTCTTGTGCTATTTGTATCTAGTCACTCTTATGAACTTTGAAGGTGTCCTATGCATCTATTTGCTACTCCATGAGGAACAAGCTGAATGCCACTATGCCATGTTTTCTGTATGTGAAACAAACAAACGTTTTTCAATGCATGTTATTGATGAGCTTTGTTTGTAGCCTTTCATGTTGCATGCATAGTTACTTTGTCTTACTGTTAGAACTCCATCTTTCATGCTCATGTTTAGAGTTCTTTGATCTCAACTTTCAATGCTTGCAAATGGTTTGATCTTGGTTTTGATGGTGCATGTCACCTCAAAAATTGTTCTTTTATCACTTACCTACTCGAGGACGAGCAGGAGTTAAGCTTGGGATGCTTGATACGTCGGAAACGTATCTATAATTTTTGATGCTCCATGCTTGACTAGTATATTTTCTCGAACTAACCTATTAACAAGTTGCCACAGTGCCAGTTGCATGTTTTCTTCTGTTTTTGGTTCCAGAAAGCCATAAAATCAATATTCTCGGAATTGGACGGGACAAAAGCCAAAATCAATATTTTACCGTGGGCGACATGAAGCCAGAAGACAAGACGGAGAGGCGCCACTAGGCGGCCAAACCCCTAGGCGCGGGTGGGCCCACTCCGTGCCTGGGTAGGGTGAGGCCCCCCTGGTGGCCCTCCTGGCTCGACCCTTCGCCTATAAGAAGCCCCCGATGCAGAAACCCTAGGCACCCGATCAAAACTCCATGAAACCTTCTATAGCCGCCGCCACCATCATCCCTAGATCGGGGGATCTGAAGCTCTTCTCGGCACCCTGCCGGAGGGGAGATCATCCCGGAGGTCTTCTTCTCCGGTATGAAACGTGAGTAGTTCCAACTTGGACTACGGGTCCATGTAGTATCTAGATGGTTGTATCTGCTCCTTGTGCTTTCGTGTATAGATCTTGTGAGCTCCGTTCATGATCAAGATCTAATCTATTTGTAATCATGCATGTTGTGTTTGTGGGGATCCGATGGATATTGAGATTACTATGTTAGATTGATTAATGGTTTTGTCTATTTGATTCTATCATGTCTGTGTTGTTTGTGATCTTGCATGCTCTCTGTTGTTAGTAGCTATCTTGGCCAAGTAGTTGCTAGTGACTCCAAGAGGGGGTATTTATGCTCGATAGTGAGTTCATGCCTCTAGTTTCCAAGGGAAGTGACAGAAATCTAACATAGGGAGTTCTTGCTAGTGACTCCAAGATGTGTTGTTGCCACTAGGGAGAAAACAACGGTTTCTTGTTCTTGAAACAAGTGGATTGTTTACCTTACAAACTTTGCTTAAAGCAGTTGTCTATTGCTTGCAACTTAATACTGGAGGGGGTTCGGATGATAACCTGAAGGTGGACTTCTAGTCATAGATGCAGTTGGATGGCGGTCTATGTATATTGTTGTATTGCCCAATCGAATCTCATAGGATCTTTTTGTCTAGTATTGCATTGTTATGCCATGCTCAGTTCCCGTCAATTGCCCTGATGTAATTTGTTTACCCTTCATGCCATGTTGTTTATCTAAGGAGAGCACCTCTAGTGACTATGGACCCGGGTCCAATCTTTACCATTGATACATCTTCCACAGTTACCTATTTACTTGCTGCAAACCATGATCTTCCACACCATACGTTTAATCCTTTGTTACAGCAAACCGGTGAGCTTGACAACCTCACCGATTCGTTGGAGTCTTGAGTTTGTGTTGTGCAAGTTTCCACGTTGCTTGCAACACCTTTGAGACGATTCGTTCCTCCTACTGGTTCGATAACCTTGGTTTCTTACTAAGGGAAACTTGCTGCTGTGCTCATCACACCTTGCTCTTGGTGTTTCCAACGAATCATCCCACGACAGTGTTGGGCGTCATCAATCCCTCTCAAGCAACCCTGCAATCAAGATACAAGAAGTCTCTTGTGTCCCCAACACACCCAATACACATGTCAGGTGTATAGGTGCACTAGTTCGACGAAGAGATAGTGAAATACAAGTGGTAACGGTGCCAGAAAAGAGCTTCTGACTTGTTGTTGATGTGGGAGAAACTAAAGGCAAACTGAAATAAAGATGGAAGCAAGCAAACATGCAACAGATCTAGATGCAAACGGTGTTTCAATACTTAGAAACAAGGCCTAGGGATCATACTTTCACTAGTGAACACTCTTTCATATAAATATATTCTCTTCATGATACTACCCTGAAATACTCTCCGGTTGGACACTCTAATCCATGGTAAGGCTATAACAACACACCCCAAAGTCCGCCTTTCCCAATCTAGATAACCCCACACTGTCACCTTGAGCGCTAGATGGTTCCAACAAACACCATAATTTCATAGAGACAACCAACTCAAAATATACTCATGATAAATATATATGTAACCTAGATTAAGTGCCACACACGGTGTGCACGCTGTCACTTTCACACACGTGGGGAAAAGCATAGATCTATTAAAGCACGATGAGTATTTATGTAGACTCTAGCCTAAGTGCCACCATGGCGTGCATGTTGTCATTTTCACACACATGGGGAGAGCAGAGATCTATTGAAGCACTTGAGTAACAGAGTAGATATACTTGATTACAAAGCTCATGAACACAACAAGATCATGCATAGAGAGAGATGAACACATAGCTACCGGTAGATCCCTTAGCCTCGAGGAAGAACTACTCCCTCCTCATCCTGGGAATCAGCAACGGTGATGAAGATGGTGGTGGAGGTCGATGGAGATGGCTCTGGGGGCACTTCCCTGTCCCGGCAGGGTGCCAGAACAGAGACTTTCTATCCCCTGAATCTTCCCTTCGGTGTCGGCGGTGCTACAGAGGTTTTCGTGGCTTTCTCCCAGATTATTTAGGGTTTCTGAGGTGGAGGCTTCTTATAGCCGAAGGAGGCAAGGTCGGTGGAGGGCCAGGGGACCCACACCCCCTATGGGTGCGGCTAGGGTGGGCCCCACGCCCACCTAGGGTGTGGCCACCCTGGTGCCCTCCTCCGTCTCGTCTTCGATTTTCCCTATCGTTCAGGGAAAATATGAACTTTGGCTTTTGTCCCGTCTAGTTCTGAGAATATTCATTTTTTAGCTTACTGAAACCAAAAACAGCAGAAAACAGGCAACTGGCACTGCATATTGTCAATAGGTTAGTTCCAGAAAGTGTATAAAAATACCTCAAAGTGTAGACAAAGCAAAGCAAAGTAGATACTAAACAAGTATGGAACATCAAAAATTATAGATACGTTCCCAACATATCAGAGGGTCACAGTAGTATAGCAGGTTCTTGTGGTGACCACGAACATCAACTGCATCACCAGCTTTGCTCACAAGATAGTAGCGGAAGAACCGAGCAAGGACCATATAGTAGTAGTACTACATGCCTGATAAGCTGGGAGGTGCATGGCTGGGCTCACTTGGGTAGCACTGAAGGATCTGGTTGTCACTAAAGACCTTCTCAGTTTGAATGCAGAAGCCAGAATCACGGTCAGGAGGGTAACCCAGGGCATTGCATAAATCATCAAAGGAAGCTGAGTACGTCTTGGTGCCGGTCATCCAAGTGATAGTGCGAGCAGCATCAGTGTGGAAATAAGCAGTGCAGAAGAACTGGTGAATGAGATCTGGCATGAGCTTAACCTTGATAGAGGTAAGACCAAAGACATCCATCTGCTTCAGGGCCACATCCACATGCTCAAAATCTGTAGAGAGGTTGTGAGCATAGTGATCCTCATTGAGATACTTGGGAGGAACAAAGAAACCCCTCTTCATACGAGATGGCTCATTGTAGAAGTCATCCCAAAAGCACTTTTGAGTGTTAGTCCAAAACAGTCTGTTAGCAGCAAGATAGTGTTGGAGATATGCCCAAGAGGCAATAATAAAGTGGTTATTATCATATCTTCATACTTATGATAAATGTTTACATGCCATGCTATAATTGTATTAACAGGAAACATTAATACTTGTGTGATTTGTAAACATAAAAGAGTCCCGAGTAAAGCCTCTTGTGAAACTAGCTTGTTGGTTAATATATGATCATGGTTTCCTGATCATGAACATAGAGATGTTATTAACAACAGGGTCATATCATTAGGAGAATGATGTGATGGACATACTCCTATAGTTAAGCGTAGCATAAAGATCAAGTCATTTAATAGTTCATTTGCTATAAGCTTTCTGATACATAGTAACCTAATTCCTTCGACCATGAGATTATGTTAATCACCATCACCGGAAGGATGCTTTGATAACATCAAGCACCACACCGTAACTGGGTGGCTATAAAGGTGGCATTGAGTGTTCGGAAAGTATGGGTTGAGGCACATGGATCAAAAGTGGGATTTGTCCATCCATATGACAGATAGATATACTCTGGGCCCTCCCGGTGGAATGTCATCCAACTAGCTTGCAAGCATGTGACTGGCTCACAAGGGATCACATATCATGGGAACGAGAAAAGAGTACTTATCGGTAACAAGGTTGAACTAGGTATGCAGAGATACCGACGACCAAAACCTCGGATAAGTAAACTATCGTGAGACAAAGGGAAATTGGTATCGTATGTAAGTGGTTCATTCGATCGCAAAGTAATCGTAGAAATATGTGGGAGCCATATGAATTTCCAGATTCCTCTATTGGTTATTGATCGGAGAAGTGTCTCGGTCATGTCCGCATAATTCACGAACCGTAGGGAGACACACTTAAGGATTCGATGTTGTTGAGTAGTTATGGAATGATGAGTAAGAGACCAAATGTTGTTCAGAGTCTCAGATGGGATCCGTGATATCACGAGGAGATCCGGAATGGTCCGGAGAATAAGATTCATATAAGGAAAGTCTTGTTTTGGAGTTGGGGAATGATTCCGGTGTTTTCATCGGGAATGTTCTAGAAGGGTCCGGAAGGTCCGGCACTCCGGAGGGGAAGGGTACATGAATGTGTCATGACAATGTGGAATGGTTGCATCATGTACTAGGTCACTTGGCTGGGCAAAATAAAGGGAGAAATCAAATCCTAGTTTGAAAGTCAAACGCCAATTTGAAAAGTCAAGCGCAAGTTTGCTTGGTGGAGGAGAGTAGGAAACCTACTTGGGAGGAAGTCCCTCCCTCCACCCGCCAAGGAGGAGGAGTTGGAGGAGGACTCCTCCTAGCCTCCTCCCTCCACCTATAAAATAAGGCAGGGGTGCCCCTCTTACACCTCTCACCCCAAACCCTAGCCCCAAGTCGCTACCTCAAAGGTCTGCCGCCGCCTGGGCATCCTCTAAGTCGTGAGTTAGGGTTTCCCCAAACCCTATCCGCCAAGCTCTCCCTTGGTGCCTCTAAACCCTAGATTGCCAAGGCCTCTCTCATACTCCACCATACTACTCGCTCGGCAAGCGAAGCCTTGAGATCTCCCTCTACTTCCGTACCACACCGTCGTCTTTGCTGGAATCACGAGGAGAGTTCTACAACCTCCGCTTTCTTTGGAACAAGGAGAGGAAGGTCTTCATCGAGTATCGAACGTGTGACCATTGAAGCGCTGCGGAAGCTTGGCCGGAAGGATCGTCTACGCGATCTTGAGATCGGAAGTGTACGACTACATCACCCACGAGAATCTGCTCTCGTTAACCGCTTTGGATCTTCGAGGGTTAGTATTGTATCGACTCGTTGCTACAATCTAGTAGATAGATCTTGGCTTGATCATAGATTAGATCTTGATTGTGTGTTCATGCGGTAGAATTTTTTTTGTTTTCCATGCTACGAACCCCTACAGTGGTATCAGAGCCAAGTCTATATGTAGATCTGTTGCATGAGTAGAACACAATGGTCATTATGGGCGTTGATGCTTTTGTTGTCGATTGCTTCTTGTGTACTTTTCATCTTGCGGGATGGTGGAATGAAGCGGCCCGGGCTAACCTTACATGACATCGTTCATGAGACTTGCTCCACTGTAACTACCTCGGTGAATTACGCTCCTAGTTACAAGCCTGGATGGACGGAAATGGTTGAAATAGTACGGTGGGGCCTAAATGCCACTCACAGGTAGACCTTTCGGCCGTCCCAACCATTTCCAAACATCGGGACAAGACCGGGCGGCGTAATCGGCAGGCGAAGGGATCAACTACATACACAAATGAGTATGTATGCAAGCCACCATACAACAGTACATCAGAGCCATTCCATCTAAAAAGAAAGGAAATATAGCAACGCCATACGGCAAGATCCAAATATCCTAGATAGATATAATAGTTTAGGATATCTCCTTATACATCAATCAACAGAGTATCAAGCGAAAGCGGAAGACAAAATCCGAGTACAGATAAGAAGCAAATCGGCATAAGATGCCCCATAAAGAAGCAGATCCCGCCCACAGATCTCACGGATCCCCGTTCCCGGAATCTCTACACCGAAAGATCGTTGCCCACATCGTCCGTATCTTCCACCCAGTATCCATCTTGCGAGTGTACCTGTTCATCTGAACCAATAATTTATCGTGTGAGACCCTAGAATTTTCGGCAAGTCTTTATGCCTCTAAAGGGACACAACACAGGGTGGCGCAATTGCAGCAAAAGATAATCCCTAGCAATTCTATAGAAACTCGCTAACCATTCGCCTAACTGAGAGATGAAGCGGATGTCCGTGAATTAATAACAACAGTTATAACAGTTATAACGGTAATCTTAACAGATCCATCCTCCTCCTCGCTTATCGACGAGGAAGCGGACAAACAACCCCCATCCGTTGGCAGTTTTATTAACCATTCCATGAGTGTTGCACTATTTACTAGTCAGGTACCTAGACTAGTCAAATTTAAAGCGGTACTTTAGTTATGCTTGTCTATGATCGAAATGCTCCAAGTCGTCCATAACGCGGACACGGCTTTGAAAGTTTTACCTGAGGTGCACAAATAACAACACACTCGATATGCCTCGGAAAAACCAAATCAAAACCCAGGCGATCCACGACAAAGCAATTACAGGATTCAGAAATATTTGAGGGCCACCCCATTGAGCTACCATAGCGAAGTTAATGACTCAAACGGCCTCAAGGTTTGCGCCGATGGTGTGAGCGACTAGGAACCGAAAATGTGGTAGGCTTGTCGACACGCGAAAACACTCCGCTTTCCTAACAGATACAGTGTGCTCCTCGCACAATTTTAAATAAAGCAGTAAGGCATGGCATAAGTATAGGATAGTAAATAAAACCTCAAACTAGTTTGTGGCCCCAAGAAATAAGAATGAATCAAGCTCTGGCTCAGGGGGGGTTCATAAGCCTCCCGGATGTGGATAGCGCGAATATTCAAGGAACAGGAATCAAGTACTCGGGGTCCTACGGGACACAAGTGAGCATAAAAACTAAATAACAGATATTGCTCACCGATGCCACTTTCATTAGTTATCCCATTACTACTCAGGTTAAGTTGTTTAGGTACCTCGTTATCCATCAGACACTCACATACCCTACACATGCTGTTCTACGACTCGCATGGCTCAAACAACTCCTGTAGTAATGGCTCATGGGATGGAGGAACAAGCTTCGGTGGGGTTTAAAAGTAAAGGCTATGCAATACTTGGGATTCAATTTAATGCAATCGTGACTCAAATGATGCAAGAATAAGATAGAGGCAATAGGTACTATATGTATGCAAGCATGTGGTAGTGCTTGCCTGGCAGCTCAGTTGAAGCAAAGGATGGAACTGGGTAGTGCTCCTGGTTCTCTGGATATATCCCTTGCTCAGCGTCTATTCGAAGAAGAACCAAACAAACAAGGCCAACATAAATAAAGTGCACAAGCATATGATTAAAATGCATCAAGCAAACAATCATGCCATGATGAATGATGCACAATTTGCATGGCATTAACGTAGCATGGCATGGGTGAGGTGTGGAATACAATAATAAAGCATTTAATTGAGTTTTGGCCCCAATTTAAACTCATTTTAGTTGCTGTCCACAATATATTTATATGATTCATGCTTCAAATCAAACCATGGAATGCATAAACAGAAAGGTCTCGTCGAGCTAATCATTTTAGACATATCATTTGTTAAATTTGGATTTATAACTCAAAAGTTATTAATTATTTAAGGAAAAAGGGCATTTAATGTAATTTTAAATAAACTTGGAATTTTAAATGTTCAAAATATATTTTGGATGGCATATTTGAAATCCTCACATTTTTCTGATTTGAAAACATATATTATATGTATTATTTGGATTAATATTTGACAAGATATTTCAAAACAGAAATATATTTGAATTTGAATTAATTAGAAAAAGATTTGAATTTAAAACAGAATCAGGTAAATACTTTTGTTACTCAGGATTAGCTAGACACAGCGACTGTGGTGGCCTCTCTGACTGGACCAAGCCAAGACCGAGGAGGTTTCCACCATGGTGACCAAAGCGAATGAGGTGGGCCTTGACCGCATGGTCCACGCTGCAGGCGAGCGGCCAGAGGCGACAGGTGGGGCTTCTGGAGCCTGGGTTGAGAAGTAAAACTCAGGAGCCTTTTGCAAAAGCCACGAGACAAGTGGGACGATTGGCTTGGTTTAGCCGAAGAAAACTGCAGGGGGGTAAGCGCAAAAAGGGTGCCTGACCCCACTGTTTCTCTTCTCATGCATGAACGGATCTGTCTTGTGACGACACGTGGCGGGGTTCGAACCTGGGACGTCTGGCCTTGGGAGGTGCGAGCAGCAGTGGCTTGGGCTTGGTGACAGGGAGGTGGCCGTGGCCTAGATAGGGCTGGTTTGGCGCAGGCAGCAGAAGCACGCTGTGGCAGAGAGCGCTCGAAGGGCAGGCTGATCTAGACGGTGAAGGCAGGCGCGGACCATGTCGAGGAGAGAGGAGCTCACCAAGGCTGTCGGTGGCGGTGGATCGAATTCGGCAGCGAAGGATCAGCGTCGAGGCGAGTGACGGCAAGGTTAGGGTTTCGGCTCGGGCCGGCGCTGGTGCAGCGGCTCGGTCCTCCTCCTCCTCGACGGCTGAGAGCGGCGAGGACCTTTCTCGATCTCGAGTCACTCCACGGACCTTGGCAGCTCGACAGGATCAGCAGGGACGGAGGAGGCTGACGGTGGCGGCTAAGGGGTAGCCGTGGCGGTGGAGAAAGAGGAGAGGGAGGCTATGGGGCGGATCTGGGCGCGGTCGCCGGGCGCGGCCGTGGGGGGGGGGGGGATAGGAGCGGGGGGAGAGGGTAGTTGGCGTGGTGGAGGGGAAAGGTGGCGTCGGCCACCTTTTCTTCTCCTTCACGTGCTCGGTCGGGCTCGGCCAGGCGAGGCGCATGGGAGGCTGGCGGTGGGGTAGGGTGGTGCAGGAGGGAGGCAGGCTTGGGCTAGGGCCACAAGGCAAAGAGGGAGGGAGCTAGAGAGAGAGGGGGTAGCCTCGGGTAGATTAGAGCTAGGCTCGGGTAGAGCTAGGTTTGGAGCTAGGTTAGGGTTTGGGGGGTTGGTAGCTAGGGCAGGGAGAGGTGGCCAGGGAGAGAGGGTGGCCGGTGGGGCCAGCTAGGTGAGAGAGGGAGGTAAGGCCGAGAGAGAGGGGGACATGTTAGCTAGGGTTTGGTCATGGTGGAATTTAAGGAGAGAGGGGATGGCTTAGGGTTTAGGTTTAGAGAGGGGGGGAAGGTTAGATGCTAGGGTGTTCTTTTGTCAAGATCAAGCCAAGCACAAACCAAACCCCAACAAGAGCAAGACTAGAAAAGAGAGGAGAAGGTGATGATGGTAAGGATGGGTATGTTGATGAGGTTTAGGCATGATCAAACAAGACCAAGCCTAAGGGGTAGAGAGAGATGATCCATTTTAAAATCAAATAAAATCAAATGTCAAGCTAAAGGGGTACTTGCATGGGCCATGCATAATTAATTAATACCATGTTTATCTTTGTGAAAACAAGATTATTTACATGGCATTTTCTTATGCATTCCAAAGTGTAGAGTAAGGCCCAAGCAAAAGAATTTTAAGGAAAGCTCCAAGTGGAAAAATAGATGGAGATGATCATGTTTGAGTAAGCTTGGGACTTGCTAGTGTGTATGTGCCACTAGGCATTTAGTAAGCCCAACAATATTCCAACATGATAATAACCCCAAAACAAACCATATGGAAGCCATGAAAAAGGTTCCACTCACAAGGCATGCAAAGGTGGCCATGTGGCTCTCATGTTTCAATATTGTGAAAACAACATGATGACAAGATGAGAGCATGTGGAAAGAATTGGATCCATCCCAACCCACATGAGCTAGAAGTAAAACCAATAAATGCCAAGCTCATATTTAGTTGGGTGGTGGAATTATAAGGTGGTGAAAGGAAAAGGTGGTGGAGTTAAACAAGAGATATGCCCCCAACTCAACTTGGGCATTTAAACAATATATCAAGAACCAAATACAATATCAAGAGGCAAATACAATTAATAATGCATATGAGATAAGAACCAAATGGGAAGGGTTTTAGTTGATGCTCAAATGCAAGGAGGCATGATGACATGAGCATGATATAATGATGATGCAACAATTAAATATTTGAAGTAGCCATTATATTACTAGACCAAGTAGCATTACAATTGTTAGACAATTGGGATGCTACAACTCTCCCCCACTAAACAAGAATCTCTCCCCGAGATTCCTAGGAAAAGAAAACAACACAAGGAGAGGCGGGTGTTCGGAACAAAGGTGACCCTCACGTTCCCAAGTTGATGAACAACGGAATGGTGCGACCACTACACCTTGCAAAACTTGCTAGACTTGTTGTGAGTCTTGCGTTTTGCTTGAGAAACAATGGTCAGAAGAGTTGACGGATTGTCGTGAGACAAGAGGATAGGATGGACATAGCTCCGGTTTTCTCAAGAAACATGATAAGAGAATAAGATCCTCATGTGATAGAAAGGTCAAGATGATGTATCATGGATAAAGAAAGACACACCATTAAGATTAACGATTTACTGATACTAGAGAGGATGAACCTTTGTCTCGCCGGAAGAAAAGAGCTAGATTGGAGAAGTTTTGAACCACTATGACAACAGCATCGTATCTCCTCTCGGATTGAGAAATGAAGTTCGGAAACAATATTGCCTTCAAACAATAGAGTCCCTTGATATCAACAGAAAGATTTAGTTAAACACCGTCGGATTAGATTCTTCTTGCGCCGGTAAGAACCAAAGGATCACGCAATTGAGGTGCGCGGATATAACTTCCAGAGACGGATGTGATGCCAGATCATGATGGAATCCCGGGAAGCAAGGATATAGAGGATCTGGAGCTTATTGTAGAGATACTTATTGCTTTCTTTAGCCTTGAGGCTAACGCAATAGATTTGCGACTGATGGCCTCAACCATAACTGGCTTTACCACAGAAAAAGAATTGATGAAACAAAGAGAGATAGTTTCCTTCATCTTGTTTGGGGCTGTCGAGCACCGGTAGAAAGACGAGGAACGAAAAGAGTTTGCGTTTGTTTCCACCAGATAACTGTAGATTTTGCTCCATGTAGAAAGGGCGAGATCACCAACAAGAGATTATTGATTACTTTCTTCGAGAGAGCACTCCGGAAAAACAAGGACGGAAGTAAAAATATCAAGGGATAAAGGCCACTTCTAACTTCCGTGGAATGAGTGAAATCACATTAATTTACCAATTCAATGTACAAGAGCGAATGATAAGAGTAGTGGTATGGTAGCTACTCCATCCCGCACTCAAAGCATTACTCCGCACATGAATAAGAAAACCATGCAACCCAACTACCGAAACAGACTGAAGGTATTGACAAGAACTCATGGAACTTCGTTAAAAACAAGGATAGATGCAAACGATTCACCGGATCCAAGATAGATAAGGGTGATGATGCTGTCGTCATATCATAAGTAACCAGCCACCGGAAAGATATGAAGGAAGATCACGGGGACAACTGCAAGATTCCACAGATATAGAAAAAGATAGCACCACTTGAACGGAAGGAATACAAGATCTGTAAGGTCTTCATGGCCTCCGGTGGATTGAGCATAGACGATAGAGCGAGAGGGTTTCAAAAGATCACTTGACGAGACTGAGATGAAAGAACTCCATGTTGTGCTTGAAAAGATTGAGAGAGATTTAGCAGTTTTGAGGAAAAACTTTAGCGGAACGACGATGATAACTTGCCAACAAGGAAAACTCCGGGTTTGATTGAAGATGGAAGATGGAATTAACAATGAACTTGTTGATTCCAGAATTGAAGCGATCTATTTAGCAGAAGGACGTGGCCGAGATAGGTGACTTGAAAAAGTCAGAGTTCTCACTTTGAGACTTTGCACACAGGCAGTGCTCACGAAGCTTGAGAGAAAGAGACACAGATGATCTTCCATGTTCTCCCATTGATATGGATTAGGCAAGCATATTAACAACATATGCCACCATGGATTAACAAGATATTCCCAGAATACCAAGTTCAAGAGGCGGAAGAAGCGAACAAATGCTCGAAACACTTTCTGAGCTCAACGCTCTTAGAAAGATCAATATTGGAGCACGGGTTCGTGTTGAAGAAGATGCACTGGAAGAATAGATTATCTGGTCCTTCGGAAGAAAAAGAGATGTCACCTGGTTCACATTGTCGATTGGATCACCGGTTACAAAGATAAGGAGATCTTGGGCAAAGAAGAGATGATAGATCATACCTTAAGCAAGCTATCAGAGACGAAAAGATGCAATTCCCTCGTCTCAAAGAGAATTTTGCAGATATGGAGTTCAGAAAGATGTGCCGCATGATGAACAGATGATAGACCACCATAGTGCCTTGAGAAACTCCGGATTGCCAAAGATACTTGAATATGCATAGATATGATCACGGTGTACTCAAATCACAGGAGATAACCGTATCCTCCAGATGGTGACGGTTGATAGCATTTTCCATATTCCAATCGACACTTATCATGAGTGGAATATAGCTATGCCGAGAGCCAAATTACAATCATCAGCATCGGATCGACACATGTTATGTAATTAGCCCAAGAGAATTGGAGATGAAAAGAAACTCCAGGATTAAGCGCCGGTGACAAAAGAATGAGTTATCAAGGACATGCTGATAAAAGGGAGGTAGATAATGTTTCACACACGACTGAAAAGGAGTGTGGAAACACAGATGTATCAAAGAAAAAATTTCCGCATTTTTCGGCATTAAAATACCAATAGATGCGCAAAATCACTTATCAGATAGAGATTAGCAACAGATGGTTACACAGAAAGAGGAGTTGCTAGAAGGAAGAACACCCTTAAGAAGATGGCACCGGTTAACAAGGAGTCAGATATATCGCGCCGGTTTTCAAAAGCCTGTCAGTATGGAATGTACCAACAGTTGATAACCAAAGGCAGATAAAGACAACAAACTGGATGCAACAGATAGACAAGGATTTACACACACACACACTTTCTATGGTACTACGGAAACCCAGAACACGTGAATCCTAGTTTGAATTTTAAGAAGAGGATTGAAAACGTTACACTTCCTTACCAGAAAAGGGTGGGTGGGTTGGTAAGAAGAAAAGTGGAAGCAATCCTACTCTCGCGTTTTGTTTTTCCCTAGTATACATAACTACCAAAATATTTGCTAGACAGACAACGACCATTTGGCTGAGACCCTGAAGGGCGGGATGGCTCTGATACCAATTGTAACTACCTCGGTGAATTACGCTCCTAGTTACAAGCCTGGATGGACGGAAATGGTTGAAATAGTACGGTGGGGCCCAAATGCCACTCACAGGTAGACCTTTCGGCTGTCCCAACCATTTCCAAACATCGGGACAAGAACGGGCGGCGTAATCGGCGAAGGATCAACTACATACACAAATGAGTATGTATGCAAGCCACCATACAAGTACATCGAGCCATTCCATCTAAAAAGAAAGGAAATATAGCATACATACGGCAAGATCCAAATATCCTAGATAGATATAATAGTTTAGGATATCTCCTCATACATCAATCAGCAGAGTATCAAGCGAGCGGAAGACAAAATCGATGCGGATAAGAAGCAAATCGGCATAAGATGCCCCATAAATAAGCAGATCCGCCACGGATCTCACGGATCCCGTTCGGAATCTCTACACCAAATGATCGTTGCCCACATCGTCAAGTCTCTTCCACCCAGTATCCATCTTGCGAGTACTGTTCATCGAACCAATAATTTATCGTGTGAGACCCTAGGGTACTCAACAAGTCTTTATGCCTCTAAAGGGGACACAACCTGGGTGACGAATTGCAGCAAAAGATAATCCCTAGCAATTCTATAGAAACTCGCTAACCATTCGCCTAACCAGAGATAGACGGATGTCCGTGAATTAATAACAACAGTTATAACAGTTATAACGGTAATCTTAACAGATCCATCCTCCTCCTCGCTTATCGACGAGGAAGCGGACAAACAACCCCCATCCGCTGGCAGTTTTAACCATTCCATGAGTGTTGCACTATTTACTAGTCGGTACCTAGACTAGTCAAATTTAAAGCGGTACTTTAGTTATGCTTGTCTATGATCGAGAAACCGTGCTCCAAGTCGTCCATAACCGGACACGGCTTTGAAAGTTTTACCTCAGGTGCACAAATAGCAACACACACTCGATATGCCTCGGAAAAACCAAATCAAAACCCAACGAGGCGATCCACGACAAAGCAATTACAGGATTGAAATATTTGGGGCCACCCCATTGAGCTACCATAGCAAGTTAGTGACTCAAACAGCCTCAAGGTTTGCGCCGGTGGCTGTGAAACGCGGGAACCCGAAAATGTGACTGGGCTTGTCGACACCGCGAAAACACTCCACTTTCCTAAACAGTACAGTGTGCTCCTCGCACAATTTTAAATAAAGCAGTAAGGCATGGCATAAGTACAGGATAGTAAATAAAACCTCAAACTAGTTTGTGGCCCCAAGAAATAAGAATGAATCAAGCTCTAGCTCAGGGGGGTTCATAAGCCTCCCGGATGTGGATAGCGCGAATATTCAAGGAACAGGAATCAAGTACTCGGGGTCCTACGGGACACAAGTGAGCATAAAAACCAAATAACAGATATTGCTCACCGATGCCACTTTCATTAGTTATCCCATTACTACTCAGCTTAAGTTGTTTAGGTACCTCGTTATCCATCAGACACTCACATACCCTACACATGTTGTTCTACGACTCGCATGGCTCAAACAACTCCTGTAGTAATGGCTCATGGGATGGAGGAACAAGCTTCGGTGGGGTTTAAAAGTAAAGGCTATGCAATACTTGGGATTCAATTTAATGCAATCGCGACTCAAATGATGCAAGAATAAGATAGAGGCAATAGGTACTATATGTATGCAAGCATGTGGTAGTGCTTGCCTGGCAGCTCAGTTGAAGCAAAGGATGGAACTGGGTAGTGCTCCTGGTTCTCTGGATATATCCCCTGCTCAGCGTCTATTCGAAGAAGAACCAAACAAACAAGGCCAACATAAATAAAGTGCACAAGCATATGATTAAAATGCATCAAGCAAACAATCATGCCATGATGAATGATGCACAATTTGCATGGCATTAACGTAGCATGGCATGGGTGAGGTGTGGAATACAATAATAAAGCATTTAATTGAGTTTTGGCCCCAATTTAAACTCATTTTAGTTGCTGTCCACAATATATTTATATGATTCATGCTTCAAATCAAACCATGGAATGCATAAACAGAAAGGTCTCGTCGAGCTAATCATTTTAGACATATCATTTGTTAAATTTGGATTTATAACTCAAAAGTTATTAATTATTTAAGGAAAAAGGGCATTTAATGTAATTTTAAATAAACTTGGAATTTTAAATGTTCAAAATATATTTTGGATGGCATATTTGAAATCCTCACATTTTTCTGATTTGAAAACATATATTATATGTATTATTTGGATTAATATTTGACAAGATTTAAAAACAGAAATATATTTGAATTTGAATTAATTAGAAAAAGATTTGAATTTAAAACAGAAACAGGTAAATACTTTTGTTACTCAGGATTAGCTAGACACAGACGCTGACGGGTGGGCCTCTCTGCTGACTGGACCAAACGCGCACTGAGGAGGTTTCCTCACCGCGAGCTGACCCAGCCAAAGCGACGACAGTGGGCCTTGACCATGTGGTCCACGCGCAGAGGCGAGGGCCAGACAGGTGGGGCTTCGCTGGAGCGGGTTGAGAAGTAAAAACTCAGGAGCCTTTTGCAAAACGCCACGGGATGCACAAGTGGGACCGATTGAGGCTGGTTTAGCCGAAGAAAACTGCAGGGGGGTAAGCGCAAAAAGGGCGCCTGACCCCACTGTTTCTCTTCTCCATGCAGACGGATCTGTCATGACTGCTTGCGCGAGCGTGGCTTGGGCTTGGTGACAGTGGAGGTGGCCGTGGCCTAGATAGGGCTGGTTTGGCTGGGCTGAGACAGAAGCATGGTGGCTAAGGCAGAGCGCTCGACGGAAGGGCCGGCTTATCTAGACGGTGAAGGCGAGGCAGACCATGTCGGGGAGGGAGAGGAGCTCACCGCGAGGCTGTCGGTGGCGGTGGATCGGGTCGGCGAGCAGAGGATCAGCGTCGAGGCAGACGGACGGCGAGGTTAGGGTTTCGGCTCAGGCGGCGCTGGTACGGGCGGCTCCGGTCCTCCTCCTCCTCGACGGCGAGCGCAGGGCGAAGCAGGGGACCTTTCTCGATCTCCCAGGTCACTCCACGGACGCGCGGCTCGACAGGATCAACGGGACGCGGAGGAGGCCGACGGTGGGCGGCTAAGGGGTAGCCGGTGGCGGTGGAGAAAGAGGGAGAGAGGGGAGTCTATGGGGCGGATCTGGGCGAGGTAGCAGGGCGAGGCAGAGGGGTGGGGGTGGATAGGATCGGGGGGAGAGGGTAGTTGGCGTGGTGGAGGGGAAAGGTGGCGTCGGCCACCTTTTCTTCTCCTTCACGTGCTCGGTCGGGCTCGGCCAGCGAGGCAAAGCATGGGGAGCTGGCAGGTGGGGTAGGGTGGTCTGGGAGGCAGGGGCAGGCTTGGGCTAGGGCCACAAGGCAAAGAGGGAGGGAGCTAGAGAGAGAGGGGGTAGCCTCGGGTAGATTAGAGCTAGGCTCGGGTAGAGCTAGGTTTGGAGCTAGGTTAGGGTTTGGGGGGTTGGTAGCTAGGGCAGGGAGAGGTGGCCAGGGAGAGAGGGTGGCCGGTGGGGCCAGCTAGGTGAGAGAGGGAGGTAAGGCCGAGAGAGAGGGGGACATGTTAGCTAGGGTTTGGTCATGGTGGAATTTAAGGAGAGAGGGGGTGGCTTAGGGTTTAGGTTTAGAGAGGGGGGGAGGTTAGATGCTAGGGTGTTCTTTTGTCAAGATCAAGCCAAGCACAAACCAAACCCCAACAAGAGCAAGACTAGAAAAGAGAGGAGAAGGTGATGATGGTAAGGATGGGTATGGTGATGAGGTTTAGGCATGATCAAACAAGACCAAGCCTAAGGGGTAGAGAGAGATGATCCATTTTAAAATCAAATAAAATCAAATGTCAAGCTAAAGGGGTACTTGCATGGGCCATGCATAATTAATTAATACCATGTTTATCTTTGTGAAAACAAGATTATTTACATGGAATTTTCTTATGCATTCCAAAGTGTAGAGTAAGGCCCAAGCAAAAGAATTTTAAGGAAAGCTCCAAGTGGAAAAATAGATGGAGATGATCATGTTTGAGTAAGCTTGGGACTTGCTAGTGTGTATGTGCCACTAGGCATTTAGTAAGCCCAACAATATTCCAACATGATAATAACCCCAAAACAAACCATATGGAAGCCATGAAAAAGGTTCCACTCACAAGGCATGCAAAGGTGGCCATGTGGCTCTCATGTTTCAATATTGTGAAAACAACATGATGACAAGATGAGAGCATGTGGAAAGAATTGGATCCATCCCAACCCACATGAGCTAGAAGTAAAACCAATAAATGCCAAGCTCATATTTAGTTGGGTGGTGGAATTATAAGGTGGTGAAAGGAAAAGGTGGTGGAGTTAAACAAGAGATATGCCCCCAACTCAACTTGGGCATTTAAACAATATATCAAGAACCAAATACAATATCAAGAGGCAAATACAATTAATAATGCATATGAGATAAGAACCAAATGGGAAGGGTTTTAGTTGATGCTCAAATGCAAGGAGGCATGATGATATGAGCATGATATAATGATGATGCAACAATTAAATATTTGAAGTAGCCATTATATTACTAGACCAAGTAGCATTACAATTGTTAGACAATTGGGATGCTACATCCACGCTTGACATGCAACTTGTATTGCATAAGTGGCTTTACGGGTGCCTGTTTCTCCCAACATAGTTAAGATTCAATTTACAATGGGTGATTGACAATACTAGTATCAATGTTGTGGTTCATGTTCATAAGTTAGAACGACACTTATTGAAAGCCCCAAACCATGTAAAACATGCAAAGAAAATTAGAGGCGTCTAACTTTGTTTTGCAGGGGTGTGCTATGATGTGATATGGCCATGATTATGATTATATTTGATGTATGCAATGTTCCTTATTGTAAGTTGGCAATCGGCAGGAGCCATATGGTTGTCTTTAAATTCTGTTAAGAACCGCGTGTCTATTCAAAGTAGTTGTAATAGTTGAAGCTGGTAGACGACAACCATGGAGCGGCGTCATTGACCTTGATGCAATGCCGGTGATGATAGAGATCATGTTCGTGTTTGAAGATGGAGATCGGAAGCACAAAGAAGAAAGGCCATATCATATCACATATTATGAATTGCATGTGATGTTAATCCTTTTATGCATCTTGTATTGCTTAGTTCACGATGGTAGCATTATAAGATGATCCCTCAAGCACACAATTTCAAGTTTTAAAGTGTTCATCCTTAGTAAGCACCATTTCTAAAGCTCGTTGTTTCTAAGCACCACGTGATGATCTGGTGTGTTAGATTCTGCGAGTGTATACAACGTGAGCAAGCCAGATTTGCTCATGCGGAAGCTAAGGTTTGATCTTGACGGGCCTAGCATGTACAGACATGGTCTCGAAACACAGATCACCGAAAGGTAAAGCATGATTCATATAGTAGATATGATGAACATGTTGATTGTTCGCCGTTGAAGCTACATCAACTCTCGTGATGATCAGTTTTGATATGGTGGATTTGGTTCGTGTGATCACTAAAACAATGTGAGGGATATTGTTTTGAGTGGGAGTTCAACGGCAATATGATTAAAAGTTGAACACTATTTATCATAAATTAAATCAAAGTGAGTTTGCATAATTGTTGTAGTCATTGGCATCCGTTTACCACCTTGCGCTTAGTTATAATTGAGATGATAGAACTATAGAATTCGGGTTAGTTACTTTATGAACTGGTATCGTATTGTTTTGAAGTGTTAATCTAAACTTTAAAATTCCTATTGCAAACTTTTAGTAAGTTCCGGTTACTCCATTAAGTTTAATAATTGGTATTAAATTAAGAGTGACAATTCCAAGTGTTAGTGTATGAGTATCATGTTTGTCTCCATGATTCTTGATATTCAAAGGATTGTCTTAATATCAAGGTTATCTAGGATCTGACAGAGTTGTTTCAGAAACCATGATGTGTGGAAGATATTGTGATATCTGAAACGAAGTTTTGTTGCAACATGATAGAGTATAATATGGCAAAAGTCACGTTCTCATATTTGATGAGAATTTGAAAAAGGTTGGAGACACTAGTTTTCCTAATCCTCCAAAAGGTTTTGGAGAGCAACATTATACTCGCGATTCACCGTTATAAGCTAAAAGTAGCTTGATCATGGATAGTTCCATGATAAGGGTGAATATTTGATGTAGGTAAAATGTTTACTACACCAAGAGATTACTAAAGAAAGGAATTTGAAAGAACACCAAACATTTGATGATGGTGATCTACTTCAAAGTGCAAGTCCAAAGACATTGGTATTTTACTATACATGCTTTGGACAATGTGTCATTTATATGGCTCCACTATTGATGTTGATAGATTCTTTCAAACAGAAAAGGAAATACTGAAAGAGAATCTCATAAATATATGGCAGAAAAAAAAAGACTAGAATTGTTCAGCTTAAGTATATAGATGATATACATGTTATGGCTATATTCTTTGCTTATTAAAATGTGGTTCTTAAGTATTTGATACTGAATTTGTTGGTGTGAATCGTCATACGAAACAACACAATTCATGAACTACAATGGCCTGAGTAACTAGCAAAAGAATATGTGATGATGTTCATCGAGAACAAATAAAGGGTTATTGTGTTGCTCGTTAAACATCAAAGCTTGCCTTCAAGATTTGTTTTATCAGGTATTATGAGAACAAAAGGGTTGTTCAAATAAATTGCCATAATCCATAAAAGATGGATGATTCACAAATCTCGTTGGAGAAATCACATCCATAAAACTAGTGCTAAAAATGTCGAAAGACAAATTGATTGAAATATCACTTAGGAAGTGACATCGCCGTTTAAATTATATTGGAAAGAAAACATGAAGAAACTCCATGTGGATGGAATTTTGGAGTCTTTTGATTTTTGATCAAATGACGCTTGTGAAACTTTCCTAGAGATAATTAAAACTTCGTTCATAGGCCAAAACGGAACGAATGACTAGCTTATTGGAACTTGTACATATTGTTGTATGAAGTCCATTATGTGTAGTCAAGAGCGATGGATTTCAACTTCATATGCTTTCTCCGAAAATTTGAGTGAATATATGAATATTTACTTAATAAGGATGAAGTATGAAACATTTGAAAAGTTCAAAGATTTTCAAGATGAAGTGAAAAATCATTGTAACAAGAATATAAATAGTTTATGATAAGATCATAAATGAAGATATTTGAGTTACAAGTTTAGCATAATACCTAAGATTTAAGGAATCGTTCCGTGGATTTGCATTTCCCGAAACACCATAAGAGTATGGAGCATTCGAGATATGTAATTAAACCTTGTTTGACATGGTAAGATCAAAGGTGTAATTCATAAAACTGTCACTATATTTTAAAGATTAAAAGCTTTAGAGACTACCATTTTTCCACTGAAAAGAGCTCCCTCATAATCCGTTGAAATGACACCATATAAAGTTATGGTTTGGGATCAAACCCAAGTTGTCCTTTCTTAAACATTGGTATTCTATGCATAAGAAACATGTTTGCAACCAAAGTCGGATGAACCTGTCTTTGTCTGTTATTTCAAATAACTATTCCTCCATAACATCGGAGACAAAAGTGTTTGTCGCTTAGAACGTCAAGTTTCTTTGAGAAGGATTTTTTCGTGAAAAGATAAGTGGGAGGACAATAGAACTTTGATAAGGTTAAAAGAACCTTAGCTATATGTGCAAAGTTGCGCAGCGCCGAAAAGTGTTCCGAAGGCAGCAACAATGCTCATGGCTCACGTGCCTCAAAGGTTGTGGTTATGGAGGTCAAAGTTTATATTGAACCAAGTAGGTCGAGTAAACAATCAAATACCAAGATTTGAGGGTTGAATAATTATTTGACAATAATGAACCGACTACATGCAAAGAAGCGATGATGGGCCCTGACTCCGTAAAATGGCTTGAAGCCATAAAATCCGTGATAGTTCCATACACGAGAAATCAAGCTTTGAACTTGAAGGACCCTCGAGAAAGGTGTAAGACCTTACAGTCGTGTTTGGATCTATAAAGAAATAGACATGGATGTTACACATCTATGAAATAGTCGATATGTTGGGAAAGAGTTCACAACAATGTTCAAAGGTTGACTATGACAAGATTTGATCTTTCATAGCGATATTTAGTCTAGACGGATTAATGTAGCAACCACTACATATAATTTTGTTATGAGGTAGCTGAATAAACAAAACAAGTTCTTCTAATAGAATTGTTGCCTAGGACATGTGCTTAACACGGTCCAAAGGGTTTTGTTAATTCAAAGGATGCTAAAAGAATATGCAAACTTCAATGGTTGAAGTAAGCATCGCGGAAGTTGGAATCTTCACTATGATGAAATTGTTAAAAGAGTTTAATTTCATCAGAGACAATGAAGGTGCTTGCATTTGCAAGAAATTAAGTGGGAGCGCTAAGACATATTTCTAATACATTATGTGGAAGACATATTGTTGATTGGAAATGATGTATCTTTTATTAACACATATTAAGAATTTCATCCCAATGAAAGACTTAGGCAAAACCCAAATATTTGGCATCAATAGACGCTAATAAGGTTGTGCCGAAAGTACATAAATGATATATTGAATGAGTTCAATATAGAAACTACAAGAAAGGTTCTTGTCGTACAGAAAGGATTGAATGAGTTCAATATTGATGATATATTCAAGTGTATTGGCACTTGGTAAGTGAAACAAAGATTCAAGTATAGATTGATACTTGATGTATGAAATCACAAAGAGTATTTATATCAATCATGCTGTGATATGTACAAATCCAGATATGTCCTATGCTCTAAATGATGTGAGCATATACCAAAATGATTCATAAGATGATCATTGGACAATAGTAAGGATATTCTTATGATCTTTTGGAAGAACTAAGAATATATTGTTTTGTAGAAGTGACAAATAGATGGTTAGTTCATTGTAAAAGTACTACATTGATACTAGTTTTGTCACAAAGTACAAATTAAGTTTATCTCAATCTAAACTAAGGGTGGCACAATATGATGGAAAGTAAGTTCCATAATGGATTTGGATAAGTTCCAAAGTTAATACATTATGACAGATACTACAACAAAAGGCTAAGTATATGACTGCTATTATAGGAACAAAAGAGGGCATTTGTGTCAAGTAGTTTGTTATCAAACTAGGTGTAGTTCACAGCGGGATAATACTATGAAGATATATTGTACGACAATATTATCAACATGTTTTAACCACAAAGAACTAAAGGTCTCACCAAAGGACCAAATTTATACAAAGCCATCTCATTAGAGAATGAGTGATGCGTAGAGACGCAAAGACATGCAATTACACACGGACCTGGAAGTGTCAGATCCGGAGATCAGTTGACCACTAGCAATCGTGTACATATGACACCAGAAAGCCATAGGTGTTGAATACACAAAGGTTTGAAACTAGATTATTGACTCTAGTGCAAGTGGGAGACTGTTGGAGATATGCCCAAGAGGCAATAATAAAGTGGTTATTATCATATATTCATACTTATGATAAATTTTTACATACCATGCTATAATTGTATTAACAGGAAACATTAATACTTGTGTGATTTGTAAACATAAAAGAGTCCCTAGTAAAGCCTCTTGTTAAACTAGCTTGTTGGTTAATATATGATCATGGTTTCCTGATCATGAACATAGAGATGTTATTAACAACATGGTCATATCATTAGGAGAATGATGTGATGGACATACTCCTATAGTTAAGCGTAGCATAAAGATCAAGCCATTTAATAGTTCATTTGCTATAAGCTTTCTGATACATAGTAACCTAATTCCTTCGACCATGAGATTATGTTAATCACCATCACCGGAAGGATGCTTTGATAACATCAAACACCACACCGTAACTGGGTGGCTATAAAGGTGGCATTGAGTGTTCGGAAAGTATGGGTTGAGGCACATGGATCAAAAGTGGGATTTGTCCATCCATATGACGGATAGAAATACTCTGGGCCCTCTCGAGGAATGTCATACAATTAGCTTGCAAGCATGTGACTGGCTCACAAGGGATCACATATCACGGGAACGAGAAAAGAGTACTTATCGGTAACGAGGTTGAACTAGGTATGCAGAGATACCGACGATCAAAACCTCGGATAAGTAAACTATCGTGAGACAAAGGAAAATTGGTATCGTATGTAAGTGGTTCATTCGATCGCAAAGTAATCGTAGAAATATGTGGGAGCCATATGAATTTCCAGATTCCTCTATTGGTTATTGATCGGAGAAGTGTCTCGGTCATGTCCGCATAATTCACGAACCGTAGGGAGACACACTTAAGATTCGATGTTGTTGAGTAGTTATGGAATGATGAGTAAGAGACCGAATGTTGTTCGGAGTCTCAGATGGGATCCGGGATATCACTAGGAGATCCGGAATGGTCCGGAGAATACGATTCATATAAGGAAAGTCCTGTTTCGGAGTTGGGGAATGATTCCGGTGTTTTCATCGGGAATGTTCTAGAAGGGTCCGGATGGTCCGGCACTCGGGAGGGGAAGGGTACATGAATGTGTCATGACAATGTGGAATGGTTGCATCATGTACTAGGTCACTTGGCTGGGCAAAATAAAGGGAGAAATCAAATCCTAGTTTGAAAGTCAAACGCCAATTTGAAAAAGTCAAATGGCAAGTTTGCTTGGTGGAGGGAGAGTAGGAAACCTACTTGGGGAGGAAGTCCAACTCCCTCCACCCGCCGGCCAAGGAGGAGGAGTTGGAGGAGGACTCCCTCCTCCTAGCCGCCTCCCTCCCACCTATAAAAGAAGGGGCAGGGGTGCCCCTCTACCTACACCTCTCACACCCCAAACCCTAGCCCCAAGTCGCCGAGTTAGGGTTTCCCCAAACCCTAGCCGCCGGCCAATCTCTCCCCTTGGTGCCTCTAAACCCTAGATCGCCAAGGCCCTCTCTCATACTCCACCATACTCGCTCCGGCTTAAGGCAAAGCCCTGCGAGATCTCCCCTCTACTTCCGGTACCACGCCGTCATGCTACCGGAATCACGAGGAGAGTGCTACAACCTCCGCTGCCTGCTGGAACAAGGGAGAGGAAGGTCTTCATCGAGTACCGAACGTGTGACCGACATGGAAGCGCTGCGGGCAGCGCCGGAAGGATCGTCTCACGCGATCTTGAGATCGGAAGTACGACTACATCACCCACGAGAATCTGCTCGTTAACGCTTTGGATCTTGAGGTTAGTATTCTATCGACTCGTTGCTACAATCTAGTAGATAGATCTTGGCTTGATCATAGATTAGATCTTGATTGTGTGTTCATGCGGTAGAATTTTTTTTGTTTTCCATGCTACGAACCCCTACAGATAGGCGCGGTTTGGAAAACGGTACGGATTTTGCCTCCTCAAATCCCACCACTGATTCACAGAGATATCCGAAGCAGTATTGTAGTTGGGAGGATCTTCTTCTTCAGTAGGACCAGAACTGGACTTACCCTTGGGAGCGGATCTTCCAGCAGAGGCTTTCTTATTCTGTCCACTTGCAGAACTAGAACCCCCTGCGATAGCAGCTGCTTGTTGACGTTGAGTGAGGCGAGGAGCAGGAGGAGGAGCCCGTTGAACAGTAAGCTTTCTCTTTTTGTCGGTGTCTTTCTCAAAATCGATGTGGTCGGACGCTGCACAAGAAGCACACAAGAACGCAATGGAAAGAAAGCAAATGAGTGTATATGCCATAAAAGAACCCACAAGAACACATGTTGATATTTGGGCAAACGCATGGATAGAAAAACAAATATAATAGGAGTTTCGACTCCAGGTCCGGCAGAACCGACCCTGTCGCCAGAAGGATCAGCGACCGTTCCGGCGGACCGGAAGCTCGACCTGAATTTCCGGCAAGCGTTTCGGTCGACCGGAACTGTGACAGGAACTTTCGGTGACGGTATCGGCGGACCGGGCCTAGGACCGAAACCTCAAGGCAATCGATTTGGGAACTGTCCATGACTTAGTACTTGCGCAAAAACGACATGTGGGAGAACTAGGGTGAAACTAGGATGGCACTAGCTTAGTTACTCTACTAGGGGGTAGAGAGAACCAAGAGAGCACAAGCTTGACCAAGAAAACTAGGGTTTCACCACCAACAAGAAAAAAAGATAAAGAGGAGATGAAAGAGCACAATACCCTCGGATGCCAAAGAAGAATCCATGCCCCCCTTGCCAAAAATGGGCAAGAAGAAAGAACCACATGAGAAATAGGGAGAGCACTCCCGATCTCCCAATGCGGGCAAGGAGAGAGCAAAACCTTCGGTGAGAATACTTGTAGAGGCCCGATCTACAACTTGGTGGAGTGGGGAGGGATTTGGGTGGAGGGAAGGGCCTATGGGGGGTGGAGAAGCTTGGGGCGGTGACCATGGAGGAGGGAAGGGCGTGGGGAAGAAGGAAGAGAGAAAGTGGAACTTCCCCACGCGCGGGCTATAAATACCCAAGGAGAAAAAAATCAGCAATAAGTCCGGTCGAACCGGCGCCCACGTCGGAATTTTCGGCGAGAGCATCGGTGAACTGGCCCCGTGACCGATATTTTTGGTGGTGACCGGAATTTTCGGCAGAGAACCAAAACCGTATTCTGTAAGGGTTTTCGGTCTGCTGCCAGAATTTTTGGTGGTCGATGGAAATGTCGGTCGCAAGGCCGGCGGACCAGAATTTTTGCCGGAAATTTTCAGGAGACAATGCATGTGGAATTTTTCCTGGAGACGATGTATTGTGAGAAATCAGATGAGCATATACACAAGATCCAAATGAAAACCATATAAAGCAGTGTCCATTTGACAAGGTCATGAAAAAAAGGAAGAGCAACCATGGACATAGGATTTAGCTTTGAACATCAAGGCACCCAATACACAAAACCAACCACCCCTATGTTTAAGAACACATGTCATAGCGCCTCAAAGATAGATGCTTGTACCCATATCATGACACGAGATCAATTTATGTTGCACACATAGGTAAGCATCAAACCAAGACATGGTAAGATGACCATCCCTACATGTGCTGCACAACTAGGCTACATAACACGTTAAGAGCAAGAATATAGTGCAAGAAGCAAATCAATCCAAGTTTTGAGGATCTAGGATACCGTGTTCTCGCCTCAACATGACAAACCGGGCTTCATCCAAGGGCTTCGTGAAAATATCGGCCAATTGGAATATCGTACCCACATGAGTGAGATTGATATCACCATTTGCGACATGGTCACGTAGGAAGTGGTGGCTAATGTCAATATGTTTGGTGCGGCAATGTTGGACGGGATTATTGGCGATCTTTATTGCGCTTTCATTGTCACATAGAAGAGGCACCGTACCAAGAGACACACCATAGTCTTTCAAGGTTTGCCTCATCCATAACAATTGAGCACAACAAGATGCCACTGATATGTATTCGGCTTCGGCGGTGGATAGGGCTGTGGAGTTTTGTTTCTTGGAAGACCAACTCACCAAAGACCGGCCAATGAATTGGCATGCCCCGGAGGTTGATTTCCGGTCAACCTTATCACCTGCCCAATCCGCATCCGAATATCCAACAAGCTCAAAGGTTGACCCCTTTGGATACCAAAGCCCGAGAGTAGGAGTGAGAACAAGGTACCTAAAAATTTGTTTGACCTCCATCAAGTGGCACTCCTTGGGAGCAGATTGAAAATGAGCACACATTCCAACACTAACATGATATCCGGCCTAGAAGCACAAAGGTAGAGTTAGGAACCAATCATAGAACGATATACATTTTGATCCACGTCCTTCTCACCAACTCCAAGACCAAGTTGTCCATTTAGTGGCATGGGTGTCTTCATGGGATTAGCCTTGGCCATCTCGAACTTATTGAGCATGTCCTTAACGTACTTATATTGAGAGATGAAAGTGTCGTGAGGAAGTTGCTTTATAATGAAGCCTAGAAAGAACTTCAACTCCCCCATCATGGACATCCTAAATTTCATAGTCATCAAATCGGCAAAAGATTTGTTGTGAGATTCGTTAGTTCCACCAAAGATAATATCATTAACATAAATTTGAACAATAAATAAGCCACCCCCTTTAACCCGTTTGGTGAAAAGGGTGAAATCAACCTTACCCACGCTAAACCCATCCATGAGTAGAAAATCCCTAAGGTGCTCATACCAAGCACGAGGAGCTTGCTTTAGTCCGTAGAGGGCATTATGGAGTAGATACACATGGTTGCGATAGCGTGTGTTTTCGAAACCCGGGGGTTGAGCTACATATGCAACCTCTTTCAAGGGACCATTAATAAATGCACTTTTCACATCCATTTGATAAAGCTTGAAGTTATGGAAAGATGCATAAGCAAGCAAGAGACGAATAGCTTCAAGACGAGCAACGGGCGCAAAGGTGTCCTCATAGTCAATACCTTCCATTTCGGCATACCCTTGTGCCACAAACCTTCCTTTGTTTCTTGTGACGACCCCATTCTCATCTTGCTTGTTTTTGAACACCCACTTGGTCGCAATGACATTGATGCGATGATCTTTAGGCCTCTCCACTAGAGACCAAACTTCATTGCGGGTGAAACACTCGAGTTATTCTTGATGGCAATGACCCAATCCGGATCCTCCAAAGCCTCATGAACCTTGAGGGGCTCAAAGTTGGACACAAAAGCATGGTGCCCACTGTAGCATCCCAATTGTCTAACAATTGCAATGCTACTAGCCTAGCCTAGATATATGCTACTTCAAATATATAATTGTAGCATCATCATTATATCATGCTCATGTCATCATGCCTCCTTGCATTTGAGCATCATATCAAACCCTTTTCCATTTGGTTCTTACCTCATATGCATTATTAATTGTATTTGCCTCTTGATATTGTATTTGCTTCTTGATATATTGTGTAATGCCCAAGTTGAGTTGGGGGCATATCTCTTATTAACTCCACCACCTTTTCTCTATCACTACCTTATAATTCCACCATCCAATTAAATATGAGCTTGGCATTTATTGGTTTACTTCTAGCTCATGTGGGTTGGGATGGATCCAAATTCTTTTACCACATGCTCTCATCTTAGCATCATGTTGTTTTCACAATATTGGTTCATGAGAGCCACATGGCCACCTTTGCATGCCTTTTGAGTGGAACCTTTCTCCTAGCTTCCATATGGTTCATCATGGAATGATGCTAATGTTGGAATATTTTGGGACTATTGATCATCTAGTGGAACATACCCACTAGCATGTCCCATTCTATTTCAAACATGGCTATCTCCATCTATTCCACTTGGAATTCTTTCTAGATTCTTTTGCTTGGGCCTTACTCCACATTTTGGGATGCATAGTAATGATGCCATGTAAATCATCTTGTTTTCACAACATAAGCATGGCATTAAATATCATGCATGGTCCATGCAAGTACCACCTCTTTGCTTGTCATTTGATTTTATTGGATTTTAAAGTGGATCATCTCTCTCTACCCCTTAGGCTTGGTCTTGTGTGATCATGCCTAAACCTCATCACCTTATCCATCCTCACCATCATCACCTTTTCCTCTCTTTTCTAGTCTTGATCTTGTTGGGGTTTGGTTTGTGCTTGGCTTGATCTTGACAAAAGAACACCCTAGCATCTAACCTTCCCCCTCTCTAAACCTAAACCCTAAGCCACCCCCTCTCTCCTTAATCCCACCATGACCAAACCCTAGCTAACATGTCCCCCTCTCTCGGCCTTACCTCCCTCTCTCACCTAGGCGGCCCCACCGCCACCTCTCTCCCTGGCCACCTCCCCCTGCCCTAGCTACCAACCCCCAAACCCTAACCTAGCTCCAAACCTAGCTCTACCCGAGCCTAGCTCTAACCTACCCGAGCCCCACCTCTCTCTCCCTAGCTCTCTCTCTCTCTGCCAAGCGGGTCCTGCACCGAGCCACCCTCCCTGGCCTCGCCTCTGGTCCCACACGAAGCCCCATGCACTGCCTCGCCTGACCCGAGCACGTGAGGAGGAAGGAGAAAAAGGTGGCACCGAGGCCACCTTTTCCATCTACCCCCTCCCCACGGTGCCTCCCTCTCCCCTCTGCCTTACCACCATCCCCTGGCTCGCCTCTGTCTCCCAGATCCGCCCAGAGCTGGCCCTTCCCTCCCCGTCTACCCCTGCCACCATCCGCCACCGATCGCCGCCCAGCGTCGGCCTCCTCCGCGTCCGGTTGATCCCGTCGAGCCGCGCTTCCGTGGAGTGGTTGGAGAGAACCAGGAGGCTCCCCTGCATCGCCTGGAACACGCCCGCGAGGAGGAGGAGCACCGGAGCTGCCAGTACCCGCGCCGCCCGAGCCGAAACCCTAGACCATCGTAAAATGCTCAGACGCCGTTGATCGTGGCGCCTGCCCGATCCAGCGCCACCGACAACCTCTCGGTGAGCCCCTGCATCCCCTAGACATGGTTCGCCTTGCCTTCACCGTCTAGATCAGCCGGCCCTTCCATCGAGCGCTCTCTGTGCGCCGCCGCGTGCTTTTGTCTGCAGCCGCCCCGCGCCAAACCAACCCTATCTAAGCCACGGCCACCTCCCTGTCACCAAGCCCAGACCACCGCAGTGGATCCGCCTCCGCGCGCGAGCCCTAGATCGCGAGATCGAAGCCCGATGCAGCCTACGCTGTCTTTCTCGTCGAGAGAGAGAAGAAAAAGCGATGTCATGGCGGCGTTTTGCGAAAACCCCCTCCGTTTTGTTTTCCTCAACCCGCACCTCGCCGACCCACTTTTGCGCCATGGCGTTTATAAAAGCTCCCGCTGCGTGTCTCCACCCAAGAGTCCACAGGAGTGTAGCGTGTCCTGCGCATCCCTCATCCCGAGTAACAAAAGTATTTGTCTGTTTTCTGTTTTAAACTCAAATCTTTTTCTAATTATTTCAAATTCAAATTAAATTCTGTTTTAAATAACTTTTCAAATATGAATCCAATTAATACAAATAATATATGTTTTGAATTCAGAAAAATGTGAGGATTTCAAATATGCAATCCAAAATATATTTTGAACATTTAAAATTCCAAGTTTATTAAAATTACATTAAATGGCCTTTTGTCTTAATTAATTAATATCTTTTGTTTTATAACTCCAAATTTAACAAATGATATGTCTAAAATGATTAGCTCGACGAGACCTTTCTGTTTATGCATTCCTTGGTTTGGTTTGAAGCATGCATCATATAAATATAACGTGGACAGCAACTAAAATGGAAATAAAATGGGGCCAAAGCTCAATTAAATGCTTTATTATTGTATTCCACACCTCACCCATGCCATGCTACTGCATTGCCATGCAAATTGTGCATCATTCATCATGACATGATTGTTTGCTTGATGCATTTATTCATATGCTTGTGCACTTTATTTATGTTGGCCCTTGTTTGTTTGGTTCTTCTTCGAATAGACGCTGAGCAGGGGATATATCAAGAGAACCAGGAGCACTACCCAGATCCATCCTTTGCTTCAACTGAGCTGCCAGGCAAGCACTACCACATGCTTGCATACATATAGTACCTATTGCCTCTATCTTATTCTTGCATCATTGAGTCGCGATTGCATTAAATTGAATCCCAAGTATTGCATAGCCTTTATTTTAAACCCCGAAGCTTGTTCCTCCATCCCATGAGCCATTACTACAGGAGTTGTTTGAGCCATGCGAGTCGAGAACAACATGTGTAGGGTATGTGAGTGTCGATGGATAACGAGGTACCTAAACAACTTAACCTGAGTAGTAATGGGATAACTAATGAAAGTGGCATCGGTGAGCCATATTCGCTATTTGGTTTTCAGGCTCACTTGTGTCCGTAAGACCCCGAAAGTACTTGATTCTGTTCCAAGAATATTCGCGCTATCCACATCGGGAGGCTTATGGACCCCAGGCGAGCTTGATTCATTCTTATTTCTTGGGGCCACAAACTAGTTTGAGGTTTTATTTACGATCCTGTACCTATGCCATGCTTTCTTCGCTTTATTTAAGATTGTGCGAGGAGCACCTGCATCTTTAGGTCCGTGACCCGTTTTGTGTCGACAAGCCCAGTCACACTTCGGGTTCCCATCGTTTATAGCCCACACAAACCTTGAGTCCGTCTCGTGGCCAGCCGTCGGTAGCTTAATGGCAATGGGGTGGCCTGAAATATTTCTGAATCTGTGATCGCTTTGTCGTGACGCCTCGTTGGGTTTTGATTTGGTTTTCGAGGCATATCGAGTGTGTGTTGCTATTTGTGCACCCTGCAGGTAAAACTTTCTGAAAGCCGTGTCATGTTATGGACGACTTGGAGCACGGTTTCTCGATCATAGACAAGCATAACTAAAGTACCGCTTTTAATCGACTAGACTAGGTACGACTAGTAAATGGTGCAATACTCACGGAATGGATAATAAAACGCCAGCGGATGGGGGTTGTTCGTCCGCTTCCTCGTCGATGGCGAGGAGGAGGATGGATCTGTTAAGATTACCGTTATAAGCTGTTGTTATTAATTCACGGACATCCGCTATCTCTGGTTAGGCGGATGGTTAGCGAGTATCTATAGAATTGCTAGGGTTTATCTTTTGCTGCAATTCGTCACCCAGGTTGTGTCCCCTTTAGAGGCATAAAGACTTGCTGAGTACCCCTAGGGTCTCACACGATAAATTATTGGTTCAGATGAACAGGTACACTCGCAAGATGGATATTGGGTGGAAGAGGCGGACGATGTGGGCAACAATCATTGGTGTAGAGATTAGGGAGCGGGGATCCGTGAGATCCGTGGCGGGATGTGCTTATTTATGGGGCATCTTAAGCCGATTTGCTTCTTATCCGTACTGGATTTTGTCTTCCTTCCGCTTGATACTCTTGATTGATGTATGAGGAGATATCCTAAACTATTATATCTATCTAGGATATTTGGATCTTGCCGTATGGCGTTGCTATATTCCTTTCTTTTTAGATGGAATGGCTCACGATGTACTATTGTATGGTGGCTTGCATACATACTCATTTGTGTATGTAGTTGATCCCTTCGCTTTGCCGATTACGCCGCCGTTCTTGTCCCGATGTTTGGAAATGGTTGGGACGGCCGAAAAGGTCTACTGTGAGTGGCATTTGGGCCCCGTACTATTTCAACCATTTACGATCATCGAGGCTTGTACTAGGGCGTAATTCACCGAGGTAGTTACAATTGGTATCGAGCCATCCCGACCTTCGTGGTCTCAGCCAAATGGTCGTTGTCCGTCTAGCAAATATTTTCGGTAGTTATGTATACTAGGAAAAACAAAGCGAGTAGGACTTGCTTCCACTTTTCTTCTTACCCAACCACCACCCTTTTACGGTAAGGAAGTGTAACGTTTTCAATCCTCTTCTTAAAATTCAAACTAGGATTCACGTGTTCTGGGTTTCCGTAGTACCATAGAAAGTGTGTGTGTGTGTGTGTGTAATTCCTTGTCTATCTGTTGCATCCAACATGTTATCTTTATCTGCCTTTTGGTTATCAACTGTTGGTACATTCCATCTTGACAGCTTCGCAAACCGTCGCGATATATCTGGCTCCTTGTTAACCGGTGCCATCTTCTTAAAGGGTGTTCTTCTGTGCAGGCATCTGATGCTAATCCCTATCTGCTAAGTGATTTTGCGCATCTATCGGTATTTTAATGCCGAAAAATGCGGAAAATTTTTCTTTGATACATCTGTGTTTCCACACTCCTCTCCAGTCGTGTGTGAAACATTATCTATCTCCTTTTATCAGCATGTCCATGCTAACTCATTCTTTGTCACGGCTTAATCTTGGAGTTTCTTTTCATCTCCTTTTCTCTTGGGCTAATTACATAACATGTGTCGATCCGATGCTGGTGATTGTAATTTGGTTCTCGGCATAGCTATATTCCACTCATGATAGTGTCGATTGGAATATGGAAAATGCTATAAACCGTCCCCATCTGGAGGATACGGTGAACTCCTGTGATTTTGGGTACACCGTGATCCTATCTATGCTTATTCAAGCATCCTTGGAAATCCGGAGTTTCTCAAAGCACTACGGCGGTCTATCATCTGTCCATCATGCTGCACATCTTTTTGAACGCCATATCTGCACATCTTTTTCGTCTCTGATAGCTCATACCATAAGCAAAGCTATATCATCGGTTCGTAACCAAGATCTCTTTATCTTTGTAACCGGTGACCCAATCGACAACGTGAACCAGGTGGCATCTCTTTTCTTCCGAAGAACCAGATAATCTATTCTTCTAGTGCATCTTCTTCAACACGAACCCGTGCTCTTAATATTGATCTTTCTAAGAGCGTTGAGCTCAAAAAGTGTTTCGAGCATTTGTTCGTTTCTCTCGCCTTTTGAACTTGATATTCTGGGAATATCTTGTTAATCCATGGGGGTATATGTTGTTAATATGCTTGCCTATTCGATATCAATGGAAGGACATGGAAGATCATCTATGTCTTTTCTCTCAAGCTTTGAGAACACTGCCTGTGTGCAAAGTCTCAAAGTGAGAACTCTGACTCTTTCAAGTCACCTATCTCGGCCACGTCCTTCTGATAAATAGATCGCTTCAATTCTGGAATTAGCAAGTCCATTGTTAATCCCATCCTCCATCTTCAACCAATCCGGAGTTGTTCCTTGTTGGCAAGTTATCATCGTCGTTCCGCTAAAGTTTTTCCTCGAGACTGCTAAATCTCTCTCAATCATTTCAAGAAGAACATGGAGTTCTTTCACCTCAGTCTCATCAAGTGATCTTTTGAAACCCTCTCGTTCTATCATCTATGCTCAATCCACCGGAGGCCATGAAGACTTTTCAGATCTTTCGTAATCCTTCTGTTCAAGTGGTGCTATCTTTTTCTTTATCTGTGGAATCTTGCAGTTGTCCCCGTGATCTTCCTTCATATCTTTCCGGTGGCTGGTTACTTATGATATGACGACAACATCATCACCCTTATCTATCTTGGATCCGGTGAATCGTTTGCATCTATCCTTGTTTCTAACGGAGTTCCATGAGCTCTTCTTGTCAATACCTTCAGTCTGTTTCGGTAGTTGGGTTGCATGGTTTTCTTATTCATGTGCGGAGTAATGCTTTGAGTGCGGGATGGAGTAGCTACCATACCACTACTCTTATCATTCGCTCTTGTACTTTGAATTGGTGAACTAATGTGATTTCACTCATTCCACGGAAGTTAGAAGTGGCCTTTATCCCTCGATACTTTTACTTCCGTCCTTGTTTTTCCGGAGTGCTCTCTCGAAGAAAGTAATCAATAATATCTCGTTGGTGATCTCATCTTTTCCTACACGGAGCAAAATCTTCTGTTATCTGGTGGAAACAAACGCAAACTCCTTTCTATCCTCGTCTTTTTACCGGTGCTCGACATCCCCAAACAAGATGAAAGGAAAATATCTCTCCCTTTGTTTCATCAATTCTTTTCTGTGGTAATCTGGCTTCACATCCATCTCTGGAAGTTATATCCGCGCACCTCAATTGCGTGATCCTTCGGAGTATTACCGGCGCAACAAGAATCTAATCCGGCGATGTCTAGCTAAATCTTTCTGTTCATTTCAAGGGGCTCTATTGTCTGAAGGCAATAGTGTTTCCGGACTTCATTTCTCAAATCCGAGAGAGGATATGATGCTATTGTCATAGTGGTTCAAACCTCTCCAATCTAGCTCTTCTCTTCCGGCGAGATAAAGATCTATCCTCTCTAGTATCAGAAAATCTTCAATCTTAACGGTGTGTCTATCTTTATCCATGATACATCATCTTCTCCTCTCTTTCACAAGTGGTTCTATTCTTTTATCCTTCAATCCATCCAAACCTTTGTGTCTCTAGCAAAACGCAAGACTCGCAACAAGTCTAGCAAGTTTTTCAAGGTGTAGTGGTCGCACCTTTCCGTTCTTCATCATCTTGGGAACGTGAGGAGCACCTTCGTTCGGACACCCGCTTCTCTTTGTGTTGTTTTCTTTTTCCTAGGAATCTCGGGGCGAGATTCTTGTTTAGTGGGGGAGAGTTGTAGCATCCCAATTGTCTAACAATTGCAATGCTACTAGCCTAGCCTAGATATATGCTACTTCAAATATATAATTGTAGCATCATCATTATATCATGCTCATGTCATCATGCCTCCTTGCATTTGAGCATCATATCAAACCCTTTTCCATTTGGTTCTTACCTCATATGCATTATTAATTGTATTTGCCTCTTGATATTGTATTTGGTTCTTGATATATTGTGTAATGCCCAAGTTGAGTTGGGGGCATATCTCTTATTAACTCCACCACCTTTTCTCTGTCACTACCTTATAATTCCACCATCCAATTAAATATGAGCTTGGCATTTATTGGTTTACTTCTAGCTCATGTGGGTTGGGATGGATCCAAATTCTTTTACCACATGCTCTCATCTTAGCATCATGTTGTTTTCACAATATTGGTTCATGAGAGCCACATGGCCACCTTTGCATGCCTTGTGAGTGGAACCTTTCTCCTAGCTTCCATATGGTTCATCATGGAATGATGCTAATGTTGGAATATTTTGGGACTATTGATCATCTAGTGGAACATACCCACTAGCATGTCCCATTCTATTTCAAACATGGCTATCTCCATCTATTCCACTTGGAATTCTTTCTAGATTCTTTTGCTTGGGCCTTACTCCACATTTTGGGATGCATAGTAATGATGCCATGTAAATCATCTTGTTTTCACAACATAAGCATGGCATTAAATATCATGCATGGTCCATGCAAGTACCACCTCTTTGCTTGTCATTTGATTTTATTGGATTTTAAAGTGGATCATCTCTCTCTACCCCTTAGGCTTGGTCTTGTGTGATCATGCCTAAACCTCATCACCTTACCCATCCTCACCATCATCACCTTTTCCTCTCTTTTCTAGTCTTGATCTTGTTGGGGTTTGGTTTGTGCTTGGCTTGATCTTGACAAAAGAACACCCTAGCATCTAACCTTCCCCCTCTCTAAACCTAAACCCTAAGCCACCCCCTCTCTCCTTAATCCCACCATGACTAAACCCTAGCTAACATGTCCCCCTCTCTCGGCCTTACCTCCCTCTCTCACCTAGCTGGCCCCACCGGCCACCCTCTCTCCCTGGCCACCTCCCCCTGCCCTAGCTACCAACCCCCAAACCCTAACCTAGCTCCAAACCTAGCTCTACCCGAGCCTAGCTCTAACCTACCCGAGCCCCACCTCTCTCTCCCTAGCTCTCTCTCTCTCTGCCAAGCGGGTCCTGCACCGAGCCACCCTCCCTGGCCTCGCCTCTGGTCCCACCTGGAAGCCCCCATGCACCACCCTTGCCTGCCCGAGCACGTGAGGAGGAAGGAGAAAAAGGTGGCACCGAGGCCACCTTTTCCATCTACCCCCTCCCCACGGCGCCTCCCTCTCCCCTCTGCCTTACCACCATCCCCTGGCTCGCCTCTGTCTCCCAGATCCGCCCAGAGCTGGCCCTTCCCTCCCCGTCTACCCCTGCCACCATCCGCCACCGATCGCCGCCCATCGTCGGCCTCCTCCGCGTCTGGTTGATCCCGTCGAGCCGCGCTTCCGTGGAGTGGTTGGAGAGAACCAGGAGGCTCCCCTGCATCGCCTGGAAGACGCCCGCGAGGAGGAGGAGCACCGGAGCTGCCAGTACCCGTGCCGCCCGAGCCGAAACCCTAGACCATCTGTCCGTATGCATCGTCGTTGATCGCCAGCGCCCCTGCCCGATCCAGCGCCACCGACAACCTCTCGGTGAGCCCCTGCATCCCCTAGACATGGTTCGCCTCGCCTTCACCATCTAGATCAGCCGGCCCTTCCATCGAGCGCTCTCTGTGCGCCGCCGCGTGCTTTTGTCTGCAGCCGCCCCGCGCCAAACCAGCCCTATCTAAGCCACGGCCACCTTCCTGTCACCAAGCCCAGACCACCGCAGTGGATCCGCCTCCGCGCGCGAGCCCTAGATCGCGAGATCGGCCGTGCAGCCTTTGGCTGTCTTTCTCGTCGAGAGAGAGAGGAAGAAAAAAGCGATGTCGGCGGCGTTTTGAAAAACCCCTCGTTTGTTTTTCCCTCTCGCGCTCACTGCCACCCGCTGTATGCGTTTTATAAAGCTCCCTGCTGCGTGTCTCCACCGCGGTCCACGGTCACCAGCGTGTCACCGCATCCCACCAGCACGCCACCGCACGGTCGGCTGGCCGGGTCAGTCTTGCTCGTTTAGCTCAGCAGTGTGAAAAAGCTTACAGCGTGTGTCGAGCAGAGAGGCCCACCCGTCAGCGTCTGTGTCTGGCTCATCCCGAGTAACAAAAGTATTTGTCTGTTTTCTGTTTTAAACTCAAATCTTTTTCTAATTATTTCAAATTCAAATTAAATTCTGTTTTAAATAACTTTTCAAATATGAATCCAATTAATACAAATAATATATGTTTTGAATTCAGAAAAATGTGAGGATTTCAAATATGCAATCCAAAATATATTTTGAACATTTAAAATTCCAAGTTTATTAAAATTACATTAAATGGCCTTTTGTCTTAATTAATTAATATCTTTTGTTTTATAACTCCAAATTTAACAAATGATATGTCTAAAATGATTAGCTCGACGAGACCTTTCTGTTTATGCATTCCTTGGTTTGGTTTGAAGCATGCATCATATAAATATAACATGGACAGCAACTAAAATGGAAATAAAATGGGGCCAAAGCTCAATTAAATGCTTTATTATTGTATTCCACACCTCACCCATGCCATGCTACTGCATTGCCATGCAAATTGTGCATCATTCATCATGACATGATTGTTTGCTTGATGCATTTATTCATATGCTTGTGCACTTTATTTATGTTGGCCCTTGTTTGTTTGGTTCTTCTTCGAATAGACGCTGAGCAGGGGATATATCAAGAGAACCAGGAGCACTACCCAGATCCATCCTTTGCTTCAATCGAGCTGTGCAAGCACTACCACATGCTTGCATACATATAGTACCTATTGCCTCTATCTTATTCTTGCATCATTGAGTCGCGATTGCATTAAATTGAATCCCAAGTATTGCATAGCCTTTATTTTTAAACCCCACCGAAGCTTGTTCCTCCATCCCATGAGCCATTACTACAGGAGTTGTTTGAGCCATGCGAGTCGAGAACAAACATGTGTAGGGTATGTGAGTGTCGATGGATAACGAGGTACCTAAACAACTTAACCGAGTAGTAATGGGATAACTAATGAAAGTGGCATCGGTGAGCCATATTCGCTATTTGGTTTTCAGGCTCACTTGTGTCCCAAGACCCCGAGTACTTGATTCCTGTTCCAAGAATATTCGCTATCCACATCCGGGAGGCTTATGGACCCCCGAGCGAGCTTGATTCATTCTTATTTCTTGGGGCCACAAACTAGTTTGAGGTTTTATTTACGATCCTGTACCTATGCCATGCTTTATCGCTTTATTTAAGATTGTGCGAGGAGCACCTTTGCATCTTAGGTCCGTGACCGTTTTATGCTATGTCGACAAGCCCACCACACTTCGGGTTCCCAATCGTTTACAATGCCACACAAACCTTGAGTCCGTCTAGCCGGCAGCTTCGTCGCGGGTAGCTTAATGGGTGGCCCTGAAATATTTCTGAATCTGTGATCGCTTTGTCGTGATCGCCTCGTTGGGTTTTGATTTGGTTTTTCCGAGGCATATCGAGTGTGTGTTGCTATTTGTGCACCGTAGGTAAAACTTTCAAAGCCGTGTCCGCGGTTATGGACGACTTGGAGCACGCTTTCGATCATAGACAAGCATAACTAAAGTACCGCTTTTAATCGACTAGACTAGGTACCGACTAGTAAATGGTGCAATACTCACGGAATGGATAATAAAACCGCCAGCGGATGGGGGTTGTTCGTCCGCTTCCTCGTCGAAGTTTAGGAGGAGGATGGATCTGTAAGATTACCGTTATAACTGTTATAACTATTGTTATTAATTCACGGACATCCGTCATCTCTGGTTAGGCGGATGGTTAGTAGTATCTATAGAATTGCTAGGGTTTATCTTTTGCTGCAATTGCGTCACCCAGGTTGTGTCCCTTTAGAGGCATAAAGACTTGCCGAAAACCCTAGGGTCTCACACGATAAATTATTGGTTCAGATGAACAGGTACACTCGCAAGATGGATACTGGGTGGAAGAGACGGACGATGTGGGCAACGATCATTCGGTGTAGAGATTCCGGGAACGAGGATCCGTGAGATCTGTGGGCGGGATGTGCTTATTTATGGGGCATCTTATGCCGATTTGCTTCTTATCCGTACTCGGATTTTGTCTTCCGCTTCCGCTTGATACTCTGTTGATTGATGTATGAGGAGATATCCTAAACTATTATATCTATCTAGGATATTTGGATCTTGCCGTATGGCGTTGCTATATTTCCTTTCTTTTTAGATGGAATGGCTCTGATGTACTATTGTATGGTGGCTTGCATACATACTCATTTGTGTATGTAGTTGATCCCTTCGCCTGCCGATTACGCCGCCCGTTCTTGTCCCGATGTTTGTAAATGGTTGGGACGGCCGAAAGGTCTACCTGTGAGTGGCATTTGGGCCCCACCGTACTATTTCAACCATTTCTGATCATCCAGGCTTGTACTAGGAGCGTAATTCACCGAGGTAGTTACACCCACAAAAGGTTGTGAGGTTCTTCTTCTTGGCACGGGTCTCAATCCCTCTTGATATGCTTCCAAGGATATTGTTGACTTGGAGTCCACTTGCAATGGAGGCGCCTTGATCTTCCGAATTGTTCCTTCATGATCAATGAATTCATCTTTTGAGGGGCCTTGATCATTGACACCATCTTGAGCTTGACCTTGGGATGGAGGAGATTGATCTTCTAATTGGTCTTGCTCAAAGGATTGATGGCTTGGTTCTTGTTCTTCGGTTTGCATGGCATCTTGAGTAAGATGTTGATCTTGTGGTGCATTTGATGGCTCAACTTGGGTAGAGCTTGTATCTTCTTGAGTTGATCTTGATTCTCCCCATCATCTTGTTGAACATGAATGTGAGACTCGGTGGGAAGATATGCCCAATGCCCATCAACTTGATGACTTGAGAGGAATCACCATCACCTACATCATGTGAAGCAACTTGCCCCTCATGGGGGCCATTATTCTCCAAAAACTCCATGTCACAAGATACTTCAACACAACCATTGGTTTTGTTCTAGTATATATAAGCATGAGAGTTTTCCGCATAACTAACAAAGATACCCTCTATACTTCTAGATTCGAATTTACCAAGCTTTTCCTTTTTGTTCTTGACGAGTCACTTGCATCCAAAGACACGAAAGTAGTTGACATTGGGCTTCTTACTTGTGAGAATCTCGTATGGAGTCATGTCAAAGGGAGCTCGGAGGAAGAGTCGATTCGTGTAGTGGACCACGGTAGCAATGACTTCTCCCCAAAAGTTGTGGGGTGACTTGAACTCACTCAACATTGTTCTTGCCATCTCAATGATTGTCCGGTTCTTCCTTTCAACAACACCATTTTGTTGAGGGGTATAGGGAGCTGAGAACTCATGCTTGATCCCCTCATCTTCAACAAATTCTTTCATGGTGTAGTTCTTGAACTCGGTGTCATTGTCGGTTCTAATGGTCTTGATCTCCACTCCATGAGTGCGTTGAGATTGCTTGGCAAAGATCATGAATTCCTTGTAGGTCTCATCCTTTGACTTGAGAAGAAAGACCCAAGTATACCTTGAGTAATCATCAACAATGACAAGACCATATCTTCTTCCACCAAGAGGGTCATACGTTGAAGGACCGAAGAGATCCAAATGGAGAAGCTCCAAGGGTCTTGATGTGGCCACCTTGGTTACGAAAGGATGGTGCTTCCCGATTTGCTTCCCTGAAATGCAAGCGCTACACACACGATCTTTCTCAAAGGAGACACCGGTTAGTCCAATAATATGCTCACCCTTTAGGAGTTGATTGAGATTTCTCATGTTGACATGACCTAGGCGACGATGCCAAAGCCATCCCTTGTCAGCCTTCGCCATTAGACATGTAGGAAGAGATTTGATCTCTTTCGAGAGGTCGACCACATAAAGGTCGTCTTCCACATGTCCAATAAGAACCAATCTGAGATCATCACCCCTATAGACCTTCACAAAAGTTCTAGAAAAATAGGAGTCATAGCCGGCATCCGCAAGATGTTTAATTGAAAGCAAGTTGTAACCAAGGTTTTCAACAAGTAAGACGGTCTCTAGAGACAAGACCTTGGAGATCACCAACTTGCCATAACCTAGTACCTTTCTTTAGAGTTGTCTCCAAAAGTGATGCTTGACATTGAGTTGACATCGTGAATGAATTGGTCAAGCCCACTTCTACCTCTGGTCATATGATTGGTGCATCCACTATCAAACACCCATTTTGATCCACCGGAGGCATAGCCCTACAAAATCAATTCTTTGATTTAGGAACCCATTGAGTAATGGGTCCCTTAGCATTAACAACAAGATCCTTTGGTACCCAAATTGAGTACCATATATAATCATAACCATTGCGAGGACCAACATATTTGGCATATACATCTCCTTGAGTGCTCTTACATAGCACATAGGATGGATTAACCTTTCTCGCATACTTATGATTGGGATTGCCCCTCATGGCTCCCCCATTCACAACATTCCTTTTGACTTGGTCAACCACTTTTTCACCTTCTTTTACAAAGGTTATCTTCTTTGGTGGAATGACATTGCTCTTGTTGTTCTTTGGATCAAAACTGACACCTTCCTTGGAAACTCTCGTCTTTTGACAGGATAAAATCTCATCTAGAATCTTTCCCTTGGAGGTAGGTGCACGACGCTCTTTCTCAAGTTGCTCTTTCAACTTCTTATTTTCCTCAATGAGAGTTTGATAAAAGGTAGAGTTAGAGGGACAAGAATCATTCTCAACAATAATTGGATCCTTCAATGTACTAAGATCCTTCTCATAGGTCACCCGAAGTTGGTCATGGTTCTGTCCAAGTTTTATGAGCTCACACTTGACAAGCAAACTAGCATTTTCAAGGTGCTCAAGGTATTTGGTAAGAGAAGCATGAGAAACCTCAATCTCTTTCTTTGAGGCATCAAGATCTTGGGACAAAGAGTTATCCCTATCAATATTGTCCATGTCTTTTGATTTCTCAAGTTCAAAATTTTCAATTTGTAGTTTAAGAAATTAATTGGTATTCTTTTCCTCACAAAGCTCTTGCTCAAGAATATTTAATCTTCATTTCTCATCATCAATATGAGATTCCAAGCTATCAATGGCCTCATCACGTGAGCTAACAAGTTCCATTAATTGCTTGACTCTAGCACGAGCAACGGGAGGAAGAGACTTCATGATAGCATACATTTCTTTTATATATTCTTCACCAAATTCATCACTATCACTATCATGGTTACTCTCAAGATCATCCAAGATGCTAGATAGGGATGGAGGAGAGGCGATTACCTTGGAGCTTCTTGCCATAAGACAAGAGCCGGTGATCTTGGGAATAGGAGAACTCTTGATGTAGTCCTTGGCGTAGTCGTATGTGAGAGGTGATCCGAGTTCGATATATGCCAAACCGGTCGCACTCACCACTTTCTCCTCATCCCCACACTCCACGTCGGACTCGTCCTTGGAGCTCCTTGCCATGATACAAGTGGCGGTGACCTTGGGAGTAGAAGAGTCGTCAGTGTAGTCCTTGGTGTAGTCGTAGGTGAAGAGAGACCCGGGTTCGGCGAAGGCCAAACCGGCCACTCCAACAACCTTCTCTTCATCCTCTTCCTCCTTGTCGGGTATGTATTCTTGACCTAGGAAGCCCTTGCCATCACACCTATTGTTCCTCTTGTATCTTTCGTTGATGGGGTTGGGCTTCAATATTGGTTTGGCACCCTCTTCATACTTGGGTTTGTCAAGCCTCTTCTCATATGGACATTTATTGGCAAAGTGGCTCGACTCATCACAATTGTAGCACATCCTTTTCTTCACACTTGATCCCATTGAACTTCTCCTTCTTCGGAACTTCATGTTCCTGGTGTAGAGAGCAAGTTGAGAGAGCATATCATCAACTCCATCAACATTGCTTTCTTCATCACTAGCAACATCTTCTTGCACATGGTTGGCCTTTAGTGCTAGAGAGTTAGAAGACCCAATAGCACGGTTGATCTCCTTGATCTTTTGCCCTTCATCCGCCAAGTTATCCGTGGCAACAAGATAAGAGACTAGATCACCGGGAGTGAATTGATTAGCTCTATCAAGGAGTTGCAAGTTCAAGGCAAGCTTCTTATCGGTGACCGCGATCATAGAGACAATCTTGGACTTGATGAGCTCATCATTCAAATTGAATCCATCATCATACTTCTCACATCCTAGGCCACCAATCTTCACACGGAGGGCAACAAGTCTCTTGTATGCTTCAGCGATAGTCTCACCATCATGGTTCATGAATATGTTCATCTATGACTTGGCAGCTTCATACTTGGATTTTTGGATAAGATACGTTCCCTCTTGGAGAATGACAATCCTATCCCAAAGATCCTTTGCGGTGGGGATGTCGCTGACTTGATCATGGAGAGTGCGGTGAATGGCACTCCTTATCTTGTCACAAGCCGTTACATTTAGTTGACGGTCGTAGTACTCTCCCGGAGTGAGGTTGTTGGGATCTTGAGGGTGGAAACCGGTGCACACAATCTCCCAAAGCTCAACGCTGCAGCTGCGAAGATGAGATTCCATAGAAGCTTTCCAATGAGAGAAATGAGTTCCATCATAATGAGGTGCAGGACCCGAACCATTAATATGAGGCATGATGTTCTTTTGCTTAGGATAAACATAAGCAAATTGATTAGGGGGCATGGAGGTTTTTGACAAGCCGCTCTCATGAGAGGACTCGGCATCCTTATCCTTTCCGGTGTCTATTGGTCTCCCTTGAGGTACTACCAATGGGTTACCAAGAAAAGCCCCATCGCCAATGGCCTTAAGTTGTCCTTCTAGGTAACTCATTCGAACAAGGAGATCGGAATCAGCCTTGGCCTTTTCAATGGCAACCTTGGCTAAGATTTCATGAAGCTCCTTGACCGAATAAGTCTTATCCTCCTCCTCATCGGATAAAACCATCTTTTCTCTTAGGCGGTAAAGCCCTTAAAAGAGCCCTTGGCTCTGATACCAATTGAAAGTGTAAGATGGTTAACCTAGAGGGGGTGAATAGGTTTCTACAAAATTCTTTATAATCTTTTGCAAGTTTTAGGCTTTTCGGAATATAAGTGAGCCTAAATGCAAACTAGGTGAGGCAACCTAGATGATGAAACAGGATACTTCAAGCTCGAAGGCTATCACAGGGTAAACAACACAAGTAAGAGATCGGTTAAGGAATAACCGAAGCACGCGGAGATGAAGATGTATTCCCGTGTTCACCACCTTTGGGAAGGGGGCTACGTCACGTTGGAGAGGTGTGAGGTTCCACAAAGGATTCCTCACGCGCCAAAAAGGCTCACCTTCTTCTCCGAGCCTATCCCACGAAGGAATAGCTCACTTACTCGTGGTAGATTTTAAGGTAGTCTTCAAACCCTCACAAGCTTTCCACGGAGCAAATCACAAGCCGAATGCCTCCAGGTGACCCTAGCCGCCTAGGGTTTACTACAAACCCAAGAGTAACAAGCTAACTCGATGAACTCAAGGGGGGATAAACTTTGGCTTGGTGAAAACGTAGATCGGGACCTCCTCTTCCTTTCTACCAAAGGGATTCAGATTTGGTTGGGTAGAATGTGAGATCCTCAAGCTTTTGTGTTTCAACAATGGAGAGAGAGAGAGAGAGCTTCAAGAAATGAATGTTTGCTGAAAATGCCTAACCTCTCAGTGGAGAAGAAAGGGGTATATATAGTATGGGGAGAAAAAGAGCCGTTTGGGGGGTTCCTGCGACAGAACCGGCAATAAGTCCTGTCAGACCGAGTTGCTCGCCGGAAATTCCGGCGACAGCTCCGGCGGACCGAACCACACGCCGAAAATTTTGGCGTCGACCGAAATTCTCGAAAGCAGCGAAAGTGCTTGCAAGAAGCCGTTTGCTTTATCGAGAATTTCGGCGGCATCGAAATTCGGCGACAAAGACTGCGGTGCCTGCACTTCTGCCGATTTCGCAGTAGCCCCTTTGGACTCATTTTTCATGGCTATTTTTCTCTCTCTCTTTGAAAGGGTGTGTGGCGGTGGATAATGAGAAGTATATTTGGAGTAGAACAACCCCAAAGAGCGCATCGAGATCACCCCTCTTAATAGTGCTGTGTTTTCTATTTGACTCAAGAGTAAATAAGAGAGAATAAGAAATAACACCACCGACTCTTCATATAGAAACGAATGGGGGGTCACACATCGCCTTTCACCAACACACTGCGGACTCTCACCTGTTGAGAAGCTAGTAGAAACATTAGTCCGCTCTCTAGCTTCGATGTCATAGTTAACCAAAACACTAGATAAGGGATATTTGCCCTTTGAGGAGAGCTTGAGAAGATCTACAACATAGTGCTCTAGCTTCTTGTTTTCTTCCTTTAAAGCAGCATAATCATCATTTGCCTTGGGCCTCTTTGCCAGCTGAGTATGCAACTTCTTGTTTTCTTCCTCGAGTGAGGCAACCAGTTGCTCTGCCTTCTCCCTCTTGGACACTTGAAGCTCATAGTCATGGTTAGATATGTCTGCAACATACTCTAAAGCCTTCCCCAGTTGCTTGTGCAGCTTCATGTTCTTTCTCTCTAACTCCCTTTTCTCCGAGACCAGCTCAAAATTCTTAGTGACATACTCCACGTTACCATGCATTCTACTTTCACTCTTGAAATCATACATGTCCTATAGTTTGAGCAGACTATTTTTGAGTGTAGCTGGCCACGGCTGATCTACCCAATCCACTTTGTCACACATAGCCTGATCCTACACAAAGAATCAACAAGAGCCAAAAATAACTTAAAATAATGTACTGGTCATATACTATAATCTATAATACGTAGCTAAATTATCTATGTAGCTAAATTACACAAAGAACAAACCAACAAGCCATGCTATTTAATTAACTATGTAGCTTAATTATAAAGGCAAAGGCAAAAAAAACTTAAAACAATTTACTGGTTATATACTATAATCTACTTTCCATCTCTTCATTATACATTGCACATATCTAATTTACAATGCTTCTCTTATTTAAATAGTGGTCTTATTCAAATGGTGGCTAGGTCATATTAAAAAGTCTCTTTATATAAATAATGGTCAGGTCAAAATGATGGTCATTGCACATACCTTGTTTCCACAGGCCAGAAACCTCCTCCTTGTGTTCTCTCACTCATTGTATTGATCGAAGCAAACATAGCGGTACATGGGCATGTCATGCTTATACCTCAAATCGCAATCATCATAGCCGGTGTACTCTGGGTCAAAAATGGTTTCTAGGATCTAAACAAGGGCAGAGGGAGCAAAGATTAGACACTAACCCTAACATTCCAGGCCAAATCGAGGAAAAAATCCCAAATTGCACAAACCCTAACCCTAATCAGTAGACTTCTTGGCTTGCGATCAGAGGTTGTTTTCGGGGTTTAGAAGAGAAGAGGTGTTCAATGCTCTCGGAATGATTGTTGGAGGGCATGGCGACGGCGGGGTGTGGCGGCGCGACGCGGCGATGCGACGGCGACGGACGAGCTTGGAGAGAGATAAGTGCTAGGAGTGGAGGGGAAAAGAGTGGCTAGGTTTCCGACCGGGTCGGGTCGGACCAGGTGCTCTAGCCGTCGCGACCGCTAACGGTGGCCAACGGCCGTTTTGTCCTAGTCAGCATCTGACAACGGGCCCACGGGGTTAAAACGCTATCAAACGAGTTTTTGAGCAATCTATTGTTGGCTATCCCAGAAATTGCACCTACTTATTAAAATTACCAAAGTATGCACCAACTCGTTACCGTTGCCCCAAATGTGGTATGAATCTGTAATTTACTCTAAAAAATATTAAAAAAAAAACTTACCATTCAGAATATCGTGGGTTAGGTGTCAAAAAAAATATCGTGAGTTTATGCATCAGCAAATAATTGCAAACATAATGTTTCTTAAATAATTCAAAACACCATGGGTTGCATGCTTCATCTCCAGCTTAGGTGGCTACATTGTGCAAGCCGCACATGCATGCACGAACAGATTCGTGTGGTGGATGTGCTCTCTTTTTGGCACACGTGTTTCCTCTTTTTTCTTAGAGGTACGTGAAAACGTGTGTGATAGAATAAATCTGACACTATAGAGACGTGTGGCGGTGTGGGATAGAATAAATCCGACACTATGAAAACGTGTGTGATAGAATAAATCTGACAATATGGAGACGGCTTGACTACTGTATTCATCTGGTAGGACTTAATGGGCATCAACTGAATTTGTTGAGATATACTCCGCTCACCTACGTTCTGTAAAAAAACAGAAGGACAATGTACTGTCGAGGTAAAAAGGGAGTTTGGAAAGAAAACATTGATCGTGTCAGTAATAAAATATGAATGCACGGCGTATACATGGATCTACTATCCTTAAATCGCACTTAATAACAATGTAAAAACATCTATCGGACCTCTTAATGTCGTTCAATTTCTAATACTGTAGTAGAATTCACAATAAACAATGTCGAATTGACACTAAACACATCATCTGAAGTAAGTCAGACCACGCAGCCCACACTAAAATTTCACATTCACGCCAGACTAAAGCTTCCAATCTGAACACATAAACCCTTACATATTCGAGCTAGATTTTACACTAAGTAAATAAAAGCTACTCAATTTACAAATATGTCGTACTGGCATGCTTGAGCAACTGTTACACAAAATACTTGAAATGACAAAATGAAACAAACACACTTGGCAGTGAACTGTAGAAAAAAACAAAGACCGGCAGATCAGAAGTAAAAAACAGAACGGGCATCCAAACACTTAACACTTCGCCACACATAACAGCAGTGCAAAGAAGAAACTTGGGGAAGTTCATTTTCATTTCTAACAGCATTCTATGTACAAAGTTCTATAGAAGAGTTTGATGATATATGTACAATTCACGAGGGATAGCTCTGGCACCAAAATTCTTGATCCTATGGAATCGATGTAAATAAAAGAAGAAAACGCAAGTCTCGACTAGCTCAGTCAACGTGTCATGTAAGTTCTTGTTCCTCTATGTGAGTAACCACCAATCTGCTCCTATCGCTTGCCGGAAAACCTCAGCAATTATCCTTTCAGTTGCCAAACTTCTTGGCAATTATGGGTCGAACATCATCCGCAACAGCAAGAGTCTCTAGGAATGGGATCAGCTGAGGTAACCCATCGTCCAAGGGGTTGTTATACCAGCTCTCTATAGGTATACCATTATTCACTTGCAATTGGAAAACCTGTATAAAGCACGGAATAAGTATATAGGCAGTCTATTCTGACATATAAGAAAAATGCATAGGCAAGGCATTTAACAGAAAATTCGATTCAGTAGAAGCTTCCCAAGAGGAGATGTTGGCACTCCGCGGAACATTTAACTACTTATTAAAGCCAACTGTGGCAGTGCTAAGAGGGAGAAGTGCCGAATAATTCATCACAGCAATTTACCTGCGGAGTGTTGTCAATAATGGCAACCTTTGCGAGGTCAACTCCAATAACTGTCAGATCTTTTGTGTAGCCACTTTCTGTAAATACGCATGACTCGCGGAAAAAACGCCTAGAGAATAACGTCTTCTCTGGATCGAGCCTATCAAGCAGCTGATCTGCATAAACACTTTGGCTGGCTGTGAATATAACAACGTCAAACATCTCAGCCATCTTCTGGAGGAACATATGCAGATGTGGTCTCTTTCTCACATATACCACATGTTCTTTCATATCAAAGAACACGGGAAAGGAAAAATCAGCATCATCACAGTGCTCCATAGTTGAATGAACAAGGGTTTCTGCACAGCAAGAAGAATCAATGCATTAGTCTCATCACAATGCAAGCAACAAGTTCACAAAGATAGTCATTACTGTCATGTTAGCAACATACCATCCAAATCGAGCACAAGAGTGACCTTCCTGGTTGCTTGCTCTTTAGATACACAAGCAGCATCTGAATTCAACTCGGTATAATCAATAAGATTAGGTACATTCTCCTCATCCACGTATGGATTAAGCCACTCTAACACCTCAGAGTTACTAAAGCACTCCACACCAGTGTTAGTAAAGCACATATCTCCCGGCAATGAGCATGGTTCATTGCCAATACCTGCTTCCACAGTGCTCTCATTAATAAGTGGGAACATTCCGCATATGCCGCTCATGTCTATCAATGAATCAATGGATACAAATTCATCACATAATGTACTGTAGCTAGCCAGGAGACCAGTCTGAGCATCAAATAAGAAAGGGAAAGCATCATCAGGATTATAAATGTCCAACAGGCTGCAATCCTGGTTTGAGCCCAGGATTTCTTCATGATCATTAACAGCACAATTATCCTGTGCTGCATAATTTACATCATCTTCAAACTCTGCAAATGCAAAATTGTAAATTAATACAAATGCAAAACATTTATATCTGCAAACTCTTGAGCATACTAAATGTGACCCCTGAACAATCACATTCAATTGCTGCATTTTTGTAAGTACAGATAAATACAAAATGGCCATGAACAAAAAAATTATAGCATAGACGAGCTTGATTACATACACACGGCTGGAGAGGTCTAGTTTATTTCTTACCTTTATCAATATTGGCCACTACATTTAACTGAGATTTGCAGCTATCATTATCAGATAAGGAATCATATTCCAAATTTGGTGAAACCACCTCTTCAGATGTCAAATCCTGTAAAATCAATAAGAACATTTCAGGCTGCAGGGAAATCTTCCAAATAATAGAAAATAGTGATGCTGAAATATAGTAAGGCGAATTCGAAATCAATTTTATAAATTACTGAAAGCAATCATGCAAATATATTTACAAGCAAAATAAAGAGAAAACAATAACTATAACTTACTGAAAGCAATCATGCAAACATATTTACAAGCAAAATAAAGATTAAGTTGAACATCGAACTAAGGTTGTCACACAATCATCATGACAACAAAAGCGTCAATAATGCAAATCAACAACAAAAGAATATCCACCTAACCAACACCCAACAATGGAATACAAGAGGTCCTAAGTTGGAAGTATTAAAATCAAATGACTAAACACAAGGATAAATGCACATTATTTAATCACTGCTAATATGAGATCAGATGACGCTGCCGAACCTTGAGCAGAGCAATAGATGTTCCTCCAAGTACAGCATGCAAGCCAGAAACTTCCATGATCGTAATATCCTGGACAGCTAGCTCAGTTGTTTGCTCATGCTCTGAAAAGGAGACTGTCAATCCATATGACATATACACTGTTCACCAACTTTAAATCATCAACCATCTATGACGTGAGTGTATTATTCTGCTTAGTTGAACAAGTAATGCATGCAAAACCTATATCAATGGCAAGACACATATACTACTTATTGTCGACTTTCTATGGGACCCTCTAGCTATATATTGAATAACTACAAAAGATACTCCCTCCACCTCTGACACCACATTTTCCCCAGACACTTGTCACCTTGCTAATGCCAGAGTAAATTTCCCCAAAGGCCCCTATTAACCCTCATCCATGTTACACCTCATGTTCATGTCTTTGAATTGTTAGAGCATCTTTGGTCCAATTTTAGTGTAGACCTTGGTATGCTTCATTTGGTCGTAAGTGCCATATTTAGAAACAGGAGTGTCTCCTAAACATACTGCTAAGTATCTGGCATCAAATAGAACTAAGAATGAACAGCAGAGCTGATTTGAAAGAAATTTTATTTCAAATTCTGGCAAAATCTACGTTCAATATATTTTATTCATCAGAGAGCAAGACACCTATTCCATGTACATGCAGTCACCTCATTTTTTAGAGAAGCCATGCAGTCACTTACCATCCTGAGGATCTTTGTCGGACGAGTTCAACGCAGCTGCTTGCTCTAACTCATCAACTTGAAAATGTGAGATTTTCATAGATTTCATGGACTTGGTATCAAACTCATTCCCAAAAACATCCTCGTCGAACTTCCTCTTCATTCTCAGTGCTGGCATCTTGATCAGCTTTGCAGTTCAAAACTGTCTGCACATCCATTACAGAAATTAGAAAATGCGACTGCCAAAAAGGGAGAGAATATTGGGGCCCAACATATACAAATATGCAAAAAAAAAGTGATTTAAGGAATATATACCATGCCAAGAAGTAATATTCTGTATAAAAAAAATAAAATTTGACCTACCTGGTACTCAAAAAAAGGGGGAAACTTTTCACCTATCACTAACCTAATGGATCACTGAGTGCACTGATATTAAGCAAAACCCTAAACCCACAGTGACTTCACAAATTATGAATGAAGAACAGCACTGTGCCTTTGTGCCAACTGACATACACACCTAATAGTGAACACACCACTATAGGTGCCAAGCAGGTTGGTCTGAAGTTACTTGAAAGTACTAATCTGGATATCATCATGGAGCACACAGTGACACAAGCAACATACAGACATGAACGTAGAACACAAAGTGTAAGTACATACAGTGCTGTGAAGATATGCAGTGTTCAGTGGTATCGACGATAGCTGGTTCATGTTTGTGTAAAAGCAATTATGCCACAGTATCTACTATTAAGCTAAGATTGTGAACCACTCCCATTCTACTTACTCACCCTCTTGGTATGTACGAAGAGACTAATGCAATAATCTACGTGCAACATACAAGTGACCTACGCGTCCAACCTTTGAGGATCACAATTTTCGGTGTAACCATACGAGACTAATCAATAACCAATGTACATCTAATACACATTGCAATTCTTCCCACACCTTAATACTGCCAACGTTGTGCAATGCTGCTTGGGCCAATTCTGAACTGGGTCAAACTCGTGAAGGAACATAGTATAACCGACACCTCGAAAGTCCTGCCGTTAGGCAAAATTCTTGCTGTCTTTGACAGTTTGCGCTCTTAATCAGTTTCCGCAAGTCCTCCCTTGCTTTCGCAAAAGCAGTATCTTTTACCAACAAAGCAGCGGAACCGATAAAACGGTTAGATTTCCATATTCTGTTCCTCACATGTTTCCGCAAGTGCTCCTTTGCTTACGCAAAAGCAGTATACTTTTACCAGCAAAGCAGGGGAACCATAAAAATGGTTAAATTTGCACCTTTTGTTTCTTCAATTGTAGAAGCAAACACACAAACCTAGAAGTACAACATACTGACATATTTTATCAATTACTAGTGTTGTTAAGCATCAAAGTTTAGCAAAAATGTTGCATGTGGGAGTAAGGGAATGCTAAATCATCTGTGTAGCTAGCATACTACAGCAAAAAAAAGAATTTAGAAGCTAGATCGACAGCTAAACCCTCCGTAGAAATAGCAATCGGCATCAATTACCTACAAGTTCCAGGCAAGAAAGCAAAGACAAGGTAAGACCGCATAAAGCCAAAACGATGACCCAAACCCTAAAGGGGGAGAGTAAGTAAATTTACAGGGAGATACTATTTCGATTCCTTTGGAGCTAAATCGAGTACCAAAAGAACAGCTTTCAAATAAGGAAAAAGGCTAAATTTCCAACGAACAAGCCTAAATCTACTCAGATCGCCGCTGTGCACTAGAATTCTAGAACCACATAAGCTCTAGGTCAACTCAGCGATTTAGCTAGAAATTACACGCTTGTTGAGATTCCGACAGAAACCTAGCAAAGTAGGCAAAGCAAAGCAAGCAAAATTCAACCCGGGAAGAAAAATACAAATCCCCAACTAGAACGAAGACGGAAGGGGAAAAAAACATGGCAACCTCTCATAATTTAGCAAGTCCGCGAGAACCAAGACCTCTTGTGTTCCAATTGGATTCATCACCCCCGCACATCAAGTTCCCCGACCTTTCTTTTCCGAAATATCCACCAAAACCCAAACCCCCCCGGCCGGGGGCCAGGACAAGGGAATCCCCGCGGCATCCGAACTCCACAATCTCTAGAATAACCCCTAGCACGACACACCCAAACGAATTCTAACGAATCGAGCAGAGCTAGTACCATCTCTAAGCAGCAAGGCAGAACAAATCCAGGAATTGAATTCCACAGAGGGAAGGGGCTGGAAGCTCACCGAGACGGTAGTGCCGCGGGCCGGTGGTAGCTGTGGCGCCTCTCCCTCTCTCCCTCTACCTCTCCCGGAGGCGGGACGGAGGGAGGAGAGAGGAGACTGGTCCGTGCGCCGGGGCAGAGGAAGACGCAGCGGCAGCACCGGAATCACAAGAGAGGGGGGGGGGAGAGGGGAGAATTATGGGGGCTCGGTCTCGAATTTGGTAGAGAGCAATAGAGCCCGTCTCCACTCGTCTCTTCGAGGGGATCACTGACCGGTGGACCGGACATATGCTCCGGGCCCGTATGTCATGGCGAGAACTGCAGCTCTGGCTCGCCGTGTCGGGATTTCCGAATTGGTCGCCTTCGTACGTGCCACACTTCGCTACCTGCGACGGACCGCGGGGAGGTTTTTCGTTCCAAGCCGCTGATAGGCGGGGCCGGGGTGATGTCGGCTCGGGGTGTCAGTAGGATAGAGGGGCGGGTACGCTAGTTGCGGGTGGGATTGCGGCGGTCGGAGAGAGCTTGCGGCATGGAGTAGGCCTGTCAGGGGGGTGTACGCGGGAGAGGTTGCGTGTCGGGGTTGGTGAGGAGAAGGGTCAAAGCCGGGAGGGCACGCGGACGGACGGGATGAAGGGCTGTGGATGCAGCAGAGGGATCTGGACCGTTGAGGTCCTGGTGACTGCGGTCTGAGTCACCGTTCGTCTCAACCATCACGTCACCGGCGAGGAAAGATAGGCGGTGCGAGTGCGCACCGCCAATTCGAATGTTTTTCGCCTTGTCGTGACAAACGCTCGAAAGAAAATGTACTAGCGTGCTATGTCGTGACTATTCGACATACTAGCTGTGGACTCGTAGCACTCCAGGAGAATTTGCCTCTTGGCGCAGCAGTTGCTTGCCGCTTGCGTATTGGACATCTTCATACGGCATTTTTGATATATTGTAAAAACATTTGAATAAAAGTTACATTGTATTTTTATTTTTATTTGTATCATGTAGAGCTTTGGGCTAGTTTACAATATTTTAAGAAAAATGCAATTGCATGCTTAGTTTAGTCGATGGACTTTATGAATTAAGAAACATAATTGAGGGGTAGTACGAGGTCGCAGGACACTGAACGTTTGAGGGGAAGGCCGAACAGACATCCTCTCGTGCTGCTCCCGCCAGTGGCCGCGGGGGAACCCAGCCCCAGCTTCAGCCGTCGCCTCCCTCCTCCCTCGTCGCTGGGTAAGTCAGTGTGGCGAAACTTCAGCCGGCCCGGGCTTTCTTCTTCCTCACAGTGGCGGTCGTATGGGAGCGGGCATCGGCGGCGGAGGTCGCAGCTCGCTCGGCGCATGAGGCCGCAAGGCGCGAGGTCTGCGGCGGCGACGCGGCGTGGTGCCTCACAAGGGACGCCCAGGAGGCGGCCGGTGGCTGGTCTTCGGGCGGCGCGGCGTCGATCTCCGATGGCGTGGCAGGGGGCCTGTGGCTCGACACCAGGGGTCGTGGTGGATGGAGGCGCTGCAGCCGCGGATGGATCCGTAATGCCCTTGGGAAGTTGTGGCTTGCCCAGATCTGGGGGGGCGATCTGGGCCTGGGGCGGGCCCTTCGCGTTGCTGGCATCCTCTGGAGGCAGGACGGTGGTTTGGGGCGTGTAGGACGGTGGTGGCGGTTGTGGCTGCGCTGCAGAGTGGCGGCAGAAACTTTACGGGCCCTTGTTTGGGCTCGGCCGGGCCCGAGACCTGGTGTGTTTCTGCTGCCGCGTCCGGACGGCAATCTCCATTGGTGGTGGAGGTTGATCTCCTCCGCTCAGCTGTGCCGCGCCGCCATCCTACATCAACATGTTCTACCCCCACCTTACAGGCCACGCTTCGAACCTGGCTCGGGGGTGCGAGTCCGGCTCGGTGGACGCCGGGGCGGCGGCCTCGGAAGGTGGACGACTATGGCTTCCCTTCGTCGGAGGTGGCTCCGGGAGGTGACGTGAGATCCCCAGACCGGTGGCGGCCCGACAGGCCCGGGGGAGCCTGGTGGCGTTGGTGCTATTGCTTGGCGGCCAGGATTTGCCTTGATGGCGGATCCCCCGATGGAAGGAGGTGGGTGTTCGGTGGCACCCTTGCTGCAGTGCGGTGGTGGGACTTCACGAGCCTCGACGGGCTTGGCCGGGCTAGAGGGCCTGGTTTGTCCTGCTGCTACATCCGACCGGCTATCACCTGCGGGTGGTGGAGGTAGTTCCCTCCCGCGTGCTATTGACAGGCCGACCCTCGCCGAAGGCTCTGCTACCTCGGCCTACCGGCTTCACTTCATGGCTCTCGGTGTGACGGCGGTGGCGACTTCAAGACCGGGATGGCGCGTGCTCGTGGGGGATGTGACTGGTGGAGATTTACAAAGTGCTCGGGTGGGTGGTTCTGGAGGGGTCGGGAGAAATCCTTGTTTGTTGACACTGGCACGGTGACGCCCGAGGGTATCACCTTCCTTCTTGAAGGGTGTTGATACGTTGAAAATGTATCTATAATTTGTATGCTCCATGCTTGTTTAGTATCTACTTTGCTTTACTTGTCTACACTTTGAGGTGTTTTTTACATGTTTTCTGGTACTAACCTATTAACAAGTTGCAATAGTGCCAGATGCATGTTTTCTGCTGTTTTTGGTTTTAGAAAAGTTAGTAAAGAAATATTCTCGAAATTGGACGGGACGAACGCCAAAGTCAATAACTTTCTATGGGGAACAAGAAGTCTAGAGGGGAGACGGAGAAGTGGGCCAGGGAGGCCAACCCCCCCATAGGTGGGGGTGGGCCCTACCCCGTGCCTGGGTAGGGTTTGCCCCTCCTGGTCACCTCCCGGACTCACCCCTTCGCCTATAAGAAGCCCCTGATACAGAAACTGTCAGCACCCGATCAGAAATCCACGAAACCGTTTGTAGCCGCCGCCACCGTCGTCCCTAGATCGAGGGGATCTGAAGTTCTTCCCGGCACCCTGCCGAAGGGGAGATCATCCCGGAGGCCTTCTCTCCGGTATGATTCGTGAGTAGTTCCACTTTATACTATGGGTCCATGTAGTAGCTAGATGGTTGTATCTTCTCCTTTGTGCTTTCGTGTATAGATCTTGTGAGCTACGATCATGATCAAGATCTAATCTATTTGTAATCATGCATGTTGTGTTTGCGGGGATCCGATGGATATTGAGATTATTATGTTGGTTTGATTAATGGTTTTATCTTTATGATTCTATCATGTCTGTGTTGTTTGTGATCTTGCATGCTCTCCGTTGCTAGTGGTTATCTTGGCCAAATAGTTGCTAGTGACTCCAAGAGGGAGTATTTATGCTCGATAGTGGGTTCATGCCTCTAGTTTCCAAGGGAAGTGACAGAAATCTCTTCGGTTGTAGATGTGTTGTTGCTACTAGGAAGAAAACAACGGTCTCTTGTTCATGAAACATGTGGACTGTTTACCTTACACACTTTGCTTAAAGCAGTTGTTTGTTGCTTGCAACTTAATACTAGAGGGGGTTCGGATGATAACCTGAAGGTGGACTTCTAGTCATAGATGCGGTTGGATTACGTTCTATGTATAATGTTGTATTGCCCAATCAACTTCATAGGATCTTTCTAGCTAGTAATTGCATTGTTATGCCTTGCTCAGTTCCTGTCAATTGCCCCGTTGTAATTTGTTTACCCTTCATGCCATGTTGTTTATCTAAGGAGAGCACCTCTAGTGAACTATGGACCCCGGTCCAATCTTTACCATTGATACATCCTCCACTGTTACTTGTTTACTTGCTGCAAACCATTACCTTCCACACCATATGTTTAATCCTTTGTTACAGCAAACCGGTGAGCTTGACAACCTCACTAATTCGTTGGGGCAAAGACTTGAGTTTGTGTTGTGCAGGTCTCCACGTTGCCAGCAACACCTGTGTGACGTTTCCTTCCTCCTTCTGGTTCGATAACCTTGGTCTCTATTGAGGGAAACTTGCTGTTGTGCTCCATCACACCTTGCTCTTGGGGTTCCAACGAAGTGCTCCACATCAACACTTGGTGCACGCTTCAAAGATTTCTGGCGCTGTTACCGGGGAGGCTAAGGACGTCTTCACTAGGGGAGTCCTTCACTTCCTTTCTCTTTACTTTGTTTTTAGTTTGCTTTGTTTCTTTTGCTTGGTTTTGTTTGCTTCTTTTCAAAAAACCCAAAAAAAATAGTCTAGTTTGGTTTGCTTTCTTTATTCAAAAACACAAAAAAAATAGTTCTTGCTCTAGTTGTTGCTGCTGTTTTTGGCTTGCCCACCTTTGCCAAAATGAACTCTGCTGAGAACACTAAGTTGTGTGACTTCACTAGCACCAACAACAATGATTTCCTAAGAACACCTATTGCTCCACCTGCTCCTGATGCTGACTTTTATAAAATTAAGCCTGCTTTGTTGAATCTTGTGATGAGAGAGCAATTTTCTGGTGTTGGTTCTGATGATCCTGCTGCCCATCTTAATAGCTTTGTTGAACTTTGTGAGATGCAAAAGTATAAGGATGTAGATGGATATATTATTAAGCTCAAACTTTTTCCTTTCTCCTTGAGGGGAAAAGCTAAAGAATGGTTGCTATCTTTGCCTAAAAATAGTATTGATTCTTGGACTAAGTGGAAAGATGCTTTTATTGAAAAGTATTATCCTCCTGCTAAAATTATTGCTATGAGAAGTGACATTATGAAATTTAAACAACTTCATAGTGAACATGTTGCTCCTGCTTGGGAAAGAATGAAATCTTTGGTTAAAAATTGCCCTACTCATGGACTCACTGCTTGGATGATTATCCAAACTTTTTATGCGGGTTTGAAATTCTCCTCAAAAAACCTGTTGGACTCTGCTGCTGGAGGTACTTTTATGGGACTCACCTTGGGTGCTGCAACAAGACTCCTTGATAATATGATGGTTAACTACTCTGAATGGCATGTTGAGAGAGCTCCACATGGTAAGAAGGTAAATTCTGTTGAGGAAACTTCCTCTTTGAGTGAAAAGATTGATGTTATTATGGCTATGCTTGTTAATGGGGAAGCTCCTCTAGATCCTAATAGTGTTCCCTTAGCCTCTTTGGTTGCTCAAGAAGAGCAAGTAGATGTGAACTTCATTAGAAACAACAATTTCAACAACAATGCCTACAGGAATAATTTTGGTAGCAACAACAATTATAGGCCTTATCCTCCTAGTGGAAATGCTTATCAGGATAGATCTGGAATGCCTAGTGAAGAGAGGATTCTAGAATTTGAGAGATCCACTAAAAATTTTATGCAAATGCAATATGAGCAAAACAAGATTTTCACTAAAACTATGGAGGAACAATCTATTATCTTGAAAAATATTAGTCTTCAGCTTGAGAATCTGAATAGAGAAATTCCTAGTTTACAGTCAAAAAATTTGAGTGCTGAGAAAAATATATCCTCTTTGTCTGAAGCTCAAACTTCCTTGGTTAATAAAATGGCTGCTAAACCTGAAACTATGGCACCTTTGCTACTGCTCATGCCATACAAGTTACTATTGATGAAAATATTAGGTTGTTAGCTCAACTTCATGCTAGGTGGGAAAGGGAAGCTAAAATTGATAGAAACAATAGTGTGTGTACTATCACCACTAAACCACAAGTAGCCCCTATTCCTCCTCCTACTATGCTTAAGCCTATTGATCCTACTACTAGTGATGCTAAGTTTGATTTTTATATTGATGGTTGCAATATTTCTAAAGTAATTATGTTCCTACAAAAGCTTGCTAGAAGTCCTGATGCTAGTGATATGCATGTTGCCTTTACCAAACACATTACAGATCCTCTTGTTAAGATTAAGGAAGAGAAGCTAAAACACAAAGCTTCTATTCCTAGGAAAGTAGAAGATAGTTCGGGACCCATTATTAATATGCAAGTGAATGACTTTGATCTCAAAGCTTCATGTGATCTTGGTTCTAGTGTCTCTATTATGCCTAGGAAGATTTATGAAATGTTTGTTTTGCCGCCATTATAAGATTGTTATTTGAATGTCCCACTCAATGATAATGCTAAGAAGAAACTCATGGGGATTATTAATGATGTTCTCATTATGGTTTACAATGCTTATGTCCCTGTTGATTTCTATGTTTTGGATGTTGAATACAATGCTTCTTTTCCTAATACTTTGGGAAGACCTTTTCTTAGAACAGTTGGTGCCATCATTGATATGAAAGAAGGCACCATCAAATATCATTTTCCATTCAAGAAAGGTATTGAACACTTCCCTATGAGGAGGGAGTAAGTTGTTTTTTGCTCCTCCTTTGAAAGCAAGGTTTGATGTCAATGCTTCCTCATTTGAAAATACTTGATTCTTCTTGCTTCTTGTGCCTAACTTAAAGGTGTTAAAGAAAAGTACTTGTTAGGAGATAACCCAAGAGTTTCCTTGAGTCTTGGAAGTTATTACTACTATAATGACCTCTCATTATCCCTTTTGTTTGCTTTTTGTGCCAAGAATAACCTCTAATAAGAGGGAACTAAGATTTGGGGAGTTGTTGTCCCGAAACAGATTTTTGTTCTCCACCAAAAAAATTCGTGAGGAGGCTTTGTAACTCGGATTGATCTCAAAATTTAAGAATAAACCCCCCCAGTATGTTGTCTAACTTTAGTTAGTTCAACACCTTTTGATTTGAGCAACATAAGATGTTCGAAAAAATTCGTTTCTACCTGCTGGTCTGTTTTGACAGATTTCTGCCATTATTTGCATTTGCTTCTTATTGATTCCTTTTTGAGCTCTCTTCAGGTAAATTGAGTTTCTTTGAAGGAGTTACTTCAGTAGCTTGTGTTTTTAGTGAAAATACTTGCTGTTCCAAATCTTTGCCAAGCGGTCTAATATCTTTTGAATAAGCTAATGTTGCTAATGAAGATTGTATGAAGGAAACATTTCAGGTGTAAAGAGAGAATGATGCAATGAGATGAAGGATGGACAAAAGCTCAAGCTTGGGGATGCCACCATGGTGTCACCCCAATAAATATCCAAGAGGTACAAGCATCAAAGCTTGGGGATGTCCAAGGCATCCCCTTCTTCATCAATAAAAAGCTCAGGTGTGTCTAGACACTTCACTTTTATTGTTTCATGCATAGTTGTGTTGTTTTTGGAGCATCTTAGTTTTTGTTTGATTTGCTTAGTTTGTTTAGTTTGCTTGAATAAAGTAAGATTGGACCCCCGCTCTCGCTGTGTTGTTTTGCAAATAAGTTTGCTTGGTGTTTGGAAATGAGTAGTAAGTTCTTGCTTGAAGTGCAAGAGGAGCTTGCATTGACTGTGACTAAGACTTTCGCATGACATGCTAGGTGTTGTTTTAGAATTAATCTTAGTGATTATTGTTGTAGCATGTCTTGTTCCAAACAATTGGGATTTCTTAGTGTGCCTTGAAGAAATTATGCGTTGTTTTAGCATGCAAAAGCATAGTATTGTGGTATTCTCCTTTGATGTTTTGCTTGAGTTGACTTGGTACATGCTTAAACCATGTTATGACTATTACAAGTCACCATTAGCATCTATGATCATTTAGTCCTAGACTTGTAGTACCACTCTTTGCTTTGATTAGTTTGCTTTGTTGCATTGCATAATTATGGCCATTATTGCTCTCTTAGTTGGTTACTCCCAGTCTTTTGCTAGCCTCCACTTGTATGAGTAAGTTCTACTCATGCTTCCAACTCCCAAGAAACCAAGTTATTTCAAAGTGTCCACTATAAACTCCTATGCATGGTGTGTTGCACCATTCCAAGTATATTCTTGTTTTCAACTATCTTCCAGTTAAAAACTATTTTGTTATGTGTAAACTTAGTGATTAAAGCCCTCACGAACTTGATGGCACATTTTATTCTTTGCCCCTAATAAACTTGAACCATTGAGGCAACTTTGTTGTATATGCTTGCACTTATAAGTTGGGATTAGTAGAACCTGCTGTCACGGGGAACGTTTTCAACATTGCACTTGTACTTTTTGTACTTCGTTGATATCATGATATTTTGTCTATGGATGTTACCGATGTGAAATGAAGTGGGAACTTGTAAGTCCATGGAGTTTATATTCTGTGTTAGAGAAACGCCTGGACTGCTAGCCTAAGCCATGCCTAATCATGGTGGAAACTTGCAGCATCACCATAGTGAGCTATCTATGAAGCATCCTCAATAAAAAGCTATGCATATGGTAAATAAAAAGATTGCTGAGATGATCATTGTCTGCTTGCCTTGTCATTTTGGTTATGGGAAAGCTCCTGTACCATGTGCAAGGGGTACCCCATTGGCGGTTATCAATGATATGCAAATACTTACAGTGACAAGAACTTGCCTAGGCCCTAAGTTGAGTATCCATGAGGTGTAGCCCTCATAGTCAAGGGACTTGACATTGCCAATTTATACTTTGTCAAGCATATACTCCAGCTTTGCCACTTTAACCTTAACCACTTCAAGATGCTTATGATAGGGGCAATGAGGGCTGAAAGCTAATAAGTACCATAATTTTTGGAAGCTCTTTTTGAAACTTGTAATCCCTGCTTCCTTTACAAAAAGGTCTTTCTTCCACCATTATTTGAGTCTCCACCTTCTACCTTTAGGCACCATTAAGAGAGCATAGTTTTCATTCTGTGTGCAATGTTCCAAAGCTTATTAATTGATGCATATTGTGTTATTACTTGTTCATGTGCTATCTGTTTCTAGTCACCCTTGTGAACTTTGCAGGTGTCCTATGCATTATATTGCTACTCTATGAGGGACAAGCTGATTGCCACTATGCTATGTTTTCTGCATGTGAAACAAACAAACGTTTTTCAATGCATATTATTCATGATCTTTGTTTGTAGCTTGCCATGTTGCATGCATAGTTACTATGTCCTATTGTTAGAACTCCATCTTTCATGCACATGTTTAGAGTTCTTTGATCCCATCTTTCAATCTTTGCAAATGGTTGGATCTTTATTGTGAGGGTGCATGTCACCTCAAAAATTATTCTTTTATCACTTACCTACTCGAGGACGAGCAGAAGTTAAGCTTGGGGATGCTGATACGTTGGAAACGTATCTATAATTTTTGATGCTCCATGCTTGTTTAGTATCTACTTTGCTTTACTTGTCTACACTTTGAGGTTCTTTTTACATGTTTTCTGGTACTAACCTATTAACAAGTTGCAACAGTGCCAGATGCCCGTTTTCTGCTGTTTTTGGTTTCAGAAAAGTTAGTAAAGAAATATCCTTGGAATTGGACGGGATGAACGCCAAAGTCAATAACTTTCCGTGGGGAACAAGAAGTCCAGAGGGGAGACGGAGAAGCAGGCCAGGGAGGCCAAACCCCCTAGGCGCGGGTGGGCCCTACCCCGTGCCTGGGTAGGGTTTGCCCCTCCTGGTCTCCTCCCGGACTCTCCCCTTCGCCTATAAGAATCTCCCGATACAGAAATCTCGGCACCCGATCATAAATCCACGAAACCGTCTGTAGTCGCCGCCACCGTCGTCCATAGATCGGGGAGGATCTGAAGTTCTTCCCGGCACCCTGTCGGAGGGGAGATCATCCCGGAGGCCTTCTCTCCGGTATGATTCGTGAGTAGTTCCACCTTGGACTATGGGTCCATGTAGTAGCTAGATGGTTGTATCTCCTCCATTGTGCTTTCATGTATAGATCTTGTGAGCTCCGTTCATGATCAATATCTAATCTATTTGTAATCATGCATGTTATGTTTGCGAGGATCCGATGGATATTGAGATTATTATGTTGGTTTGATTAATGGTTTTATCTTTTTGATTCTATCATTTCTGTGTTATTTGTGATCTTGCATGCTCTCCGTTGCTAGTGGTTATCTTGGCCAAATAGTTGCTAGTGACTCTAAGAGGGAGTATTTATGCTCGATAGTGGGTTCATGCCTCTAGTTTCCAAGGGAAGTGACAGAAATCTCTTCGGTTGTAGATGTGTTGTTGCTACTAGGGAGAAAACAACGGTCTCTTGTTCATGGAACATGTGGACTGTTTACCTTACACACTTTGCTTAAAGCAGTTGTCTGTTGCTTGCAACTTAATACTGGAGGGGGTTTGGATGATAACCTGAATGTGGATTTCTAGTCATAGATGTAGTTGGATTACGGTCTATGTATAATGTTGTATTGCCCAATCAACTTCATAGGATCTAGTTCCCCAGGTCATGGACAACGCAGAACTCCAGGTCATGGAGGATGATGGCTTCATCATCGCCGGTGCGTGGCGGAGCGCCTCAGGACACGTCATTCCCATTCCACGCGACGGCGAGCGGGTGTTGTTCGGCACGCACATCGACCGTGGCCTCAGCCTGCCACCGTCGAACTTCTTCATCGAGGCCCTCAAATATTACGGTGTGCAACTCCATAACCTCCCTCCCAACTCTCTGCTATAGCTTAGCACTCACGTAGCTCTGTGCGAGGGGTTTCTTGGCATTCGGCCAAGTCTCACCCTTTTCCGGCACTACTATGGTACCCGGAAGAACTCCATTAGTGTCGGTGTGCGTTACACCACGGGCACCCTTACCTTAGTCCTTAGGAGAAACCGAGTTTATCCTAGAATTAATGCTAGCGAATCCGTCAAATGCTGGGCCGGAACCTTCTTTTATCATAAGGATATTCCGGCTCCTGGAAAGGCAGAAGGTCTTCCGGCCTTCGTCGACGGTGCCGCTCCTCACCAAAAGTCATGGGTACACGGAAGCGCCAGAACTATCAGATATCTTGATCCTCGCCAAGAGGTGGATTGAGTTTCTGTAACATCCCAAAAATATTAAACTTGGATCATCAAACTCTAATCATCAAAATTAGGGTTAACAAAAACTTTCCCAACTAAAAATATGAAAGCATTCATATGTGTGTGTATTCAAAATTTGGATTCTTTTGAATTGCCATGGTTCTGTGTTTCTTTGCTTGCAAAAGGATTCTTAGGTGAAATAAACATCATCTAAACAATCCCCAAACTTTTCCCAAAGACAAACAACTCAAAATGAATTAATTAAGTGAATGGTCACTTTGGCCAAATTAACTCCCATGCCTACTTTGGCTATCTCTAATTTTCAAAACTCAATAGAAACATGTATGGATCTTTGCACCCCTTGATAGTACTTATAATAAGGTACCAAGGCCCACTTTGTGATCATCCAGAAACATTCAAATGCTCAGTTTAAATGACAGTTTAAAATTGAATCTATCTCATATGGGAAGATCCCACTATTTCAAAAACCACTCAAACAAGCTCAATTTTCAAAACCCAAGCACCCACAAAATCCTCAACAGATGCCTAGCACACCCACCAAAAATCTTTTCAAAATTCAAAACTCAAGTTCTTGTGGCCATTTCATCAAACAGGTTACAGATTCAAATCAAACAAATCACAAACACTATTTTGAGCAGTGTTTTGGCCAACCATGTCCCCTCTCTAGCTCACAGCAAACATCTAGTAGATCATCTAGCTTAGTTAGTAACCTCTAGCATCACTGTGAGCTTGCCAGTGCCATCAATGGTGAGCAGGCCGAGCCTCACCATGTCACCCTAGTGTGGACAACAAGCTAGAGGAAGAACTAGCTGTGCCAACCTTGTCTGGGAGGTAGCCCATGCCTCACCGCCCCTCTCGACCAGCCCTAGCTCAAAGACAGAGACCAGAACCGCCAGGAACGCCGCGCTCGCACTGTTGTCGACCATGCCAACACGCACCCCAGTGCACGCGCCGTTCCCACGCAACCCGACCATCTCGAGCCCTCTCCGCCCGCCAACATGCACCCCACCATCCCAGGAGACCACCAGACATGTTCGTTTCATCGCCCGTACCCCATAGCCACCGCTCGCCGCGGAGTTCGCCGCCTCTGCCTCGTAGAGCACCGCATGTTCCCGACCAATTGCCACCGTCCCTAAGCTCGCATTCAAGTTCTAGAGCATTGCCAGGAGACCGTCCGTCGATTGCCAACCGCAGCCATGCCTCTAGCCACCCGTAGCCGTGTCGCCACCGTTGCCTGCCCATCCCTCTCAGTCTCTCCTTCGAGCCTATAAAAGAAGGCAACCGCCGCTCAATTTCTTCACACCATCTCACTCCCCACCTCTCACTGAGAGTTCCCACTTTTCCCGAGCAAGGCGAGCAGCGCATCGCCGGAATTTGGCCGGAGCCCGCCGCTGCTGGAGAAGAAAGGAGCCCGTCGATTGGAGCCACCCTAGGAGGAGCCGCCGGTGCCAGGAGAATCGTTGTCGTCGACTTCGTCGTTCGCCCCCATCGCCGACCCTCGCCTGAGCCCCGGTGAGCCTCCCACGACCCCCACTGAGCCGCTAGGGTTCGAGCTCGCCGGTGACATGTTCATCGTCGACGACGACCCTCAGCCGTTGATCACTCTTCTAATCCAACGAACCACATCGCCCCGTATCTCTTCGCGTGTTATGACCCGCTGACTGGTAGACCCCCTGTCAGCTGAGCCCCACGTTGCGGAGTGACACTGGACCGGCCCAGTAAACTCTCCCGCGCAGCCCAACCGTTTGAATTTAGCTTTTCTATTTTCATTCAAACTCAGTTCTGTACCTAGTTTCAAAAATCAACCCAGCTCGATTCAGTGAACCAAATTGCATGAAACCAATGTGGTTAGAAAGGTACTGAAATGCTTAATCCAAGCCCATTGGGTTCAAATCATTTGGATCTGTAGATCAACCTTGGTAAAAATAACAAGTCAGAAGTTTTTCTGCATCCAACATTTTTCAAATTTCAACCATAATAGCTTTTGAGTTGATTCCAACTCTCAAAAATCACATTTGATCATACCTTTCAGAATATATAAAAACATATGGGTTTACTTACAGAAATAATGTTCAAGTGATAAAAGAATGCCACATAGGCATTTCTAGTCACTTTATTTAATTATAATAAAAAGGTTAAACCTTATTAAATTGTGACACCACTTTAAATCACATTCCCATGTACTGAAATATGTGGTGATGACATGTGTCAACATGATCCCATGTTTGAGTTGGAGAATATTAAATCTTAAGTAAATTTTTTTCAATGAGTAGAAATTACTTTTCTAAAAATAAAATAAATAAGACAAAGGCTTTAATCTTGTAATGTTAGTGATGATGCTAGATCATCTATAGTACCCTTTTGTGTGATGATTGAAAATAGTTAAGTATTGTTTGGTGATTGTGTACCTCGTACTTATTTATAGACGCTAGTACCAACCAAGGATACGAGGAGGAAGGAGGATACTACGAAGAAGAAGCCGAGGAGAACTTCAACCACTGCTCTGCACAAGGCAAGCCAATACTTGAAACCTTGCAAGCTAACACTTGCAATTATGAAAGTTAGATAACCTATGCAATGCACTAAGCATGCTTGGTTGGACACATTTGATGATACCCCATCCTAGTTTTACTTGCAAGCTTTATACTTTATTTCTTTATCAAAGCTATCTCTTAGAGTTTACTTAAGTGACTTGTAGATTCTAGGAAGATAATTGAAGGTTGCATAAAGAGCATTAAATTTGGCCTAAGCTAGATAATCTTGATGTCATCCTAAGGCATGAGATTGCACTTTATTAATCTCCACTTGTTTACCACCCCTCATTAGTACTTATCACCACTTGTAGATGCTAGTGCTAAGCTTAAAACTTGATCAACTTTAGATGGGAACAGTTGGTGAAAATGGTTATGAAAACCTTGGAATGATGAGTCATTCTACTGAAATGTTTTGACATGTGTTTCCGAACACCAGATGATTTTTATGATGAAAATGTTGAGGCATGAGCCTTAGCCCTTTATAAAACTGATGGTTGTCTGGATGCGATACCATTCCAATTTTACCGTACAACCAAAATACCCGAAAATTGGGTAGGGCTTGACTGGAAACTTATATACCTTAGTATGGGTTCCCTCACGGCCAAGGTCTGAGCTGAGGCTACCTTGTGAAGATTGTCCACCTGTGCAGTACCCAAGATGATAGTTGGTCATGGTTGGGAGGCCAAACTCACATGAGAGGTGCCTATACTAGGGCGTGTAATGGAAAAGTTAGGATTGATTATCTGCATACTGAGTATGGTGAATTCAGGATTTGTTCCTGACGGATGTATCGAATGTTGTGGTGAAAGTGTACAATCTCTGCAGAGTGTCAAACTATTCGAATAGCCGCGTCCACGGTTATGGACAGTTGGAGTGGCCATACTGTTTCCCCGTCAGATGTTTTCAAAATGACTTGTGAAATGAATTGAGACTTTGACTTGACCACAACAGAGTTGTGATATGAAATTCAAGTTCCCACTTAGGTGTTATAAAACTTCAACTAGTTTCTCGCCTCTGAACTTAGTAGAGGTAAATCTGGCTTTTTACAAAACAACCCTAGAGCTCAGTGTCCTATTACAAAAACCCCCTTAACTTGTTAGTATTAGTTTGCGAGTACTTAAAGAGTACTCATGGCTTTGTCCCTGGCTATTCCCATGGCCAGACTATGAAGAGGAGTACCAGGATGATGGACCACAGGAAGGTTACGACAACTAGGATCATCTCCCATCGTCAGCATTGCCTGTGACCCCGAAGATGGAGCTTCGCCTACGCTACCTTTATTATTACGTATTTCCGCTGCTTGAATTGTATTAAGAACTGGATCATGAGATCCTTATTTGTGTAATACCTTATGTATGGCTTGTAAGGGATGATGTACTGTGATATCCAAATCTGTTATGTCTCGCAAAAATGGTAATCCTGGGATTGCGATGTATGGCATAACAGGCATCTGGGATTAAAAATCCGGGTGTTGACAGTTTTTGATGAAGCACAAGGGCCTCCGCGGATCCGACTTAATCCACTGCTGGCTGGATAGCCGAATCCAGCCTCTGCGGCATCATGGAGATCGCCTCATGCACACCTTCACCAGCGACAAGAAGGAAAGCCTGCAGGTGAGCCCACACCGGATCTGGCAAAGGATTACAAGACCCTCATGCAGTATTTAATCAAGGAGAGAGTGGAACAAAAAGTTCCGGATGTCTCCATGAAGATGTTCACGTCCAACCAACCTCTGACTCTGATAAATATTTCGACTCTGTTTTCACGTTTTGTCGTTATTTTCTGTTCTTTCTCCGACTCTATTTTCATCGATGCCTTTTTACTTTGTCAGCTCGACAAACTCCTCGAGTCTAAGCTAGCTCCACTAGAGGGCTATCTCTCAGACGATCCGGAGGCGACGGAGGATGAGGAGGTGCAGGAAGTTGCCACCTCCGCCTCCAAGAAACATAAGGCGAAGGAAGTTGTTATCCCTGTTGTTAGACAAGTGCTCCCAGTAGTTAAAAATTAAGCACCTTGTCTTTTATATTCAGTACCTTGTACCTTTCTTTCTTTCCAAAGCATACCTTATATTTGGATTTTTGTGTGCTTCAGAGCTAAAGCGACTTTGAAGAGTAAAACGAAGCTAGACAGCAAGCAGGGCAATAGTTGTGTCCGTAGAAGCTTGTCATTTCCCTAGCGATGCCACCACCGACTCCATCCAGTACTCCATCAGCACCAGAGGCTTCCGCCTCTCCTGATGCTAGAAATATCTCGAAAGCCCTGGTCACCGTTGGTGATCAGGCAACTAACAAGGGTGAACCTGTTAAGGGTTATGATCCCATGGTAATATCTATAGGAGCATTGGATAAAATGGCCGGCTCTACTGTCTATGGCCTCAAGAGGAAGAAGAAGGAAGAGATCCTTAGGCTGGCTCAGTCCAGTCTTGAGAAGCAAACCCTTATCGTAGAGGCAGCAAGCCAGGAGCAGGAGGACATCAAGCTGGTCAGCCTCCTGGACCAAATTTTAGTCCGGGATGCTAAGATAGAGTCTGGTGAACTCCCAGTGACGGATGTTCCCTCCCTCTCCCTTGCCGAGAAAGTGTTTCACAACACTAAACTCGGATTTGAGAAGTTGTACTTGGAACACATTGTAAGTTTCCGATTCTTATTTGCATTTATTTTATTATCATATCCTCTAGCCCCCTAGCATCAAGCCGGATAAACATCGCTGAATCCGAGTTGATGCTTATAGGATGCAAAATAACGATGTAGAGTAGCCCCCAAGGCTCGTGCTGTATTTTTACTTAGTTAAATTTGCAGCTCGAGTCTTAGTAGTCGTCTGACGGTATTCCGTCTTCTAAACTTATAGAAAATTGCATCTTCCAACCAGGAATTGCTCAAGAACATATGTAATAAGCGTAAGAAAATCAAAGCCCTGCTCCTTGAGAATTCAAAGTTGCAAGTTGAAAAAGCTAAACCAGAAGGTAAACTTTTCCGGATTCTTATTTGTGAGTTAGCTATTATCATAGTCAAACTTGTTCTGTCCGACTGATATTTTTTACTTTGTAGAACAGTTGTGCGAGTCTAGCAAGATGGTGGAGCAATCTGAAAACTTCAAGGTCTTGGAATTGGAGAATGTTGAGCTCTGGGACAAGCTTGAAAAGCTTACTATTGAATCGGAGAAATCCGTAGTTGCTGTCCTGGAGTCAAGAAACCATGAGACCGTGAGGCTCGAGAAGCTGTTGGCCCTCCGGGACAAACAATTGGATGATCTCAAGAAGGACTTCGATAGTCAAAGGGATCTAGCCTAGGCCGCAGAAAATGAACTGAACAGCCTCCGCGAGGAGCATGCTCAATGGAATCATTCTGTGCTAGGTAAGATTTCTGACCTTCTTTATTCGATTGGTTTTTTCGACTTTCTTTTGAGTCGAATTTTGAATTTTGGTTCTTTCCCAGACCCCATGAATCTTTCTGACTCTCCTACCTCCGAACCTCGCCTCGAGCGCATCAAGCTTATCATAGATATTTTGTTCGACTTCCGCCAGACTCTTGAAGAGGCTGGCGAGTCGGTCAAAATTTCCGACTTACACAAGATGTCGGTGCAAGAGGTGAGGGACAAGGCGTTGGAGATTCCGAAGCTTATCTAGAACTGGAAGATCTCCTACGCTCGGACTGCTCTTACCATGGTTATGAGCCACCACAGCGAGATGGAAATCTGGCATGTCACCAAGGGTATTGCCGAGGAGGAGGATGAGGGTAACCCGTAGAACATCAAGGCTATCCAAGATTCATGTCTAGGTTATGCTTGCTGTGTGGCGGAGATGACCAATTACACGACGCCTTTCTTCGGATTCGTCGTTGTGCCTCCCTCGCCTTAAGAGCCAGAAGACAGCCTCGCTGAAGCAGCTTCCGAGTTTGAGGTTCAGGGCGACAATGTGGTCGACTCCAGTGCTCCACTCTCTTCATCACCACCACCTGAGTCTGCAACATAAACAATTTATATGCATTATTCTGAACTTTGGGCAATGTAATGATGGAAACAATTATTTTGATTGTGCTGGTTTGTAAAAACTAATGCCTTTACTATCGTAGCACTTTTTTTTGTATATATTTTATGTGTGTGCTTGAAAATTTCGAAAGCACTAGTTTTTATGCTTATACTTCTCGTTTTATCTGTCTCTCTGCCTCGTCCCTTTCATGAGCCGTCCAACCTTTAGCACAGAAACTTTTTCGAGCAATGGAGCGCAATTGCTAAACCAGTTTAAACTCGGAAACAAAGCCGACTTTCAGTACCAACAATTCATTACTCGGAAAATGCCCGCGTCTAAGCAATTAGATAAAAAACCAAAGTATAAACAATTAATTAAATTTTATACCCTAGGGTAACATTTTTTAGATATTCAAAAATCATAACCAGAACGAACATGAACATAAATTACTTTCAAGCATTCTGGGATTTTTGAAAATGACATGCTCTTTTGGAAATAAGATGGCAAAAAACTTCTCAAAAATAATATATGAGGAAACCAATACTTTATTTCACTTTAAACATGTACATATATGATTACAAGGAAATATAACTAAGAATAAAAGGGACATAGCTATGCAATATTTCATGGACGGTCTATCTCATCTAGGTATGTACTGCCTCCAGCTCTCTTTCTTTTCCGAGTATCTGGTCTTTCCTTGACTGGTCTCATATCGGTTAAATAATACGACCCATTATGTAGAACTCTGCTAATCATAAAAGGTCCTTCCCAAATCGGGAAAGTTTGTGCTTTCTTTTTTACAGAAGTCAGAGAACCAAATCACCTTTCCTGAAAGAACCGTTTTGTATTCTCTAACTATGATACTTGCGTAACTTCCACTGATATGCTGGAGATATTTGCTCAGCAACGACGCGCACTTCTTTGATTATATCGAGATCATCTTGTCGAGAAACTTCTGCATCTTCTTCAATATACACTTTGATTCGTGGAGACTGATGAATTAGATCACTTGGAAGAACTGCTTCGGCACCATAGACCAAGAAGAAAGGAGTGTATCCGGTTGATCTGTTAGGAGTTGTACGCAAGCTCCATATCACAGACGGTAATTCTTCCGCCCAAGCCCCCATGGCACGACGAAGCGGTGCCTCGAGACGAGGTCGGAGTCCTTGTAAAATAAGACCGTTAGTTCTTTTGACTTGTCCATTAGCTTGTGGATGCGCGACCGATGCAATATCGAGTCAAATCCCTTATTCTTCCCAGAATTCGGCAAGTTCTCCCATGAAAAAATTCCTTCTGTTGTCAGTAATTATATTGTGCGGATATCTGAATCATATGATCACGTTCTCAATGAACTTTCTGGCTGTGGCTCCATCGCAACTAGTTACGGGTTTAGTCTCAATCCACTTTGTAAATTTATCCACCATCACTAGTAGGTGAGTAAATCCACATTTTGTTGTGCGAAACGGTCCTACCATATCAAGCCCCCAGACCGCAAATGGCCATGTAATAGGGATTGTTCGCAACTGTTCAGCCGAAACGTGTGCCTAATGGGCGTACTTTTGGCAGCCTTTGCACGTTTTGACTAGTTTGTCGGCATTCGCCTTTGTTGTAAGCCAAAGAAATCCGTGTCTAAAAGATTTTGCCACTAAGGATCTGGCTGCAGCATGGTGACCACACTCGCCTTCATGGATATCTCGTAAGATTTCCACTCCTTCCGGAGAAATACATCACTGAAAAACCCTAGAAACACTCCGCTTATAGAGCTCACCATTTATTATTGTGTAGACTTTTGCTCGTCGGACGATCTGCTGGCTCAGGACTTCGTCTTCGGATAATTTTCCGTCTATCAGGAAATATAGATAGGGTTTTGTCCAACTGGGAATTACAACCAGAACTGCTATTAAAGGCGAGTCAGGTTTCGTGGGATAGTCCTCATCAACTCCGGTTATGGAGGGGACCCTTAAATGCTCTAAAAAAGCGTCATCCGGTACTTGTTTCCGCGCAGAGCCTATTCTTGATAGAGCATCTGCTTCCTCATTTTATGCTCAGGGGATGTGTTTAACTTCAAAACCCTCGTACGATTTAGATAATTCATCCACGACAGCTTTGTAGGATGTCATATGCTTATTTGCATTACAGATGTTGGATACTTGCTAAGCAACTAAATCCGAGTCTCCGTAACATATGAGTCTTATAACGCTAATTAAGCAACTAAATCCGAGTCTCCGTAACATATGAGTCTTGTAACGCCAATTTTTGGCCATGCATACTCCATGTAACAATGCTTCATACTCGACAATATTATTGGTCATCGTGAAGTGTATTTGTAAAACATAGAACAACTTATATCCTTGGGGTGATTTGAGCACCACGCCAACCCCCAAGCCCCCCTCCCCCGTGCTTTTGATCCGTCAAAATGAAGGGTCCGAAATTATGAGTGTGGAGGACTTGTGTTTTCTGCCGTCTCTGTCCAGTCGACAACAAAGTCGGCAAGTATTTGGGACTTGATTGTTGTACGCGACTTGTACCCAATGTTAAAAGCTGCAAGCTCTATTCCCCACTTTGCAACACGTCTTGTGGTGTCGCGATTATTGATTATATCTCGCAGGGGAGCGGTGCTCACCACTGTGATCTTATGCTCTTGAAAATAGTGGCATAGCTTTCTGGATGCAAAGAACACTACATATGCTAGCTTTTGATGGTGTGGATACCGTTGTTTCGATTCTTTCAGGACCTCACTCAGGTAGTAAGTTGGATGCTGCACCTTATGCTCGTGGCCTTCTTCCTCGCGCTCCACTACGGTTACCACACTTATGACATTATTGGTTGCTGCAATGTAGAGTAACATAGGCTCCCGAGGTTCTGGTGCTGCAAGAACTGGTGGGTTTGAAAGTAGGTCTTTCAAACTTTGTAGGGTAGTTTCGGCTTCCTAGGTCCATACAAACTTGTCGGTTTTCTTCAAGAGTTTGTATAAAGGTGCGGCTCTTTCGCCGAGCCCCCTGACGAACCGACTCACTGCTGCAATGCAATCAGTGAGACGTTGCACGTCCTTCAGGCGAGTTGGCCTGGTGATGTTGAGTATAGCCTTGATTTTTTTCCGGTTCACCTCTATGCCTCGCTCAGAGATGATGAAACCTAACAATTTTCCGGCTGGAATTCCAAAGAAACACTTCTTTGGATTTAGCATCATATTGAATTTTCGTAGGCTAGCAAATGTTTCCTCTAAGTCAGAAATTAAAGTTCCCTTGTTTTTGGACATAACTGCTATGTCATCTATGTATACATGGATGTTGCGTCCGATTTGATTGTTGAGACAATGTTGCATAGTACATTGATATGTTGCTCCTGCGTTCTTTAAGCCAAAAGGCATAGTTTTGTAGCAGAAGGTTCCGAAAGGAGTGACGAAAGACGTCTTATTTTGATCCGACTCTTTCATCGGTATTTGGTGATATCCGGAATATGCGTCGAGAAAACATAGTAATTCTGACTCTGCCGTTGAGTCGATAACTTGATCGATTCTTGGCAAAGGAAACGGGTCTTTTGGGCATGCCTTGTTCAAAGTGGTATAATCAACACACATCCTTAAATAGATAGTGTCCTTTTTAGGGACGGGTATAGGATTTTCCATCCAATCTGTGTGGATGACCTCTGTTATGAATCCGGCTAACTCTTGTCGGGCTAATTCCTTGGCTATCGCTTTGCGCTTTTTCGTCGTAAGGATTGTTAGACATGTTTAGCATCAGGGTACACATTAAGAGAGTGCTCGGCAAGTTCCCTAGGTACTCCGGTCATGTCAGAAGGCTGCCATGCGAAGATATCACTATTAGCTTTGAGGAACTCGACGAGCGAGCTTTCCTCTACGAGGTCTAAGCCTGCCCCTAGGTTTGTCATCTTGGAGGGATCATCTTCCTTCAGCGATGTTTTCTTCGTCTCTTCCAACGCCTTGAACTACAAACTAGGCTTCAGCACCTCATTCTTCATAGCAGGCATCTCGGACGGGTTGATGGTCTTCTTGATCTCCTAGTACTCCTAGGCGTGTAGCACGGCTTCGGCAAAGGTAGCAGATCCTTCGTCGCACTCTCATGCCTTCCTCGTATTTCCCTGGATGGTGATGACGCCCATTGGACCTGGAAGTTTAATCATATTGTAGATGTAACAGGGACGAGCCATGAACGCCCAGTAAGCCGGACGCCCTAAGATGGCGTGGTAAGCACTTTTGAATGGTACCACCTCAAAAGAGAGTGGCTCGGTCCGATAATTGTCTCGGGTTCCGAATGTCACGTCCAGAGTAATCTCACCCAGAGAATCCGCCTGTCTCCCTGGTATAATGCCATGGAAAGTTACACTGCTGTAACTCAACTAGCTCTCGTGTAGCTTCATGCGGTGGAGCGTCTCTATGTAGAGGATGTTAATGTTGCTTCCACCATCCATGAGAGTTTTAGAGAACTCATAGCCGTCAATAAGAGGATTGATGACCAGAGGGTATTTTCCCCGACGATGTGTTTTCCTCGGGTGATCTGATCGATCAAAGGTGATGGTTACTTCCGACCAATCCAGAAATTGTGGAACAGCCGGAACCGTGGCATTAAGCTCACGGAGAACCGCCTTATTGTCTTTACGAGGTTGGGATCCAAGCAAGCAGATGTATGCGTCTTTCTTAGTCGAAAAATAATTCTTTCCATCCGACTTGGGTTGTGCGGCATCCTCTTCTTCCATGTTAGAATCTTCCTTGGGCTCCTTTCCTTTCTCGGAATTTTTCTTTCCTTTTAGTCGCTTGGCTCTATAGCCAGCGGATTCGTCTTTCTTGATATTGTCATTGAAATGACACTCAGCATTTGTGTGGGTAGATCCTCCGTTACTATCCAAGTGGTGGACACAGGGATTGTTGGCAATGTTGGCCCAGGTATAGGTTCTTCCGGGTTGCTGGTCTCCTCTGCCCTGGATTCGGGAAGTTCCACGGCCTCTACCCCGGCCACCTCTGCGCTCTCCTCGTCCTCCAGATCCGAATGTTGCGTTGACAACTGTGTTGTCCGGAGCCGGTTTATCTTCCGAGGTGTTCTTGCGCTTCTGAGCTTGTTGTTTTGGCTGTTTGGCCGCATTGGGATTGTCCAGAATATTTAGCAGCCCTTCTGAATCATCATTGGCATTAGCATATTTGCTTGCCATCTCTATCATCTCTCCCAAATCTGTGACGTGGTCACGCTTCAATCTGTGACTCAAAAGTCTGACTGGGAGTCTTGCGATGAAAGCTTCTATCACAGTTTGCTCGTTTACTCTTTCAAAGGAGTTCTTCGTGTCAATCCAACATCCTAGGTAATCCTGACAAGTTTCTCCAGGTCTTTGGGTGCAACGCTCCAATTCTCCGACTGTGCACGGCCTCCTGTATGTTCCCTCGAAGTTTGAAAAGAACGCACTTTGCATATCATACCAGTTATGAATTGAATTCTCTGGCAGTTCATTGAGCCATGATCGAGCCGTCTTCCTCAGCATAAGCGGGAGATATTGGACTGCGACTAGGCTGTTTCCTCCTTTGGTGATCCAGCAGGCTTGGAAAAAATCCTAGAGCCAGGTATCTGGCGGAGCCGCGCCGTCATAGGGTTGAATGTGTTTGGCAATACAAAAGTCAACCAGAAATCTTGTCCGACGTATGCGTGGGCTAAAGCATTTGGGTCCCACGTACACATCTTCTTCCTCGTACCGCCGCGCCTCTATGTTTGACTTAATGCGATGGCGAGTGTCGTTTGGCGAGAGAGATCTGCGCCTTGGAGGCTCACGACTTTTGCGTGGCGGATTCGGATTTCTACCTCTTCTCTCACCATTGCCGCCTCCGCCCCTGTGGCTTCCATGGCTACGTCAGGATCCTTCATGGTTGCTGCCTGGGGGCGAGGGTGGCCCTAGTGGATTATTTCCGGCTGGGTTACGCGGTGGTGGTGGTGGAGCCTCATTATGTTTACTCTGATGCTGGTTTCTTCGGGCTCCGTCCCTACTTGATTCAGGATGATCCGGATCATCTCTTCGTCCGACGTTACCAGCTGGACGGCTCGGTGGTGGCATCCTTAGGCAATCTTGCTCTCGATGGCGGCGCACTTCTGGGTCTTCTCTATTGCGGTTGTTTTGCCGACGATGGTCTTGATGAGGAACCATTGCCCTGATGGCATCTTCGAACGCAGTCGGAATAACTCTTGCCCAGTCACGTGCCGGCCTGCGAGAGTGGCCATTTGAGCCGGTTCTTGAATTATCTTCTTCTCCATGGGGACGATAGCGTTGATCCGTATCCCTGTGGAGCCGTCTGTCAGTGCTTTGGTCAGCGCCAGTGTGGCAAAATTCCGATTTTGAGGCCAGCTTGCCACTGAATGACGCGACCGTTTTCTGCTGCTTTAATCCTTTGTCCAGCAACGCAACGCACTGCTGAACCTGCTGTGGGGACGGATTATTAGCGAGAATGGCTCGAGCTATAGCAGCGTTTTCCAACGGCATGCTGTAGACTCGGATCTTCTCTCCAGTTTTTCCGTCAAATAAGTATTTGTGGATATTCGGGTTCTTGTTAGCAAGAAATGGACCTCCTCTTGTTTTGTTTGGGTGTCGTTTGAAATCTGACTGATATTTCGCAGGATCACTGTCTAGCTATTGCTTAAGCTCGATGATGCGCACGGCCTCTTCGAGCAAAAATAGACGGTGCTTAGGTCCTCAGCCCTTTTCTCTAGCGCCTCTGGTCTAAGATCCGAAGCTGTTGGGATTGGAATTGTGAGAGCATCTCCGTAAATTTCATGTGCACCCTTGGTGACAACGTGTCCATCCACAGGATGGTCGATCGGCATGGTATTAATCGGATCTCCATCCCGATTCTCCATCTTGATCTCTTCGCCAACTTTTTCTTCGTTGGTTTCCTTGACGTCCGGCTCTGCCAGTGTCGGATTCTTGTTCTTGTTCTTCTTGTTTGTCCGCCCAGTAGCCTTAACGTGCGTACCAGTGGCAAAGACGAATTTTGATCTGGTGATGACCCACAAGTGTAGGGGATCACAATAGTCTTCGCATGTAGTATTACCCAATTTATTGATACGACACAAGGGGGGCCAAAGAATACTTGCAAGCCTTAACAACTGAGTTGTCAGTTCAGCTGCACCTGGAAATAGTTCTTGCTCACAGAAGTTTATCAGTAGCAACAGTTTGTAGTAGTAACAGTAAAGCAACAGTAGCAGCAAAATAGGAGCAATAGTAACAGTAATGGTATCGGCGGTATTCGAGTGCAGTAGGCATAGGGATGGATGGACGGACGTTGCATGGACAAGTCTAAACATGTAACTTCAAGATCTAGGGCATTGCAGATAAATAATAACAAGCATCTAAGTACTAAACAATCCTAGGCATGTGCTTCAAATATAGTCATACGTGCTCGCAATAAGAACTTACACAACATCTTCTGTCCAGCCATCCCGTGGCAGCGGGGCCTCTAGGTAACTACTGGCAATTAAGGTGCTCCTTTTAATACAACACAGGAGCAAGCATTAACACTCCATAAACACATGTGATCCTCATACCACAGTCATCCCCTCCGGTTGTCCCAATTATTGTCACTTTGGGGCCTTTGGATCCGGACAATGATATGTGTACAACTTGCAGATAAGACCATAAACAATACTATCATAATGATTCAATAATAAGTTTAGATCTGATATCATGGCACTTGGGCCCTAGTGACAAGCATTAAGCACAACAAGTTGCAACAAAGTCAAATAGCACTAATAGAGATACTAGGCACTATGCCCTAACAGATCTTATTCGATTACATGATAGAACTCATCCAATCCCTAACATCCCCAAGCCTACAGCGGGGGATTACTCACTCATGGATGAGGGAAACATCGGTGGTTGATGGAGATGCGTTGGTGATGATGATGGCGATGATCCTCTCCAAATTTCCCGTCCCGACAGGGTGCCAGAACGGAGTTTCTGGATCCGAATCTTGGTTTCAGGTGGCGGCGGTGGAGCGAAACTCTTTCTGGAAAACTATCGAACCCCCCTCAGTTTTTAGGTCGAAAGGCAACTTATAGGCGCAAAGGGAGGCCGAGGGTGCACAGGTGGCCACCCTCTAGGCGACCAATCTTGGGCTGCGCTGGGTGGTGTGGGCCCCAGGTCTCCTCTCCGTCTCCTCTTCTGGCTCTGTGGCTCTTCTGGTGAAATATAATTTTTGGCATATTTTCCGGGATTTTTCCTGATAGCATATTTTCTGCACAAAAACAAGACACCAAGGTAATTCTCACGAAAAAGCGTCGATGTGTTAGTTGTATCCAAATCACACAAGTTTAGAGGAGAAACAATAGCAAAAGTGTTCGAGAAAGTAGATACGTTTTGGACGTATCAACTCCCCCAAGCTTAGCTTATTGCTTGTCCTCAAGCAATTCAGTTGAAAACTGAGTGCGATAAAAGAACTTTCACAAACATATTTCCTTCATATGATGTATATATTCTCAGCACAAGAGTAGATGCTTAAACCATTCATAATAAGAAGTATGCAACCAAGTCTACTCAATAGTCATTGCAAGCTATGAAGAGAAACCAACTCAATAATAATAAGTAGCATGGAACATAAATAAGCAAAATTTCAATGCTCATAGTAAGGTGTGATAGAGTGGTATCTCGCTTGCCTTTGTTTGTAGAGCACAATATAAATGCCAAGGCACCTCTAAAGTTCAAGTGAAGACTAGAGGTAAAAATATCATAGATACAAGCATCAAAGTCATGAAATAATTAACCAAGTTTTGGAACAAACACAAGAATGACAACCATGCTCTTAAGAAGGTGCTCATAGAATAAGTGGTGACTCAACAAGGTTGTGAAAACGGTTTTGGAAAGTTTGAAAGGCTTCCTAATGCTGAAAGGAAGGTACTCATTAGCTTTGAGCTCTCATTGCCCCTATCATAGGTTCATGTGGTTAAGGTGAAAGTGAGGTCCACTCTGAATCATATGCTTGACAGACCATAGGCTGAAAATCCCAAGTCCCTTGAGTACGAGGGCCGCTCCGCATGCTACTCAACTTTGGTTACCTGTAAGTTCTTGTCATTGTAATACATGTATATCATAGAGAACCGCCAACAGGGTACCCCTTGAACATGGTACAGGAGCTTTCCCATAACCAAAATGACAAGGCAAGCAGACAATGAGCATCTCAGCAATCTTTTTATTTACCATATGCATATATTTTTATTGAGGATGCTTCCTAGATGCTCATTACGATGATGCTGCAAGTTTCCACCATGATTAGGCATGGCTTAGGCTAGCTGCCCAGGCGTTTCTCTAACACAATGTATAAAATCCATGAACTCACAAGATCCCCTTTTATTTCACATCATCAACATCCGTAAACAAAAGAGCAAAGTATCAACTGGATAGGATTATCCAACAAGCGTTGAAAGTGTTCCTCGTGGCAGCACGGTTCTACTAACTCCCAACATATAATTTGCAAGCATATAACTTTCATGGACAAGTCATAATGGTTCAGGATTATTAAGCGCAAGGAATAAAGTGTGCCATCAAGTTCGTGAGAGCTTTACTAACTAACTTTCTCAAAATAGACAAACATTTTATTTGGAAGAAAACAAGGCACATTGAATATGCACTGAAATAGCATATTTTCTCATAGCCGTCAATAAGAGGATTGATGACCAGAGGGTATTTTCCCCGACGATGTGTTTTCCTCGGGTGATCTGATCGATCAAAGGTGATGGTTACTTCCGACCAATCCAGAAATTGTGGAACAGCTGGAATCGTGGCATTAAGCTCACAGAGAACCGCCTTATTGTCTTTACCAGGTTGGGATCCAAGGAAGCAGATGTATGCGTATTTCTTAGTCGAAAAATAATTCTTTCCATCCGACTTGGGTTGTGCGGCATCCTCTTCTTCCATGTTAGAATCTTCCTTGGGCTCCTTTCCTTTCTCGGAATTTTTCTTTCCTTTTAGTCGCTTGGCTCTATAGCCAGCGGATTCGTCTTTCTTGATATTGTCATTGAAATGACACTCGACATTTGTGTGGGTAGATCCTCCGTTACTATCCAAGTGGTGGACACAGGGATTGTTGGCAATGTTGGCCCAGGTATAGGTTCTTCCGGGTTGCTGGTCTCCTCTGCCCTGGATTCGGGAAGTTCCACGACCTCTACCCCGGCCGCCTCCGTGCTCTCCTCGTCCTCTAGATCCGAATGTTGCGTTGACAACTGTGTTGTTCAGAGCCGGTTTATCTTCCGAGGTGTTCTTGCGCTTCTGAGCTTGTTGTTTTGGCTGTTTGGCCGCATTGGGGTGGGCCGGAATATTTAGCAGCCCTTCTGAATCATCATCGGCATCAGCATATTTGCTTGCCGTCTCTATCATCTCTCCCAAATCTGTGACGTGGTCACGCTTCAATCTGTGACTCAAAAGTCTGACTGGGAGTCTTGCGATGAAAGCTTCTATCGCAGTTTGCTCGTTTACTCCTTCAAAGGAGTTCTTCGTGTCAATCCAACATCCTAGGTAATCCTGACAAGTTTCTCCAGGTCTTTGGGTGCAACGCTGCAATTCTCCGACTGTGCAGGGCCTCCTGTATGTTCCCTCGAAGTTTGAATAGAACGCACTTTGCATATCATACCAGTTATGAATTGAATTCTCTGGCAGTTCATTGAGCCATGATCGAGCCGTCTTCCTTAGCATAAGCCGGAGATATCGGACTGCGACTAGGCTGTTTCCTCCTTTGGTGATCCAGCAGGCTTGGAAAAAATCCTGGAGCCAGGTATCTGGCGGAGCCGCGCCGTCATAGGGTTGAATGTGTTTGGCAATACCAAAGTCAACCAGAAATCTTGTCCGACGTATGCGTGGGCTAAAGCATTTGGGTCCCACGTACACATCTTCTTCCTCGTACCGCCGCGCCTCTATGTTTGACTTAATGCGATGGCGAGTGTCATTTGGCGAGAGAGATCTGCGCCTTGGAGGCTCACGGCTTTTGCGTGGCGGAGTCGGATTTCTACCTCTTCTCTCACCATTGCCGCCCCTGTGGCTTCCATGGCTACGTCGGGATCCTTCATGGTCGCTGCCTGGGGGCGAGGGTGGCCCTAGTGGATTATTTCCGGCTGGGTTACGCGGTGGTGGTGGTGGAGCCTCATTATGTTGACTCTGATGCTGGTTTCTTCGGGCTCCGTCCCTACTTGATTCAGGATGATCCGGATCATCTCTTTGTCCGACGTTACCAACTGGACGGCTCGGTGGTGGCATCCTTAGCCAATCTTGCTCTCGATGGCGGTGCACTTCTGGATCTTCTCTATTGCGGTTGTTTTGCCGACGATGGTCCTGATGAGGAACCATTGCCCTGATGGCATCTTCGGACGCAGCCGGAATAACTCTTGCCCAGTCACGTGCCGGCCTGCGAGAGTGGCCATTTGAGCTGGTTCTTGAATTATCTTCTTCTCCACGGGGATGATAGCGTTGATCCGTATCCCTGTGGAGCCGTCTGTCAGTGCTTTGGTCAGCGCCAGTGTGGCAAAATTCCGATTTTGAGGCCATCTTGCTACTGAATGACGCGACCGTTTTCTGCTGCTTTAATCCTTTGTCCAGCAACGCAACGCACTGCTGAACCTGCTGTGGGGACGGATTATTAGCGAGGATGGCTCGAGCTATAGCAGCGTTTTCCAACTGCGTGCTGTAGACTCGGATCTTCTCTCTGGTTTTTCCGTCAAATAAGTATTTGTGGATATTCGGGTTCTTGTTAGCAAGAAACGGACCTCCTCTTGTTTTGTTTGGGTGTCGTTTGAAATCTGACTGATATTTGGCAGGATCACTGTCTAACTATTGCTTAAGCTCGATGATGCGCGCGGCCTCTTCGAGCAAAAATAGACGGTGCTTAGGTCCTCTTCCCTTTTATCTAGCGCCTCTGGTCTAAGATCTGAAGCTGTTGGGATTGGAATTGTGAGAGAATCTCCGTAAATTTCATGTGCACCCTTGGTGACAACATGTCCATCCACAGGATGGTCGATCAGCATGGTATTAATCGGATCTCCATCCTGATTCTCCATCTTGATCTCTTCGTCAACTTTTTCTTCGTTGGTTTCCTTGACGTCCGGCTCTGCCAGTGTCGGATTCTTGTTCTTCTTCTTCTTCTTTGTCCGCCCAGTAGCCTTAACGTGCGTACCAGTGGCAAAGACGAATTTTGGTCTAGTGATGAGCCACAAGTGTAGGGGATCACAATAGTCTTTGCAGGTAGTATTACCCAATTTATTGATTCGACACAAAGGGGGCCAAAGAATACTTACAAGCCTTAACAACTGAGTTGTCAGTTCAGCTGCACCTGGAAATAGTTCTTGCTCACAGAAGTTTATCAAGAGTAAATAGTTGTAGTAGTATGTGATGAAAGCAACAAGAGCGACAAAATAGGAGCAATAGTAACAGTAATGGTACCAGCGGGATTCGAGTGCAGTAGGCATAGGGATGGATGGACGGACGTTGCATGGACAAGTCTAAACATGTAACTTCAAGATCTAGGGCATTGCAGATAAATAATAACAAGCATCCAAGTACTAAACAATCCTAGGCATGTGCTTCAAATATAGTCATACGTGCTCGCAATAAGAACTTGCACAACATCTTCTGTCCAGCCATCCCGTGGCAACGGGGCCTCTAGGTAACTACTGGCAATTAAGGTGCTCCTTTTAATACAACACAGGAGCAAAGCATTAACACTCCATACACACATGTGATCCTCACACCACAGTCACCCCCTCCGGTTGTCCCAATTATTGTCACTTTGGGGCCTTTGGATCCGGACAATGATATGTGTACACAACTTGCAGATAAGACCATAAACAATACTATCATAATGATTCAATAATAAGTTTAGATCTGATATCATGGCACTTGGGCCCTAGTGACAAGCATTAAGCACAACAAGTTGCAACAAAGTCAAATAGCACTAATAGAGATACTAGGCACTATGCCCTAACAGATCTTATTCGATTACATGATAGAACTCGTCCAATCCCTACCATCCCCAAGCCTACAGCGGGGGATTACTCACTCATGGATGAGGGAAACATCGGTGGTTGATGGATATGCGTTGGTGATGACGATGGCGATGATCCTCTCCAAATTTCCCGTCCCGACAGGGTGCCAGAACGGAGTTTCTAGATCCGAATCTTGGTTTACGTGGCGCGGTGAGCGAAACTCTTTACGGAAAACTATCGAACCCCCTCGGTTTTTAGGTCGAAGGCAACTTATAGGCAAAGGAGGCCGAGGTGCCTGGGTGGCCGCACCTCTAGGCGACCAATGCCGGGCCCGCTACTGGGTGGTGTGGGCCCCTGTGTCTCCTCTCCGCCTCTCCTTCTCGCTGTGGCTCTTCTGGTGAAATATAATTTTTGGCATATTTTCCGGGATTTTTCCTGATAGTTGATTTTCTGCACAAAAACAAGACACCAAGGTAATTCTGCTGAAAACAGCGTCAGTCCGTGTTAGTTGTATCCAAATCACACAAGTTTAGAGGAGAAACAATAGCAAAAGTGTTCGAGAAAGTAGATACGTTTTGGACGTATCAACTCCCCCAAGCTTAGCTTATTGCTTGTCCTCAAGCAATTTAGTTGAAAACTGAGTGCGATAAAAGAACTTTCACGAACATATTTGCTTCATATGATGTATATATTCTCAGCACAAGAGTAGATGCTTAAACCATTCATAATAAGAAGTATGCAACCAAGTCTACTCAATAGTCATTGCAAGCTATGAAGAGAAACCAACTCAATAATAATAAGTAGCATGGAACATAAATAAGCAAAATTTCAATGCTCATAGTAAGGTGTGATAGAGTGGTATCTCGCTTGCCTTTGTTTGTAGAGCACAATATAAATGCCAAGGCACCTCTAAAGTTCAAGTGAAGACTAGAGGTAAAAATATCAGAGATACAAGCATCAAAGTCATGAAATAATTAACCAAGTTTTGGAACAAACACAAGAATGACAACCATGCTCTCAAGAAGGTGCTCATAGAATAAGTGGTGACTCAACAAGGTTGTGAAAACGGTTTTGGAAAGTTTGAAAGGCTTCCTAATGCTGAAAGGAAGGTACTCATTAGCTTTGAGCTCTCATTGCCCCTATCATAGGTTCATGTGGTTAAGGTGAAAGTGAGGTCCACTCTGAATCATATGCTTGACAGACCATAGGCTGAAAATCCCAAGTCCCTTGAGTACGAGGGCCGCTCCGCATGCTACTCAACTTTGGTTACCTGTAAGTTCTTGTCATTGTAAATACATGTATATCATAGAGAACCGCCAACGGGGTACCCCTTGAACATGGTACAGGAGCTTTCCCATAACCAAAATGACAAGGCAAGCAGACAATGAGCATCTCAGCAATCTTTTTATTTACCATATGCATATATTTTTATTGAGGATGCTTCCTAGATGCTCATTACGATGATGCTGCAAGTTTCCACCATGATTAGGCATGGCTTAGGCTAGCTGCCCAGGCGTTTCTCTAACACAATGTATAAACTCCATGAACTCACAAGCTCCCCTTTTATTTCACATCATCAACATCTGTAAACAAAAGAGCAAAGTATCAACTGGATAGGATTATCCAACAAGCGTTGAAAGTGTTCCTCGTGGCAGCACGGTTCTACTAACTCCCAACATATAATTTGCAAGCATATAACTTTCATGGACAAGTCACAATGGTTCAGGATTATTAAGCGCAAGGAATAAAGTGTGCCATCAAGTTCGTGAGAGCTTTACTAACTAACTTTCTCAAAATAGACAAACATTTTATTTGGAAGAAAACAAGGCACATTGAATATGCACTGAAATAGCAAACGATGCTAATAGGTAGGTATGGTGGACACAGCTGGCAATATTGGTTTTGGGGAGTTGGAAACACAGGTAGAGCTCATACTTAGTGCAATTGAAGGCTAGCAAAAGATAGGGAGAGACAAACAAGAGAGCAATAACTATCATAATCATGCTTGCAACAAAACAGGACTAATTATGGCATGAAAGTGATACAAGAACTCTGAGGCAAAATAAATCATCGAGGCTTACTGACTATTGATTAGTCATATGCATGCTTGAGCATGTGCCAAGTCGATTCACATGAACAGTCAGATGAGGATACCACAATTTTATACCAAAATATGAATAAAACAATGCAAGCAAACATTCATATGACATTCTACAAACTATTAGCAAGCTGGAGCTAATCATAGACAAGCAAGAACTACTAAGCATCCATCAGTAACACATTCCTTACCATGAACAGACTAAGCATGCTCACAATGATGAGTATATGTACAAAAACGAAACAAATAGAGTTCGTTACCAGCCTCTTACCACTCCTCAAGTTGTCTTAATCTTCATTATTGCCCTTTACTTGTGTGAATTGAATAATAACATGAAAACCATAATCAACTAAGGGCGGTTGAACCCTGCAAAGAACTCACAAAACCAAACAAGAACAACAAATATTTTTGGCATTTCCGATTTTTTTAAAGAAGCCAACAAAGCAAAAACAAGAAAAGAAAAAAAACCAAGCAAAGCAAAATCTTTTTGGATTTTTCTTTTAAGGCAAACCAAAGCAAAGAAACAAACCAAGAGAAACAATGAAAATATTTTTGGTATTTTTGTGTTTTTGAGAAAGAAGCAACAAGAACCAAAAAGAAAGCAAAACAATGGATATACAAAGAACCGACCGAACATGATATATAGATGAGTGTGATGTCGGTATACCTCCCCCAAGCTTAGGCTTTTAGCCTAAGTGGGCCTCAATCCCATGGTGCCTAAGTAGGTGCACCTCCGTAGTATGATGAGGATGCTCCCTTGTCGTAGTACGAGCTCGAGGTCTCCCCCGTGTAGTGTACCGCGGGGTCGTAAGATGCTGCTTCCTCCTGATAGCACCCGTGGAAGTTAAGAGAGCGCAGCTTGTCATCCATCTCCGCCTTCGAGCGTGACCAAGGTCCCTGAGAAATACTAAACAAAGTGGTTTGGGGTAGAGGGATCTCTCTATCTTCCCCGTCAATAAACAACATTCTATAAACCAAGTTGTCAAGAGTAGAGCTAGTGGTGACAAAGTGGTGTGCCTTCATGGCAGCAAGATCAAGTCTCTGAGGAGCCAAAACTGTATCATGAGGATCAACAACAATGTTCAAGGAAAAAGCAATAGGAGTAGCAATAATTCCCCCATAAATGGGTCCCTTAGCAGCTAAACGACGAGCAATGAGAGAAACAATATTATACTTATCCTCATTGTTGAGCGCAGCAGCTAAGAAGGCCAATTGATAGTTGGAAATATTACTAGTGTTCTCCCTACCAAGAACACTGGTGGCAAGATAGTAGGCAAAGTACCTCATGGCTGGGAGTTGAATGTTCTTTATCTTTCCTCGTTGAGCTTTGTGGTCATCATCATTGGTTATTCCTCGGTAAAGATCCAACAAATCAGTGAGAAGAGATGGAATCTTCTTTGATGACCCAACTGTACCAAGTCCCAGGGCCTTGCAAAATTGCTTCAAAGTTATAGTATGAGTCCTGCCATAAATTTTGAAATACACAACAGGCTTGAACACACTATTAGTAAAGGAGAAACTCTCCACAAATGTTCTAGTAAGCAAAGCATATTGTGCACTCTCATCATGCATGTAACTTGTTAGTCCAGCCCTCTGAACCAAAGTCATAAAATCATTAAGAATCCCAGCAGCTCACAAGAAAGTTTGGCAAGGAAAGTTGGAGGGGGTGCGCATCCCCTTCATCTCCCACGTCACCAAATCGCGGAGTGATGAGATCCTTATTGTATGACGGTCTAGTACTGATAGATGACCTTGGAAGCCTTGCCCTTATAGGTGCATCACTCTCAAATATATCACCAAATGTGTGGTGGTCCATGTCTTCACTTTTCTGAAATTTTAAACAACCATCAAACCAAGTGATTTCTAAGTTGATAAATGATGAGCAGCTACTATAGGAACTTGCTAGAGGACTACACATGCATCAAAACAAAGTTTCTAAGCATATAACAAGCATGTAAGCTCAAACAACCTGTCACCTATAGCAGCAAAATACTCAAGATACAATCTACCAATCACAAATCTAATTGGACAAGCGGAGGAGGCACATACCAAGGAACAATCCCTCCAAAAATCAGCACTTGAGATGGGCTGAACAAGGAGATCGAAAATTGCGAGCAAGAACAGCAGGAACTCGAGCTTGAGCAAGTTTTCCGATGTTTTTGGGAGAGAGAAAGAAGATGGCTTTGAGGAGGCAGCCTGGAGGGGCCCAGGTGGGCCAACCCCCCCTAGGCGCCACCCCCTGGTAGGTCGCGCCTACCATGGGTGTGGTGGCCTGGGGTGGCCCGCTGGGTCACTTTCGGTGCCTCTCTGCCCCTTTTTTCGAGGAAAAATTTATTTTGAATTTTTTGGGATTTTTCGGGAAACTTTATTTTTGGCCAATTTTTAGGGTATGAAAATTGATTTTCTCGCAGAAACAGTTTTTTCAGAAGAAGCAAAAGCAAACTACAAAATCTCTAAGGCAAACTAACAAGCAAACAACTAGCAAAACCAAAGCTATCAAAAGAAAGGCAAAGACTAGGAAGGAGAAAAGTAAAAGAAAGCAAGAATAACCAGAGTGAAAACATTATTTTGTTCATAAAAATCCTTTTGTTAACAAGGTTGATCAAGTCTTGTTATCAAAACAATCTTATATGAAACAAAACTTTGCATTCCACAAGCTGATTATGTTACCTCATACTTGATAACAATGGTCCCGATCATAATAGTTTCAAAATTTTCTTGTGGAGTGGGACAATATATTTCTCCAACCTTGATGATCTCAACATTTTCAATGGAATTCAGGCAATAGCTTCTAAAAACCTTCTTGGGGAAATAAACAATATGCCCTTTGTAATCAATATTGAATGTTACTTTTCCTTGATTACAATTAATGACAGCACCTGCAGTATTAAGAGAAGGTCTCCCAAGAATAATAGACATATTATCATCTTTAGGCATTTCAAGCACAACAAAATCAGTCGAAACCAAGCAATTATGAGCCACTTGAACAAGAACATCCTCACATATACCAACAGGAATAGTAGTTGACTTATCAGTGTTTTGCAAAGATATATCAGTTGGTATCAACTTTTTCTAGCTGGAGTCTCTTGTCGAGAGAAAAAGGCATAACACTAACTCCAGCTCCCAAATCACATAAAGCAGTTCTAATATAATTGTTCTTATTCGAGCAAGGAATAGTTGGTATACCTGGATCACCAAGTTTCTTTGAAACCTTACCATTGAAGGAGTAATTAGCAATCAAAGTAGAAATCTCCTCATTAGGAATATTCCTTTTATTAGAGACAATATCCTTCATATATTTTGAATAAGGAGGCAACTTAATAGCATCAGTCAAAGGAATTTGCAAGAATAAAGGCTTCATCCACTCACAAAACTTGTTGTAGTGTTCTTCCTCCTTTGACTTGTGTTTCTTACCTGGAAAAGGCATAGGTATCTGCACCCAAGGTTCTCTCTCACTACCATGTTTCTTAGCAATAAAATCTTCCTCGGTGTACCTAGTGTTCTTAGTGTGCTTCTCAGGTTCTTCCTCAACTTCCTCCTTATCATGAGCATCATTATTATTATCACTCTCAGTTTCAGCATCAGAGACAGATATACTATTAGGATCTACAGCAGGTTCAAGTGATTCCTCAACTATCTTATGTTTCTTTTTCTTTCTCTTACGTGGACTACCACTACTTTCACCTTGTTGAGAATCTTGCTCAATTCTTCTAGGGTGTCCTTCAGGATATAAAGGATCTTGAGTAGCTATACCACTCCTAGTTCTAATTCCATAAGCATGTTTGTTTCCTGAGGCATTAATTAGCACATCCTTTTGTACCTTAGCAAGTTGATCAAGCTGGGTTTGAACCATTTTGAAAGTGTTTACAAAGCATTTTAATATCATTAGAAGTTCTTTTCACAATATCTTTCAACTCATGCATAGCTCTAGAGTTTTCCAATAAATGATTCTGAATTTGTTTATTAAAATTACCTTGTTTAACAATAAATGTATCAAGTTCCTCTAAGCATTGATCAGGAGGCTTACCATAAGGAATATCACCTTCATTGAAGTGGAGAGAGTGTACCTCAATAGTAGATGAGTGGGGAATTGGCTTACATAATTCTTCTATAGGAGGTAGATTCTTCACATCTTCAGCTCTAATACCTTTCTCCTTTAGACACTTCTTAGCTTCCTTCATCACTTCATAAATATAATGCAATAACTCCCCTCTTCTTTGTTGTTGGTGTTGGAACTAGTTCAGGAACAACTGGTTCAGGAGTAATAGTCTCAGGTGTATTTAGCTCAGTTGAAGTCCAATCATCATAATTCTTGCTTATCTTATCCATTAATTCTTCAGCATTTGTAGGAGTTCTTTTCCTAAAAACACAATCAGCAAACCTATCTAGGTAGGTCCTATAATCATCAGTTAGTCCATTATAATAAATATCAAGAAGCTCATTCATAGGTAATGGACATCTAGGATGTGCATGAATCAAGGCACAAAACCTTGTCCATGACTCAGGCAATTTCTCTTCTTCTCCCTGTTTAAAATCAAAAAGTCTCTGCAAAGCAGCATGTCTAACACTGGGAGGAAAATATTTCTGGAAGAAAGAAGCAATCAAGCAATCTGGGCTATCAATGGAACCAGGAGGTAATCTATTAAACAAAGCCTCGGCTTGTCCTTTTAGTGAAAAAGGGAAGATCTTAGCAACAAAGTAATTGCGCATTTCAAAATCATCAGAGAACAAAGCACTCATAGTAGAAAGCTCATTCATATGAGCCATAACACTCTCATTTTCAGTCCCACAAAAAGGTTCTTTCTCAACAATATCTAAATAAGATAAATCAAGAGAGAAATAATAGTCTTTATCTTTAATATCTATGGGAGAGGTGGAAAACTTAGGATCAGAGGACAGTTTAGGCATGATAGTACGTCTAACAAGGAGACTCTTAATAGCACTAGTACCATGTGTGTTTCGGCACTCTTCAACAAATTCATCAGTGAACTCAATGTAACCATCATTAATATCATAACTTTCTCTAGACTCAGGTGAGCTAACAGGTGTAACAGTGTCTTCACTAGGAGTTTTGGTATTTCCTAGACTAGCCATAGTAGCATCTAGGAAAGGACCTAATGAACCACTCGCATCAAGCACAATAGAAGTAACATCATGAGCATCAAAAGTAGTTTCAGATTTAGTAGTAGTAGCAGTGTGTGTAGCATGAGTATGTGGTGGTGGTGTGACAAGCTTACTAATAACAGACGGTGAATCAAGAGCAATAGAGGTGTTTAGGACTGTACCTCTTCTTGTATTGGATGGTAAAATAAGGAACTTTTCATCACGAGACTTCCCCATGATGAAAGGAGTAACAGTGAACAATAATAGATCCAAGTGCACTTACAAATAAAGTTATGCTCCCCGGCAACAGCGCCAGAAAATAGTCTTGATGACCCACAAGTGTAGGGGATCGCAACAGTCTTCGCGGGTAGTATTACCCAATTTATTGATTCGACACAAGGGGAGCCAAAGAATACTTGCAAGCCTTAACAACTGAGTTGTCAGTTCAGCTGCACCTGGAAATAGTTCTTGCTCACAGAAGTTTATCAGTAGCAACATTTTGTAGTAGTAACAGTAAAGCAACAGTAGCAGCAAAATAGGAGCAATAGTAACAGTAACGGTAACAGTGGGATTCGAGTGCGGTAGGCATAGGGATGGATGGACGGGCGTTACATGGACAAGTCTAAACATGTAACTTCAAGATTTAGGGCATTGCAGATAAATAATAACAAGCATCAAAGTACTAAACAATCCTAGGCATGTGCTCCAAATATAGTCATACGTGCTCGCAATAAGAACTTGCACAACATCTTCTGTCCAGCCAGCCTGTGGCAGCAGGGCCTCTAGGGAACTAGTGGCAATTAAGGTGCTCCTTTTAATAGAGCACAAGAGTAAAACATTAACACTCCGTGAACACATGTGATCCTCACACCACAACCATCCCCTCCGGTTGTCCCAATTATTGTCAATTTGGGGCCTTTGGATCCGGACAATGATATGTGTACACAACTTGCAGATAAGATCACAAACAATACTATCATAATGATTCAATAATAAGTTCAGATCTGAGATCATGGCACTCGGGCCCTAGTGACAAGCATTAAGCACAACATGTTGCAACAAAGTCAAATAACACTAATAGAGATACTAGGCACTATGCCCTAACAGATCTTATTCGATTACATGATAGAACTCATCCAATCCCTACCATCCCCAAGCCTATAACGGGGGATTACTCACTCATGGATGAAGGAAACATCGGTGGTTGATGGAGATGCGTTGGTGATGACGATGGCGATGATCCTCTCCAAATTCCCCGTCCCAGCAGGGTGCCAGAACGGAGTTTCTGGATCCGAATCTTGGTTTCTGGTGGCGGCGGCGGAGCGGAACTCTTTCTGGAAAACTATCTGTGGTGACCCAGCATACCACTGCATGTGTAGTACACTATAGTCATTGACATGACATCCACAAAACATCGTTCTGTAAATATCACATCTCTCAGAGTGGTACAACAAAAACATTGCGGGTCCATATTACAAACGTACACACGTTATTATTATTACAATACCGAAAGTTCAAGACTTCCAAAAGATTCAACTTACAAACCAAAATATAAGTGTTTCGGCGGAAGTTTGAAATTTAAAACTTAAACTCCAAATTGAGCTCAACAACTTATTGCTATATATTGTTCATGTTGCTCGGCTCAAGTGGTTACTATAACTATAGTAATTATTCGGACTCTTGGAACTCTCCTCCATAGACGATGTCGTAGTCCTCCCCTTCTACGGATCCATACAGGTTGGGATCTTCATAGAAGACCTCCTCTTGACTCTCAGATGCATACATTGGAGTATCTTCGGGATTCTCAGAGTCTAAGCAAGGATTCAAAGGAAAGGATGAGTAACAGCGTTACCCAGCAAATTCATTATATGCAAGGTAGGAAGTTTGATGCTCTATCTACCACCTTGGACTATCAGTCTTTGGAACTATTCAATTTTCGTAAATCTTTCTTCAAAGGTTGATTTTATTATAAAAATCTATGACCATCAGCCTTCACAGGTTGACCAGAACTTTCATGGAGTTCCTTTCCTGCCGCGTTCGTAGCTCCTTTCCGGAACATGGAGTAACAAGTTACAATTCTTACACTTTGCAGAGGTGCGTTACTTTACCCATGAGATATCAACTCCTTGTTGCACAACCGGGCGTACTTTCCCGTCCACAATTCCATGATGTGGGGCCCAGTAGTTGGTCCAAGCCAATCACTGCCCTCTCCGCGAACTCATATGTCTGCACGATCCTTCGGGGCTGGTTCACCTTCGTTAAGCCCCCTTTCCGGCAGGCTAAAACCCTGATGAGTTCCCGAAGACTCTATGACCCGGTGATGCCCAGAATAGTACCATTTACATGGACTATATCCCTAAACATCATTCATAGATAATCTAGACACCAAAATTGTGGGGCGTAAGGGTGCCCACCCATATGTTGGATCCGCACAAGGAATCACAATGTCACGTTAAGGTCGTCTTGCCTCCATACAAGAGGAAAAGATACAGCTGACTTCGCCGTCCCATTCCAAATCTCATGGTTAATGCATAATATACGGCGCTAGAATCACTGATGTCATGGGTTATTAATCCCTAATTGTCCATCATTATTGCAATTAGAACCATAAGTTCTATTGCTTCGTAATATCATCATTTAGGATGATATCTAATGATTTAGTATCTTGAGAAAATAATGTTTTCTTTTTCAATAATATAGAACAATTCGCAAATACTTTGATAAAGACTCTTCAAAGGACATGAGCAAGTGATGAACTTGCCTTGTGATGGCAAGGTAGTGAAGTCGGATGCTTGCACTTGACCTTGAGCTTCTATGTCTACAAAACATCATTATTGCCCGGTAAGGACAATATTTAAAGAAGCAAAATGATTATGCAAAAGTAATGTAATGCATTATTTAACTTTATATGTATTTTACCCCATTATTTAAATTATAGAAAAAATCCTTTTTTAATAATTAAGGATTTATAAATATTAATTCCTTTGATATTTATTGAATATTTTACTCTTTTTATTTTATTTCCTTTTATTTGAATTTTATTGATTTAATAATTTCTTTAAGAATTATTATTTGAATACCAAAAATTGTTATGAAATATTTGTTTAGTATTTTTCTAAAATACTAAAATATTAATATATAATGAAAGTGATTTATTTTTATTTTTATCATCTTTCAATAATTTTGTAAAATTCCATAAGGAATATTTAAATTACAAAATTCTTAATAAAATTTATATCTTTTAAATTTTATTTCTTAATTTATTTGGATAGTTTAGATTATTGTGAATCCAAAAATATTTTATTTATAATTTTTTGGATTTTATTTTATTTTCTAGAATTTATTTAAATTTAGGGGTATTTTGGTCTTTTCCATTTATTAAAATAGGCTCTAAATGATCTTGGCTGGCTATTTGGGTTTATTGGGCCCTTGTGGCCCAGTAGGGCAAAGTCAAGACAACACCCCAAAGGGTTCTTGGCCCAACCCAGCCCATCACTCTCTGTCTCTCTCTTGAGCTCACCTCTCTCCTTCTCCTCCCCCGACCCCGTGGTCACCGGTGTCACCGCCGGCGATTCATGCCGCCGTGGTGCAAGATGAGGTTGTCGGCCCCGCTCTTCCCTCCTGTCCAATTCGATTTGGACCAAGAGCTCTCCTGCGGCCAGATCGATGCCGTTCCGAACCCTAGGGTTTGGGGTTGGCGTTGGTGCTGACACCGCCGCTGCTGTCGTGTGCCCTGGTGATGCTCCTCGCCCCCGGGCGTGGCTATGGTCACCACCGTGGCATTGTGTGGGTTGAAGCGCCCCCTTGGGGTGCTCCCCATACCGCCATGTTTGTCGGCCTTCTCTGCTTCCTCTTCTATTCTTCAGCGAGGACCTTTGGTAAGTTGTTCCTCTTCCTCTCGTGCTCTCTATGCTAGGCCATCCCATGCTAGATGTTGGTACTGGACATTCCTAGCTAGGGTCATATCCTGATTAGGATTCTTGGTTCTGCTTAGGGTTCAAATCCCTCTGTTGATTAAATATTTGATGAATTGGATCATGTATTGATGATCCCTGAACCTGTGGAGTGATGACTTGTTGTGGCTTACTGCTGATGGTTAGCTGTGGTGATGCTAGTGGTTTATCAAATGATTCTATGGATTGATTTTGATATGGTTCAGATGGTAAAGTTGCTTTAGAAGCAATACTTGGGAAATCTAGTGGTTTAATAACTCACCACTTTCATTACTTGGTTAATGACAGTGAGTGTTGTGTGATGAAGTCCCTGTCTTAGTACTGTTGACTTAAGAATTCATATATAGCTTGAGATCAAAATGGTCTCTTACAGTGATAATATATATATATGAATATTCCTGGTTATGGTTCCTGTGATTAAGAACAGGAAAATGATTTATAGTTGGTTGGTTGTATCTATGAAGATTAGATGCTTAACCTGCTTAGTTTAGAACTGTTCTTGTGACACCATCCTTGTATGGCACACAAGATTAGATTCTATTGCTAGGTTTGGTCTTGTTCAAGCTTAAACTTGGCTTGGCATTATAGATAAGTGGAATTCTCTTTCCTTGCATCCCTATAACCCATGATGTTGGTCTGAGGTTTAGGGATTTAGACCTTTATCTTGTTGATTCACATGGATTGGTTCTGGTAGTGATACCAGCCACTGTTTCTTGAATCAAAGTTGGGGAAAGATGCTTGTAAGATTGATAACTTATATAGATCCATAAGATTAAATTCTATGGTGCTACTCCTATTGAAGAGATGTGCCTAGAGGTTTAGTTCTTGGCTATATTCATTTTTGAATTGAAATATAGCTTGATAGCTTAGATCAATGATGTTGTACTGAGATCTAAGTTGGATCTTTATAGTTTTCTGGTTCCTTTAGTGTTTAAAATTTTAGTGATGGATTCACCCCACTTGGGTGTTTTCTGAGAATTTGAGTAAGAGACAAATTATGAATACTTGTCTAATCTTAGACAGATAGATCATGTGATGGTCTATTTTACTCACCACACTCATTTGATGTTGCGGTTGCTAGTGGTTGATATTGTGCTAACTTGATCTGATGCTCTCCTGGTATTTCCAGCTCCTGGCTTGTCCTTGATCTAGCCCTTCACCTCCTGGTCCTGATGGCTTGATCTTGATCTTGCTATCCACCTGATCCACACCCTCCTTATGTCACCATTTTGGTGATGTGATCTAAGGTTTTGATTGGTGTGATCTTGCTAAGCTTTGGCTTGGTTTAGCTGCTGGCTGCTGTTCTTGGTGTGTATGAACAAGAAAGTGGTGTGGGGTTGGCTTGCCACGGCTGTGTTGATGGTTTTTGTGTGATTGAGTTGTTGCTGTGGTGCTGACAACACACCCCATGCAATTTGGTGTGTGTGCTGCCTGTGTGGCTGCTGCACAACTTGTGGATATGTTCTGAATGTGAGAGTTACTTTTATCAAGTTACCTTTTACTTGGCTGGTGAAACTTGCCCCTCCTTGCTGTTTATTTGACTTATGGCTTAAAATTATGAAAGATATATTCTTTCATATTGGTGAAATTTGCCCCTTTAAAAGATTAATCAATGATGAAATTTTGAACAGTGCACTTTACTGTCAATTCTGAGAGTAAAATAATTTTAATCTTAACTTCTTTTTTTTGGTTGTGTTTATTTTGCAGGTACCAAACTTGAAGATCAAGACTTTAGTTTAGGTTTTCTTTTCTTTGTAGAATAGTCACTTGTAATATCTCTCTGATTCAATTGTAATCTTTAGTTTATTCTTTTGTACTTTTTATTTTTATTCTTTTGTAATAAAGATTATACCATTATTCAATAAAGAAATATTATTTTTCTATTCAATTACTATTATAAAAATTGTTGCTCATTTACATAAGTTACCTTGGTGTAACTTATTTATGAAATAAATAAATATTCATTTAATTGATTATGTTATTTATTTAAAGTTTGAGTTACTAATTATCTTCTCTTGATTAAAGTATAATACTCAAATATAACTTTGAATTCTTTTAAACTATAAATTCATCACTCAAGTTTAAATTCATATTTCATTTCCCAAAACACATAAATCCACAAAGATCATATCAAAGTCTATAACAATCATCCTTCAAGACTATACCTAATCTCAAAGTATAAAAGAAACCTTGATCACTTTAGGTTTTTATTTGGCGAAAAATTTACCCACATTTTCACAAATGAATGCATGCAACATCATAAATTCCTAAATCTACCCTTCGTTGGTTCCTAAATGCTGGGATGTTATAGACTTCCCCCCTTAAATTAAACTTCGTCCCGAAGTTTGTTGAGATGTACCTGAATAGTTCTGGATAGGCTTTTCTTAAATCCTCTTTTTTTCCCAAGTGGCTTCCCTTTTAGGATGATGTTCCCACTGTACTTTGCAGTACTTGATTGCCCTATTCCTCAACCTTTTCTAGTTTTCTTCCAAAATTTACAGGGCTTTTCAACATAGGTCAAGTCTGCTTGTAGTTCTATCTCTTGATATGTGATTGCATCATCTAGAACTTTCAAGCATTTACGAAGTTGTGAAACATGGAAAACATTATGCACTTGAGACAATCTTGATGGTAACTCTAAAGCATAAGCTATAGTTCTGTTCTGACTTAGTATCTTGAATGGTCCAATGTATCTTGGACTCAATTTTCCTTTAACTCCGAACCTTTTCACCCCTTTCATTGGACTTACTTTCAAATATACCATGTCTCCCACTTCTAGATGCCATGATCTTCGACTTTGATCAACATAACTTTTCTGCCTACTCGAGCTATTTTTAGTCTATGCCTAATCTTATCAATGATATCTTGTTTTTCTGGAATATAGTCTGGCGCAAATTCCTTGCTGCTTCCAGGCTCATACCAACATATTGGTGATCTACACTTTCTTCCATACAGAACTTGGTATGGAGCTGCCTTTAGACTACTCTGATAGCTATTATTGTAGGAAAATTCTGCCAATGGTAGATGATCTTCCCATGTACGTCCAAAATCTAATGCGCAAGCTCTTAACATGTCTTCTAGTATCTGATTTGTTCTTTCTATTTGACCTCCTGTCTCTGGATGGTAAGTTGTGCTAAAATCTAACTTTGAGCCAAGTGCTTCATGCAATTGCTTCCAAAATGCTGAAGTAAACACTGATCCCCTATCAGTTACGATATTTTTGGGCACTCCATGCTTACTTACTATCTCTTTGATGTAGACTTCTACTAACTTCTCGGCATTATCTTTCTGATTTACCGGAATAAAATGTGCACTTTTAGTGAGTCTGTCCATAATTACCCATATCATATCCTTCCGTTTAGGTGTCATGGGCAATTCTGTGATGAAGTCCATACCTATTTCCTCCCACTTCCATTCGGGAATTTCCAAAGGTTGTAACGGTCCTACTGGACTTTGATGTTCAGCCTTCACCCTTTGGCAAGTATGGCATTCTGATACATATTTAGCAATGTCCCTTTTCATGTTATTCCACCAGAATAGTTCTTTCAAATCCGTATACATCTTAGTACTTCCTGGATGTATAGAATATGGTGTTTCATGTGCTTCTCTGAGTATGACATCATGAATCTCAGTCACATCTGGAACACAAAGACGGTCTTGAAACCATAAAGACTCATAATCCCCAAGGCAAAAAACTGGTTTTTGCCCTTGAGATATCCTGCAAATTTCCTCAGCAATGAAAGGATCTTCTGCTTGATGTCTAATAATTTCGTGCTTAAGATCACTGTCCTGCTCCGCAACTATCTGCATAGTAGCTAATCCTCCAAGAACCTCCGTTCAGATGAATTGAAGTTCTAATATTTCCAAGTCCATTTGTAACTCTTTTGGTAGCTCCCGATTGCTAGGCTGAATTTCTGCACTCTTTCTGCTTAAAGCATCAGCTACACCATTTGCTTTCCCTGGAGTATAGTTGATTGTTAAATCATAATCTTTGATTAGTTCCAACCAAAGCTTCTGCCTCGTATTTAACTCCTTTTGGGTGAAGAAATATTTAAGACTTTTATGGTTAGTTTATAACTCACATCTGGCTCCATAAAGAAAATGCCTCCATCCTTTCAGCGCAAAGACTACTGCTGCTAACTCTAAATCATGAGTTGGATAATTGACTTCATGTGGTTTCAGTTGTCTTGAACCATAAGCAATCACTTTCTGATCTTGCATTAACACACAACCCAAACCTTCTTTAGATGCATCACAGTATACTGTGAAGTCCTTTCCTGTTTCAGGAACTGCTAAGATTGGAGTTGTGGTTAACCTAGTCTTCATCTCCTGAAAACTTACTTCACACTTCTCATCCCAATTGAATGGTGTATTATTTTTTAACAATTTGGTCATTGGTCCAGCTATTTTGGAGAAACCTTCAATGAATCTCCGATAATAACTAGCCATTCCTAAGAAACCTCGAATTTGCCTCACATTGGTTGGTGCAGTCCACTCTAGTACTGACTGAACCTTAGATGGATTTACATCAATTCCATCTTTACTGATCACATGGCCGAGGAATTCTACCTCATCTATCCAAAATTCACACTTACTAAACTTAGCATAAAGTTTACGTCCCCTTAGAGTCTGCAATGCTATTCTCAGATGATCAACATACTCTTCCTTATCCTTGGAATATATCAAAATATCATCAATAAAGACTATGACGAACTTATCCAAATATGGCATGAAGATTTTGTTCATCAGATTCATGAATATTGCTGGTGCATTGGTCAAACCAAATGGTACTACCAGATACTCATGGTGTCCATATCTTGAGACAAATGCTCTCTTGGGAACATCCTCAGGCTTGATTTTTATTTGATGGTATCCATATCTTAGGTCGATCTTTGAAAATACTCCGGCTCCTTTCACTTGATCAAACAAATCTTGAGTTCTTGGTAAAGGATACTTATTTTTTCTAGTAACGTTGTTCAGTTTCTATAATCTCCACACATCCTTCTTCCACCATCCCTATTATCCACAAAGATTACTGGTGTTCCCCATGGAGATACACTTTCTTGGATAAAACCTTTTCTGGCTAACTCACCAATTTGCTCTTTGAGTTCTTTTAATTCTTTTGGTCCCATCTTATATGGTGTTGTACCAGGAATTAGATCAATAGTGAACTCTATCTCCCGATTTGGTGGCATTCCCGGTAGCTCTGCTGGAAAAACATCTTGAAATTCATTTACTATAGGAATATCTTCCAATTTGACCTCTTTCATTGAGTTCAACTGCAGATCCACCATGATATGACTATGCTTATCTGCTTGGTAAACTATCCTTGCTCCACTTGGAGTTTTTATTGAGACAGTTTTCTCCTCACAATTTATCTGAGCTCCATGTTCCATCATCCAGTCCATCCCCAGCACTACTGCAATTCCCTTCCAAGGAATCACATAAAGTTCTACAAAGTATGTACATCCATAGATCGATATAACCTGATCTTGTTTAATGTCGCGTACAATCACATTCCCCCTGCCGTAACTACGGTCATAGGACTTTCTAACGTTGCCCTTCTAATCCCGAACTTATCACATAATTCTTCAGAAATGAATGAAGTAGTTGCACCAGTATCAAATAGAACTTTGCCTGGATTGGTAAGGATATTGAGCGTACCTATCACCGCATGCTCCGAATTATCCACCTCCTCGAGGGTTGCACAGTTCAGCTTCCCGGTAGGTCTGTTCCTCTTGCCATTGTTGTTCTTGCCATTATTTCCTCCCTTATTGGGATGTCCATTTCCTCTACTAGCTTGCCTTCCATCTCTAACTGGCCAACCTCCTTGTGGTTTGCTTGGACAATTGGGCTTGATGTGACCTCTCTGACCACAAGCATGGCATACAATTACTGGTTTCGGGCAATCCTTGCTCATATGCCCTAGGAGTTTGCAATTGTGGCATATAATATTCTTTGCGTTTGGATTTGCACTCTGATTGGAATTGTTGTTGTTATAAGGCCTATTCCTTGGTTTGAATTCCAGATTAGGCTTGGGCTTGCTTGCTTGTATCCTCTTGGTTTCCTTCTTAGCTCTCTGCCTTCTATCCTCTTGGACATTCTTGTAGTCATCTTCGAAGGTAATAGCTACATCCAGCAACTATTGATAAGTTTGCTTATTAGCCAACCTCAACTACATCCTCAAAAATGGATTTAATCCACGCAGGAAATGCTTCTTGCTCTTTTCCTCCGTATTAACTTCTTCTTCAGCATAATGATATTGTTGACTAAACTCCTGGATATACTTCATAACACTAGTATATGCCTGCTGCATCTCCTCAAATTCTCTCCGCTTCAACTCCATAACACTCTCCAAAACATGATATTCACGGAATCTCTGTTTAAACTCTTCCCAAGTGTACTCTCTTCCTGGTTGTTGCATGGCCAACTGATTCTCCCACCAAGATGCTACAGGTCCAGTCAGAAGATGAGTTGCATACCTCAATTTCTCTTCCTCATTGCAACATACAGTCTTCAACTTTCTTTTTGTATCTGCTAGTCAATCTTATGCATCCATTGGTTCAGGAGCTGATGCAAAAGGTAACGGCCTTGCATTCTGGAAGTCAGATAGACTCACTCCTCCACCTTCAGGTGCCCTCTGATTTGCTCGTCCCAACAACTCCCCCATGAACTTGTTCTGGGTCTCTTGCATCATTTGCATACACTGCATAAAGTTCTGCTCCATGAACAACCTCATTGGTGGTGGTGGTAATGCTCCCTGATTTACTGCATCGGCATCGGCCTTCTCCTTGGCCTCACGTTCCATCCGCTGCTGTTCAGCTTCGGTTTCTACACCCGTATCCATGACCCTCTAGTCCTACAACATAAAGCGAATACTCATAATTGTAGGGGTTCGTAGCATGGAAAACAAAATTTTTCTATCGCATACAAACAAACAAGCCAAGATCTATCTACTAGATTGTAGCAACGAGTCGATAGTGGAACTCACCCTCGAAGATTCCAAAGCGGTTAACGAGAGCAGATTCTCGTGGGTGATGTAGTCGTACTCTTTCCGATCTCAAGATCGCGTAGACGATCCTTCCAGTATGCGTTCGGCGCTCCCGATCGGTCACACGTTGATTACTGACGAAGACCTTCCTCTCCCTTGTTCCAGAATGGAGGTTGTAGCACTCTCCTCGCGATTCGCAAGGCCTGTGACAGGCGTGGGAAGTAGAGGGGAGATCCCACAGGGCTTCGCCTTAAGCCGGTGCGAGTATGGTGGAGCTTATGAGAGAGGCTATTAGTGGTCTAGTAATTAGACACACCAATTAGAAGGCTCTAAACCGAAATAGCTCTAAACCAGGGTTTAGGTCTAGGGTTTAGTTTAGAGGATAGGAACTTGTGTGTGCTAGGAGGGAGCCCTGCCCCTCCTTATATAGGTGGGAGGGGCTGGCCGGCCAAGGGGAGGGAGTGGAGTCCCTCCCCAACTCGGCCTTGAGGTGGGGCGCCGGCTTGGGGAGGAGGAATCCTCCCAACTCGGTTTCCTCTTCTCCTCCTCTTTCCACTTTCCAAAACTTGCCGTTTGACTTTCAAACTAGCCGTTTGACTTTTCAATTTAGGATTTAAATAAACCCTTTATTTTGGACAGCGAGAACACTTAGTACATGATGCAATCATTCCAACTTACAATGACACATTCATGTACCCTCCCCCCTCCGGAGTGCCGGACATTCCGGGACCTTCTAGAATGTTCCCGATGAAAACACCGGAACCATTCCCCAACTCCGAAACGGGACTTTCCTTATATGAATCTTATTCTCCGGACCATTCCGGATCACCTCGTGATATCCTGGATCCCATCCGAGACTCCGAACAACATTCGGTCTCTTTCTCATAATACCATAACTACTCAAACAACGTCGAATCCTTAAGTGTGTCTCCCTACGGTTCGTGAATTATGCGGACATGATCGAGACACTTCTCCGAACAATAACCAATAGAGGAATTTGGAAATTCATATGGCTCCCACATATTTCTACGATTACTTTGCGATCGAATGAACCACTTACATACGATACCAATTTCCCTTTGTCTCACGATATGTTACTTATCCGAGGTTATGATCGTCGGTATCTCTGCATACCTAGTTCAACCTCGTTACTGATAAGTACTCTTTTCTCGTTCCCGTGATATGTGATCCCTTGTGACCAAGTCACATGCTTGCAAGCTAATTGGATGACATTTCACCGAGAGGGCCCAGAGAATATCTATCCGTCATGTGGATGGACAAATCCCACTCTTGATCCATGTGTTTCAACCAATACTTTCCGAACACTCAATGCCACCTTTATAGCCACCACATTACGGTGTGGTGTTTGATGACATCAAAGCATCCATCCAGTAAAGGTGATGTGCATGATCTCATGGTCGAAGGAATTAGGTTACTATGTATCAGAAAGCATATAGCAATTGAACTATTGAAATGACTTGATCTTTATGCTACGCTTATCTATAGGAGTATGTCCACCATATCATTCTCCTAACGATATGATCTTGTTGTTGATAACATCTCAATGTTCATGATAGGGAAACCACAATCATCAATCAACCAACAAGCTAGTGAAGTATAGAGGCTATACTAGGGACTTCAAATTAAGTTTACAAATCACACAAGTATTAATGGTTTCCTTGTCAATACTATTATAGCATGAATGTAAACATTTATCATAAGTATGAAGATATGATAATAACCTACTTTATTATTGCCTCTTGGGTATATCTCCAACAGTCTCCCACTTGCACTAGAGTCAATAATCTAGTTTCAAACCTTTGTGTATTCAACACCTATGGCTTTCCGGTGTTTGTATGTACACGATTGCTAGTGGTCAACTGATATCCGGATCTGACACTTCCAGGTCCGTGTGTAATTGCATGTCTTTGCGTCTCTACTCATCACTCATTCTCTAATGAGATGGCTTTGTATAAATTTGGTCTTTCGGTGTGACCTTTAGTTCTTTGGGGTTAAAACATGTTGACAATATTGTCGTACAATATATCTTCATAGTATTATCCCGCTGTGAACTACACCTAGTTTGATAACAAACTACTTGACACAAATGCCCTCTTTTGCTGCTATAATAGCAGTCATATACTTAGCCTTTTGTTGTAGTATCTGTCACAATGTCTTAACTTTGGAACTCATCCAAATCCATTATGGAACTCACTTTCCATTATATTGTGCCACCTTTAGTTTAGATTGAGATAAACTAAATTTGTACTTTGTGACAAAGCTAGTATCAATGTAGTACTTTTACAATGAACTAACCATCTATTTGTCACTTCTACAAATAATATACTCTTAGTTCTTCCAAAAGATCATAAGAATATCCTTACTATTGTCCAATGATCATCTTACAAATCATTCTGGTATATGCTCACAACATTTAGAGCATAGGACATATCTGGATTTGTACATATCACAATATGATTGATATAAATACTCTTTGTGATTTCATACATCAAGTATCAATCTATACTTGAATCTTTGTTTCACTTACCAAATGTCAATACACTTGAATATATCATCAACATTGAACTCTTTCAATTCTTTCTGTGCAACAAGAACCTTTCTTGTAGTTACTATATTGAATTCATTCAATATCTCGTCTATGTATACTCGCACAACCATATTAGCGTCTATTGATGCCAAATATTTGGGTTTTGCCTAAGTCTTTCATCGGGATGAAATTCTTAATATGTGTTAATAAAAGATACATTATTTCCAATCAACAATATGTCTTCCACATAATGTATTAGAAACATGTCTTAGCGCTCCCACTTAATTTCTTGCAAATGCAAGCATCTTCATTGTCTCCGATGAAATTAAACTCTTTTAATAGTTTCATCATAGTGAAGATTCCAACTCCGCTATGCTTACTTCAACCATTGAAGTTTGCATATGCTTTTAGCATCCTTTGAATTAACAAAACCCTTTGGACCGTGTCATGCACACGTCCTAGGTAACCATTCTATTAGAAGAACTTGTTTTGGTTTTATTCTACTACCACATAACAAATTATATGTAGTGGTTGCTACATTAATCCGTCTAGACTAAAAATCGCTATGAAAGATCAAATCTTGTCATATACAACCTTTGAATATTGTTGTGAACTCTTTCCCAACATGTCGACTATTTCATAGATGTGAAACATCCATGTCTACTTCTTTATAGATCCAAACACAACTGCAAGGTCTTACACCTTTTTGAGGGTCCTTCAAGTTCAAAACTTGATTTCTCGTGTATGGAACTATCACGGATTATATGGCTTCAAGCCACTTGAGTCGGGGCCCATCATCGCTTCTTTGCATGTAGTAGGTTCATTATTCTCAAATAATGATTCAACCCTCAAATCTTGGTATTTGATTGTTCATCCGACCTACTTGTTTTCAATAGAAACTTAGACCTCCGTGACCACAACCATTGAGGTACGTGAGCCATGAGTTTTGTTGCTGCCTCCGGAACACTTTTCGGTGCTGCGCAACTCTGCACATATAGCTAAGGTTCCTTTAACCTTATCAAAGTTCTATTGTCCTCCCACTTAACTTTTCACGAAAAATTCCTTCTCAAAGAAACTTGACGTTCTAAGCGACAAACACTTTTGTCTCCGGTGTTTTATGGAGGAATACTTAACATTTATACAAAGACAGGTTTATCCGACTTTGGTTGCACACATCTTTCTTATGCATAGCATACCAATGTTTTAAGAAAAGACTACTTGGGTTTTATCCCAAACCATAACCTTATATGGTGTCATTTCAGCGGATTATGATGGAGCTCTTTTAGTGGAAAACGGTAGTCTCTAAAGCTTTTAATCTTTAAAATATAATAGCAGTTTTATGAATTATACCTTCGATCTTACCATGTCAAACAAGGTTCAATTACATATCTCGACGCTCCATACTCTTATGGTGTTTGAAATGCAAATCCACCGATTCCTTAAATCTTAGGTATTATGCTAAACTTGTAACTTAAATATCTTCCTTTATGATCTTATCATAAACTATTTATATTCTTGTTACAATGATTTTGCACTTCATCTTGAAAATCTTTCGAACTTTTCAAATATTTCACACTTCATCCTTATTAAGTAAATATTCACATATTCACTCAAATTTTCGGAGAAAGCATATGAAGTTGAAATCCATCGCTCTTGACTACACATAATGGAGTTCGTACAACAATATGCATAAGTTCCAATAAGCTAGTCATTCATTCCCTTTTGGCCTATGAACGAAGTTTTAATTATCTCTAGGAAAGTTTCACAAACGTCATTTGATCAAAAATTAAAAGACTCCAAAATTCCATCCACATGGAGTTTCTTCATGTTTTCTTTCCAATATAATTTAAACGGCGATGTCACTTCCTAAGTGATCTTTCAATCAATTTGTCTTTCGACAATTTTAGCACTAGTTTTATGGATGTGATTTATCCAACGAGATTTGTGAATCATCCATCTTTTATGGATTACGGCAATTATTTGAACAACCCTTTTGTTCTCATAATACCTGATAAAACAAATCCTGAAGGCAAGCCTTTGATGTTTAACGAGCAACACAATAACCCTTTATTTGTTTTCGATGAACATCATCACATATTCTTTTGCTAGTTACTTAGGCCATTGTAGTTCATGAATTGTGTTGTTTCGTATGACGATTCACACCAACAAATTCAGTATCAAATACTTAAGAACCACATTGTTTAATAAGCAAAGAATATAGCCATAACACGTATATCATCTATATACTTAAACTGAACAATTCTAGTCTTTTCTTTTCTGCCATATACTTATGAGATTCTCTTTTAGTATTTCCTTTTCTGTTTGAAAGAATCTATCAACATCAATAGTGGAGTCATACTTATGACACATAGTCCAAAGCGTGTATAGTTAAATACCAATGTCTTTGAACTTGCACTTTGAAGTAGATCACCATTATCAAATATTTGGTGTTCTTTCAAATTCCTTTCTTTAGTAATCTCTTGGTGTAGTAAACATTTTACCTACATCAAATATTCACCCTCATCAAGGACTTATCCATGATCTAGCTACTTTTAGCTTGTAACGGTGAATCGCGAGTATAATGTTGCTCTCCAAAACCTTTTGGAAGATTAGGACAACTAGTGTTTCCAACCTTTTGCAAATTCTCATCAAAATATGAGAACATGAACTTTGCCATATTATACTCTATCATGTTGTAACCAAAACTTCGTTTCAGATATCACAATATCTTCCACACAGCATGGTTTCTGAAACAACTCTTTCAGATCCTAGATAACCTTGATATTAAGATAAACTTTTGAATATCAAGAATCATGGAGACAAACATGATACTCATATACTAACACTTGGAATTGTCACTCTTGTTTTAATACTAATTATTAAACTTTATGGAGTAACCGGAACTTACTGAAAGTTTGCAATAGGACTTTTAAACTTTAGATTAACATTTCAAAAACAATACGATACCAGTTCGTAAAGTAACTAACCAGAATTCTATAGTTATATCATCTCAATTATAACTAAGCACAAGGTGGTAAACTGATGCCAATGACTACAACAACTATGCAAATTCACTTTGATTTAGTTTATGATAAATTGAGTTATAATTAATAATTAAATTAATCTAGGTGAACTCCCACTCAAAACAATATCCCTCACATTGTTTTAGTGATCACACGAACCAAATCCACCACATCAAAACCGATCATCACGAGAGTTGATATAGCTTTAATGGCGAACAATCAACATGTTCATCATATCTACTATATGACTCATGCTCTACCTTTCGGCAATCCGTGTTGCTGAGGCCATGTCTGTACATGCTAGGCTCGTCAAGATCAAACCTTAGCTACCGCATAAGCAAATCTGGCTTGCTTACGTTGTATTCACCCGCGGAATCAAAGACACCCGATCATCACGTGGTGCTTGAGCGACAAGCTTTGCAACGGTGCATACTAAGGGTGAACACTTTAGAACTTGAAATTTATGTGCATGAGGGATCATCTTATAATGCTACCGCAGTCTACTAAGCAATACAAGATGCATAAAGGATTAACATCACATGCAATTCATAATATGTGATATGATATGGCCTTTCTTCTTTGTGCTTCCGATCTCCATCTTCAAGCACGATCATGATCTCCATCATCACCGGCATAGCATCAAGGTCAATGACGCTTCTTCATGGTTGTCGTCCACCAGCTTCAACTATTACAACTATTTTGAATAGACACGCAGGTCTTAACAGAAATTAAAGACAACCATATGGCTCCTGCCGGTTGCCAACTTACAATAAGGAACATTGCATACATCAAATATAATCACAATCATGGCCATATCACATCACTGCACACCCCTGCAAAACAAAGTTAGACGCCTCTACTTTCTTTGCATATTTTACGTGGTTTGGGGCTTTCAATAAGTGTCGTTCTAACTTACGAACAAGAACCACAACATTGATACTAGCATTGTTGATCACCCGTTGTAAATTGGATCTTTACTATGCTAGGAGAAACAGGCACCATAAAGCCACTTATGCAATACGAGTTGCATGTTAAGCGTGGAGCAAGTCTCATGAACGATGTCATGTAAGGTTAGCGGCCGCTTCATCCCAACATACCGCAAGATGCAAAGTACACAAAAGCAATCTACAATAAAAGCATCAACGCCCACAATGACCATTGTGTTCTACTCGGCAACAGATCTACATATAGACACGGCTCGATACCCTTTGAGGGGTTCAGAGCATGGAAAACAAAATTTTCTATCGCATACAAACAAACAAGCCAAGATCTATCTACTAGATTGTAGCGAGTCGATAGTGGAACTCACCTCGAAGATTCCAAAGCGGTTAACGAGAGCAGATTCTCGTGGGTGATGTAGTCGTACTCTTTCCGATCTCAAGATCGCGTAGACGATCCTTCCAGCGCTCCACGTTCGGCAGCGCTCCCGCAGTCGGTCACACGTTCGGATTTTCGAAGACCTTCCTCTCCCTTGTTCCAGCAGCGGAGGTTGTAGCACTCTCCTCGCGATTCCGGCAAAGACAACGGCGTGGTACCTAAGTAGAGGGAGATCCCAGGCTTCGCCTTAAGCCGAAAGTAGTATGGTGGAGCTTATGAGAGAGGCTATTAGTGGTCTAGTAATTAGACACACCAATTAGAAGGCTCTAAACCAATTAGAAGGCTCTAAACTGAAATAGCTCTAAACCAGGTTTAGGTCTAGGGTTTAGTTTAGAGGATAGGAACTTGTGTGTGCTAGGAGGGAGCCCCCCTCCTTATATAGGTGGGAGGGCTGGCGGCCAAGGGAGGGTGGAGTCCCTCCCCAACTCGGCCTTGAGGTGGGCGCTGCTTGGGAGGAGGAATCCTCCCCAACTCGGTTTCCTCTTCTCCTCCTCTTTCCACTTTCCAAAACTTGCCGTTTGACTTTCAAACTAGCCGTTTGACTTTTCAATTTAGGATTTAAATAAACCCTTTATTTTGGACAGCGAGAACACTTAGTACATGATGCAATCATTCCAACTTACAATGACACATTCATGTACCCTTCTCCTCCGGTGGGACATTCCGGGACCTTCTAGAATGTTCCCATGAAAACACGGAACCATTCCCCAACTCCGAAATGGGACTTTCCTTATATGAATCTTATTCTCCGGACCATTCCGGATCACCTCGTGATATCCGGATCCCATCCGAGACTCAACAACATTCGGTCTCTTTCTCATAATACCATAACTACTCAAACAACGTCGAATCCTTAAGTGTGTCTCACGGTTCGTGAATTATGCGGACATGATCGAGACACTTCTCGAACAATAACCAATAGAGGAATCTGGAAATTCATATGGCTCCCACATATTTCTACGATTACTTTGCGATCGAATGAACCACTTACATACGATACCAATTTCCCTTTGTCTCATGATATGTTACTTATCCGAGGTTATGATCGTCGGTATCTCGCATACCTAGTTCAACCTCGTTCGATAAGTACTCTTTTCTCGTTCCCGTGATATGTGATCCCTTGTGACCAAGTCACATGCTTGCAAGCTAATTGGATGACATTTCACCGAGAGGGCCCAGAGAATATCTATCTGTCATGTGGATGGACAAATCCCACTCTTGATCCATGTGTTTCAACCAATACTTTCCGAACACTCAATGCCACCTTTATAGCCACCCTGTTACGGTGTGGTGTTTGATGACATCAAAGCATCCATCCAGTAAAGGTGATGTGCATGATCTCATGGTCGAAGGAATTAGGTTACTATGTATCAGAAAGCATATAGCAATTGAACTATTGAAATGACTTGATCTTTATGCTACGCTTATCTATAGGAGTATGTCCACCATATCATTCTCCTAACGATATGATCTTGTTGTTGATAACATCTCAATGTTCATGATAGGGAAACCACAATCATCAATCAACCAACAAGCTAGTGAAGTATAGAGGCTATACTAGGGACTTCAAATTAAGTTTACAAATCACACAAGTATTAATGGTTTCCTTGTCAATACTATTATAGCATGAATGTAAACATTTATCATAAGTATGAAGATATGATAATAACCTACTTTATTATTGCCTCTTGGGTATATCTCCAACAATAATTACATCATGCACATGTGTTCTGAGCTCGACTTTACGCACAGAACTAGTCACACAATGAAGATCCAAATATGCATTTCACATATTATACATAATATCATAATAATACAAAGTCATTACAACATAAACCAGTTAGGTATATTACAACACTACCTTATTTATTTATCTACCTTATTTCTTGGAGTACAATACACGGTACTTGATACCTCTAAATAATTGGCTACTTCTAGTAGTAACTACGCTCATCATACATGCCTGAAGTCCAACAGTGATGACATGTCGTTCCTCGCACAGTTTGTGGAACAAATGGCCTTCCAGAAGGAACATACTCAATATCTGAAGTGTCAGGACTTGAGTTATTACTCAACCTGAGCGCATTGACTCCCTCGAGCTCAGCTAAAAATTCTTCAGAAACATATTCAACATTATCTCCTGCCTGCATCTCCCGAGCTTCATTCCTTGAGTTGTCAACAGGATACGCATATCCTGCTGATCCCCAGGTGCTACTTTGGGCTAACTAGTTAAACACCGGATAATGTATATTCCTTGGGTTTTGAAAAGATGTTGATGATTCAAACACTCTCTCCTCAGGATCTTCTTCTTCATCCTGATTATCTATCGACATGGCATTTCTACTACTGTTACTAGGGTTAATTCTTCCACCCATCCAACTAGATTGTCCAACATTTCTGTCAGAACCATCTGTGGACATCTGGTGTTCATGAGATCCTTCATATGATCCCCTTGTCCAACCATCAAAATTTTCAACAGGAAGTTCTGAATCAGAACCTTCCTCTGAACCCTGTGGTACTCTATACCTCGTATCCATAGTAGGATCATGTATAGGTTCAGGCCTTGGTGAATAAGGATATGGTATAAAAGATTCAGGATCTATATGTATATCCTTAAAGATAGGTGTTGCACTACTACTTGCTTCCTTCTCTAACTAGAATGCTAGCTGCTTCCTTCTTTCTGGATCAGTTAGATCCTCTAACATGTCATTTTTATCTTCGACAATCACTTGACGTGTCTTATAAAAAGATGCAACGAGTGTTCGGTATCTATCCATAAACTTGGCAGCTAACTTAGGATGCTTCTTAACCAAAGTAAGATGATCCGGTATAGGCTCTGAGTCTATAGAATCATGAGGTATCACAGAAAATGTGCTACCTTTAACTCCTTGGCTTTCTGCTCCCGGATATTAGCTATCGCCTCCACAACGGCAACATGATATGCTGCTAAGTGACTCCTACCTTCACCTATAGGTAGATCGTGATATAATCCAAGCTCCTCTGGAAGTTGGATACTCACACGATACTTGGATAACATCTGGCCATCATGGTAATTTATTGTGTTCACTAGAATTCTAGTTGGACAACTAAAAATCTTTAAAAGTTGACGAAGTTGATCTGTGAATGATCCTTGATAATCATCAAGAGTCTCCTCTTTCCTTACCAAAGTCTGTTTTGGAAACTTTGGTGCCATAGCTCTGTATATCAGGAAAATAATTTTTTATTAGTAACCAAAAATATATTGCATCATAACACAAAATTATCACACTAAAACATATAACGGAATATTCTCATTTGGATACCCATTATATTTATTTTAGAGAATTCTTTATCATTGCTACACTCTTCTACAGGTAATACCATTTACTAGGTTTCCAAACTAAGGTCAAAGAAATTTGCTCTGATACCAACTGCGGTGACCTAGCATACCACTGCATGTGTAGTACACTATAGTCATTGACATGACATCCACAGAACACCGTTCCGTAAATATCACATCCCTCAGAGTGGTACAACAGAAACATTGCGGGTCCATATTACAAACATACACACGTTATTATTAGTACAATATCGGAAGTTCAAGACTTCCAAAAGATTCAACTTACAAACCAAAATATAAGTGTTTCAGCGGAAGTTTCAAATTTAAAACTTAAACTCCAAATTGACCTCAACAACTTATTACTATATATTGTTCATGTTGCTCGGCTCAAGTGGTTACTAGAACTATAGTAATTATTCGGACTCTTGGAACTCTCCTCCGTAGACGATCTCGTAGTCCTCCCCTTCTACGGCTTCATACAGGTTGGGCTCTTCATAGAAGACCTCCTCTTGACTCTCAGATGCATACATTGGAGTATCTTCGGGATTCTCAAAGTCTAAGCACGGATTCAAAGGAAAGGATGAGTAACAGCGTTACCCAGCAAATTCATTATATGCAAGGTAGGAAGTTTGATGCTCTATCTACCACCTCGGACTATCAGTCTTTGGCACTATGCAAGTTTCGTAAATCTTTCTTCAAAGGTTGATTTTATTATAAAAATCTATGACCATCAGCCTTCACAGGTTGACCAGAACTTTCATGGAGTTTCTTTCCTGTCGCGTTCGTAGCTCCTTCCTGGAACATGGAGTAACAAGTTACAATTTTTTCACTCTGCAGAGGTGCGTTACTTTACCCATGAGAGATCAACTCCTTGTTGCACAACCGGGCATACTTTCCCGTCCATAATTCCATGATGTGGGGCCTAGTAGTTGGTCCAAGCCAATCACTTCCCTCTCCGCGACCTCATATGTCTGCACGATCCTTCGGGTCTGGCTCACCTTCGTTAAGCCCCCTTTCGGGCAGGCTACAACCCTGATGAGTTCCCGAAGACTCTATGACCCGGTGATGCCCGGAATAGTACCATTTACATGAACTATATCCCTAAACACCATTCATAGATAATCTAGACACCAAAAGTGTGGGACGTAAGGGTGCCCACCCATATGTTGGATCCGCAAAAGGAATCACAACGTCACGTTAAGGTCGTCTTGCCTCCATACAAGAGGAAAAAGATACAGTTGACTTCTCTGTCCCATTCCAAATCTCATGGTTAACGCGTAATATTCGACGCTAGAATCACTGATGTCATGGGTTATTAATCCCTAATTGTCCATCATTATTGCAATTAGAACCCTAAGTTCTATTGCTTCATCATATCATCACTTAGGATGATATCTAATGATTTAGTATCTTGAGAAAATAATGTTTTCTTTTTCAATAATATAGATGATAAAACACAATTCGCAAATACTATGATAAAGACTCTTCAAAGGACATGAGCAAGTGATGAACTTGCCTTGTGATGGCAAGGTAGTGAAGTCGGATGCTTGCACTTGACCTCGAGCTTCTATGTCTACAAAAACATCATTATTGCCCGGTAAGGACAATATTTAAAGAAGAAAAATGATTATGCAAAAGTAATGTAATGCATTATTTAACTTTATATGTATTTTCCCCATTATTTAAATTATAGAAAAATCCTTTTTTAATAATTAAGGATTTATAAATCCTAATTCCTTTAATATTTATTGAATATTGTACTCTTTTTATTTTATTTCCTTTTATTTGAATTTTATTGATTTAATAATTTCTTTAAGAATTATTATTTGAATACCAAAAATTGTTATGAAACATTTGTTTAGTATTTTTCTAAAATACTACAATATTAATATATAATGAAAGTGATTTGTATTTATTTTTATTATCTTTCAATAATTTTGTAAAATTCCATAAGGAATATTTAAATTACAAAATTCTTAATAAAATTTATATGTTTAAAATTTTATTTCTTAATTTATTTGGATAGTTTAGATTATTGTGAATCCAAAAATATTTTATTTATATTTTTTTGGATTTTTGTTTTATTTTCTAGAATTTATTTAATTTTAGGGGCATTAGGTCTTTTTCCATTTATTAAAACAGGCTCTAAATGATTTGGGCTGGCTATTTGGGTTTATTTGGCCCTTGTGGCCCAGTAGGGCAAAGTTAAGACAACACCCCGAAGGGTTCATGGCCTAACCCAGCCCATCACTCTCTGTCTCTCTCTCGAGCTCACCTCTCTCCTTCTCCTCCCCCGACCCCGTGGTCACGTGGTGTCACCACGGCATTCACGCCAGTGGACCTCCCCGGCCATTGCAGTGGTCAAGATGTGGGGTTGTGGACCAGGAGCTCTCCTGCAGCCAGATCGATGCCGTTCCGAACCCTAGGGTTTGGGGTTGGCGTTGGTGCTGACGCCGCCGCTGCTATCGTGTGCCGTGGTGATGCTCCTCGCCCCCAGGCGTGGCTATGGTCGCCGCCGTTGCATTGTGTGGGTTGTAGCGCCCCCTTGGGGTGCTCCCCATGCCGCCATGTTCGTTGGCCTTCTCTGCTTCCTCTTCTATTCTTCAGCAAGGACCTTTGGTAAGTTGTTCCTCTTCCTCTCGTGCTCTCTATGCTAGGCCATCCCATGCTAGATGTTGGTACTGGACATTCTTGGCTAGGGTCATATCCTGATTAGGATTCTTGGTTCTGCTTAGGGTTCAAATCCCTCTGTTGATTAAATATTTGATGAATTGGATCATGTATTGATGATCCCTGAACCTGTGGAGTGATACTTGCTGTGGCTTACTGCTAATGGTTAGCTGTGGTGATGCTAGTGGTTTATCAGATGATTCTATGGATTAATTTTGATATGGTTCAGATGGTAAAGTTGCTTTAGAAGCAATACTTGGGAAATCTAGTGGTTTAATAGCTCACCACTGTCATTACTTGGTTAATGACAGTGAGTGTTGTGTGATGAAGTTCCTGTCTTAGTACTGTTGAATTAAGAATTCATATATAGCTTGAGATCAAAATGGTCTCTTATAGTGATGATATATATATGAATATTCCTGGTTATGATTCCTGTGATTAAGAACAGGAAAATGATTTATAGTTGGTTGGTTGTATCTGTGAAGATTGGATGCTTAACCTGCTTAGTTTAGAACTGTTCTTGTGACACCATCCTTGTATGGCACACAAGATTAGATTCTATTACTAGGTTTGGTATTTTTCAAGCTTAAACTTGGCTTGGCATTATAGATAAGTGGAATTCTCTTTCCTTTCATCCCTAGAACCCATGATGTTGGTCTGAGGTTTAGGGATTTAGACCTTTATCTTGTTGATTCACATGGATTGGTTCTGGTAGTGATACCAGCCACTGTTTCTTGAATCAAAGTTGGGGAAAGATGCTTGTAAGCTTGATAACTTATATAGATCCATAAGGTTAAATTCTATGGTGCTACTCCTATTGAAGAGATGTGCCTAGAGGTTTAGTTCTTGGCTATATTCATTTTTGAATTGAAATATAGCTTGATAGCTTAGATCAATGATGTTGTACTGAGATCTAAGTTGGATCTTTATAGTTTTCTGGTTCCTTTAGTGTTTAAAATTTTAGTGATGGATTCACCCCACTTGGGTGTTTTCTGAGAATTTGAGTAAGAGACAAATTATGAATACTTGTCTAATCTTAGACAGATCGATCATGTGATGGTCTATTTTACTCACCACACTCATTTGATGTTGGGTTTGCTAGTGGTTGATCTTGTGCTAACTTGATCTGGTGCTCTCCTGGTATTTCCAGCTCCTGGCTTGTCGTTGATCTAGCCCTTCACCTCCTGGTCCTGATGGCTTGATCTTGGTCTTGCTATCCACCTGATCCACCCCCTCCTTATGTCACCATTTTGGTGATGTGATCTAAGGTTTTGATTGGTGTGATCTTGCTAAGATTTGGCTTGGTTTAGTTGTTGGCTGCTTTTGTTGGTGTGTATGAACAAGAAAGTGGTGTGGGGTTGGCTTTCCATGACTGTGTTGACGGTTTTGGTGTGATTGAGCTGTTGATGTGGTGCTGACATCACACACCATGCATTTTGGTGTGTGTGCTGCCTGTGTGACTGCTGCACAACTTGTGGATATGTTCTGAATGTGAGAGTTACTTTTATCAAGTTACCTTTTACTTGGCTGGTGAAACTTGCCCCTCCTTGCTATTTATTTGACTTATGGCTTAAAATTATGAAAGATATATTATTTCATATTGGTGAAATTTGCCCCTTTAAAAGATTACTCAATGATGAATTTTGAACAGTGCACTTCACTGTCAATTCTAAGAGTAAAATAATTTTAACCTTAACTTCTTTCTTTTTTTGTTTGTGTTTATTTTGAAGGTACCAGACTTGAAGATCAACACTTTAGTTTAGGTTTTCTTTTCTTTGTAGAATAGTCACTTGTAATATCTCTCTGATTCAATTGTAATATTTAATTTATTATTTTGTACTTTTTATTTTTATTCTTTTGTAATAAAGATTGTACCATTATTCAATAAAGAAATATTATTTTTCTATTCAATTACTATTATAAAAATTGTTGCTCATTTACATAAGTTACCTTGGTGTAACTTATTTATGAAATAAATAAATATTCATTTAATTGATTATGTTATTTATTTAAAGTTTGAGTTACTAATTATCTTCTCTTGATTAAGGTATAATACTCAAATATAACTTTGAATTCTTTTAAACTATAAATTCAACACTCAAGTTTAAATTCAAATTTCATTTCCCAAAACACATAAATCCACAAAGATCATATCAAAGTCTATAACAATCATCCTTCAAGACTATACCTAATCTCAAAGTATAAAAGAAACCTTGATCACTTTAGGTTTTTATTTGGCAAAACATTTACCCGCATTTTCACAAATGAATGCATGCAACATCATAAATTCCTAAATCTACCCTTTGTTGGTTCCTAAATGCTGGGATGTTACACTATCGAACCCCCCCTCGGTTTTTAGGTCGCAACTTATAGGCGCAGAGGAAGGCCGAGGGGGTGCCTGGGGTGGCTGCACCCCCTCCAAGCGCGGCTAGTGGTGGGCCCGCGCCTGGGGTGAGTGTGGGCCACCCATGCCTCCTCTCCGTCTCCTCTTCTGGATCTGTGGATCTTCTGGTGAAATATAATTTTTGGCATATTTTCCGGGATTTTTCGTGATAGTTAATTTTCTGCACAAAAACAAGACACCAAGGTAATTCTGTTGAAAACAGCGTCAGTCCGTTTTAGTTGTATCCAAATCACACAAGTTTAGAGGAGAAACAATAGCAAAAGTGTTCGAGAAAGTAGATACATTTTGGACGTATCATCCGGTACCGGGAGATAAGCTTCCGTCGGTACTTTCCGTAGTGGTTGAATTGTGGACCTCAGAGGAATCTCCGGTGTCCATGTCATACTGCGAGGTGTAGCTTTCATCCATGCTATCATATGGACTAGGAGAATTTTCTGGCTCACATTGCATTGGATTGGAGGCGTGCTCTTGTTCGTACTCCTCCATCTCCTTGTCGAAGTCTCAAAATTCCTGCGACGTTATTGACTCCATAGGTGAGCCAGGTAAGTCGACGTTTTCTTCGATCGTGTCGAGAACTGAATCGCTGCTGGCTCCAGCATCAACGGAGTCGGATCCGGCGCTTATGTGGTACACAAAACAATGCTTTTTCTTGATTATGTTCTTGAGGTAGTGGTACAACTTGGTTTCCGACTCTGCCATCTCAAAATTCTCCTTGATACCGGTGATTGCTTCGTAATCGATGTAGGGGTGTCTCGTCATCTCCTCTATCTTGCACATCAAGAGTGCTTTTTCTGCTACGACATCGGCAGAGACATATCCATAGCGGATATATTCTTCGTCTGTGTATCCGATCTCGTCAGGGAGATCAGATCCGGATTTTTCCTCCACCGCTTCTTCCACTATAGGAGTGGGCTAGGTGGGTTTGAGTTTTTCCAGGATCTTGAACTCTTCCGCCTCTGCGGACAAAGTAGATCCGGATTTTTCTTCCGCCATGGTCATCACCTCAAGGGTGGGTTGGGCGGGTTCAGTGAAACCGAGGTAAATATCGATCTCACCGATAGACATGATCGTGTAGGTCATCATGGGTTTTCTAGCCGGAATCCAAGTCTCGTCGAGAAGAACAAGAGGGACATCACCGGCGTAGACCACACGACCCATGGCGATTGTTTTGCTGATTCGTGCATGCGCAGATTTCGCCTGGAACGAAGCTCCAAAGGTCACCTGCCCCACGGTGGGCGCCAACTATCGTTGGATTGTCGACAAGTACGCCATAGGGGGTCCTAGTGGCATTGGAAAGATGGGGTGTGAGACATCGGATGTTCCAGGAGCGGTGAGCACAAGTTTATCCAGGTTTAGATCCGATTGCGGTGATCGGATCCTACTCCTGCTAGCAACCCAGTAATATATCGGCGTAAGCCAGATGTTACAACGGATTACAAGAGAGGTTCGCCTGTGTGAGTTGTGATTGTGGTAGTAAGATTGGTTGTGCCCTAAAGGCTCCCATAGGGCTGGTTTATATAGATACCAGGACCTAGGGTTATAGGAGAGACCTATTCCGCTATGTTATAGAGTCAGTAACTAGATACAGCCTGGACTACAAGTAATACTACATGCCTAAGTCGGTAACTCTTCTAGGCCTTGTCGTAGCCGGAACTGGCTCCTCCTCTTTCTCTGACTGGGCCGCCCATGAAGCAAACCTCTAACCCGTTGGTGGGCCACCCTGGTCAGCGAGTCCTATGGGTATACCTGAAAAGTATATCCCCAACACCCTCCGCCTGTAATCCCGTCGCTCGCCCCTCCCCTTCTACCATTTCCGCCACCATCTCTGCAGCTGTCGCGCCTTCTCCTGCGTCAAGGAGGATACCAGCGAGCAGCACAACCACAACCCTCCTTCTCTCCCGCTTCTACCGCTCCTCAACATCGTCGGACGCTCCTCTAGAGCTTATTGTCGTCTTCCCATCGCCCATCCCCTCCCCCTGTTAGACTACGCATAGCTTCTATATTTGTGTACATGTATTGTACCACTTGTAACACACCCATTATATATATGTGTGATAGTCCACCCCATTGAGGGTTGAGCCGGTTCCCCCAATTATATTGTTTGACATGGTATCAGACTTGGTTATGACCTACGCTTCTGCCACCTCCACCAAACCCTAGCCGTGCCGTCGCCGTCGCCGATCGTCACCGCCGCCTATGGCTCCACCAATGCGGGATACATTCCCGCCTCCCTTACCGCCCTCCTTTCCCTCCCCATCAATGCTGCCACCATTCGGCCACCCCCGATCGGGATGAGGAGCGTTGGCTCCTTCTTCTCCAACCATCCCCCGGCCCCTTCGTCGCCTGGGCACTCGCTGACGGTCCACACGTCCAGTGTCTCCTCGCTCGCCTCCACGACCGTCGTCGTCTCGCCGCTTGCCTTCGCGCCCGTGGCCTGGACCGCCAGGCCCTCTGCGTCAGATCTCGCGCCGATGCACCCTTCCCTCACGGCGTCCGTGCCTCCTGCAGGGTATCACCCTACACCACACGCGGATTATCTCTTGGCACCAACGGCCGCGCCGCCCGTCTCTGCCCCTATGGCGTACGCGCCACCAGCAGTCTTCTCAGCAGGCTCGTTCCCTCCCCCGTTTCACTTCGGCAACCTCATCACCGTCAAGCTATCACCAGATAACTACATCTTCTGGCGCGCGCAGGTCCTTCCACTCCTTGGGAGTCACTGCCTGCCCGGCTATGTCTACGACACTCTTCCTTCCCCCACGCGCTGGTGGACAGCGTGAACGACCCGGTCTATAATCCGGCGCATCGTGTGTGGACGGGGCAGTACCAGGCGAACCTCTCCTCCATCCAGGGGTCGCTCACCCCGGTTGTTGCTGGGCTCATCGTCTTTGCCAAGACGTATCATGAGGCATGGACAATCCTTGAGCGCTCCTTCACATCGCAGTCGCATGCCCGTGCCAGCGCTCTCCGTTGTGAGCTCGGCGAGTGTGAGAAGCTCGACACCACCACCACGGAGTTCTACAACAAGGTCAAGGCCCTCGTAGACACGCTGGCATCCATTGGACAACCGCTCAATGACTTTGAGTTCAACTCCTTCATCGTCAATGGCCTCGACGAGGAGTATGATGGCTTGGTCGAGATCATCAACGAGCAGGGCAACTCGATGCCCATGATGGCACATGAGGTCTACTTACGCCTTCTCCTCACCGAGCAGCGCGTCAAGGCGCACTGTGCCAATCGTAGTCGTGGAGGGGGATCCTCCGCGAATGCTGTCTACAGGGGCAGCTGGCCCTCTTCGGGTGCCCCGTAATCCGCCTCGGGAAAGGGGTCCGCACCGTCGACCCCATCTCTGATCGGTCCCCCTTCGACGCTGTCTTCCAGCGGGGGTCGACGCTGCCAGCTATGTGGTATTGAGGGGCACTGGGCCTCCAAGTGCCACCGCCGCTTCTAGAAAAGTTTCCTCGGTCTCGGCAATGACGACAAGGATGCGTGTAATAATGCGCGCCAAGCGGCTATGGCCGATCGTCTAGTGCCGCCCCCGAAGCCCCAAGCGAACCTTGGACAAACTCAGTCCTACTCCGTTGACCCATATTGGTACATGGACTTGGGGGCAACAGAGCACATGACGAACGAGATGGGGAAGCTCCACACACGCGAGCAATACACGGGTTCGACAAGGTCTACACCACCAACGGAGCAGGTATGCACATCTCCCATATTGGTCAAGCATCTCTTCTCACTAGTCATGCCAATAGGAGTCTCCAACTTTGCAATATTCTTCGAGTACCGTCTGTGACACGTAATCTTCTTTCAATTCCTAGGCTCACCCATGACAATAATGTGTTTTGTAAATTTCACCTGTTTTATCTTTTTATTAAGGATCAGGACACGAGGGACGTGCTCCTTAGTGGGCATCTATGTCAGGGCCTCTATCATCTGGAGCATCCTAGAGTCTCTCGCGTTTTCAGTGAAGTTCGCGTTTCGTCGTCACAGTGGCATGCTCGCCTTGTTCATCCTACCACTCCTATCGTTTGTCATGTTTTGCGTCGTCATGAGCTTCCTATCCTGTCTAGTTATAAAGATGTAGCAATGTGTGATGCTTGTCAGCAGGGAAAGAGTCATCAACTTTCCTTTTCGAAGTCTAGTCGTGAGGTGAAACATCCTCTAGAACTTGTGTTTTCAGATGTCTGGGGCCCTGCCCAAACCTCTGTTAGTGGTCATAATTATTATATTAGTTTCGTTGATGCTTATAGTCGCTTTACCTGGATTTATCTTATTAAGCATGCATCTGATGTGTTCGATATTTTTGTTCAGTTTGAAAAACATGTTGAACGCCTTCTCAAGCATAAAATTGTTCATGTTCAATCGGATTAGGGTGGTGAATATTGCAACCTCAACTCCTGTTTCCAGTCGCTTGGGATAGCTCACCGTTTAGCATGTCCACATACACATCAGTAGAATGGCTCCGTAGAACGTAAGCATCGTCATATCGTTGAAACTGGTCTTATTCTTTTGGCTCATGCATCGGTTCCGTTTTGGTTTTGGAGTGATGCCTTTACCACTGCATGTTTTCTCATCAATCGTACTCCCACACGTGTTCTAGACATGAAGACTCCTATTGAACTCCTTCTTAATGAACAGCCTGATTATACATTTTATAAAGTGTTTGGGTGCGCTTGCTGGCCGCATCTTCGCCCATACAATAAACGCAAGCTGGAATTTCGGTCCAAAAAGTGTGTCTTTCTTGGCTATAGTTCCCTTTATAAAGGCTACAAATGTTTTCATGTTCCCACTAATCGTGTCTATATATCTCGGGATATCGTGTTTGATGAGCATGTTTTTCCCTTTGCCAAACTCCCTGTGTCCACCGATGAGCCCTCCATCCATGCATTCATCCTCCATTGCCTCTGACCAATTTGATGATGTTCCATACTCTCCTGTATTGTTGCCTAACCATGGTGCAAACATTGGATGCGGGGCTCGTTTGGAAATTTTGGAGGCACCAGCACCTCCACCGCCGGCGTCATCCGATGCGTACGTCGATCCGCCCGTGCTCCTGCATGGCCTCGGACATCGTGCCCATGCACACCCGGCAGATGCTCATGTGACGTCGCGTCCGGCCTCGCCCCTACCACTGGGCCGGCCTCGCCGAGTCCCCGGCCTTCCACGCCTGCCTCGCCTATGTCGCCTTCGCCTGGGCTGTCTCCCTCGCCGAGCAGCCCAGCCCCTGCGACTCCATTGGCGGTCTCTGGCTCGGCTTCCTCGACGCCCAGTGCGTCGCCGGCCTTCCCGACGCCCAGTGCGTCGCCTTGCAACATGTCGCTCAGCCCCTCGCTGGCTGGGTCGTTGCTGTCACCATCGCCGAGCCCTTCGCCGGCTGGGTCCTCCCTGTTGCCGTCACCCAACCTCTCGCCGGCTGCACCTTCGACCTCTACGGCTCCTGTACTGTGCCCCCATACACGCAGTCTTAGTGGAATTCATTGCCCCAAGGAGCGCACCGATGACACAGTTGCTTGGCATGCTGTGTGTATGACTGTTGCCATTGTGGATCCATACTCTGAGCCCCGCACGCACCGGGATGCTATGAGTATTCCTCATTGGAGAGAGGCTATGGAACAGGAATATCATGCTCTTATTCGCAATGAGACATGGACTCTTGTTCCTCCACCACCGTGAGTTAATGTGATTGATTCTAAATGGGTCTTCAAAGTGAAGAAGCATTCTGATGGGTCTATTGAGCGCTACAAAGCATGTCTTGTTGCTAGAGGATTTCGGCAGCGTTATGGTCTTGACTATGAATACAACTTTAGTCCAGTGGTCAAGCCTACTACCATCAGGCTTCTTCTATCTATTGTCGTCACTCAAGGTTGGTCTCTTCGTCAGCTTGATGTGCAGAATGCCTTCCTTCATGGTGTGTTGGAGGAGGAAGTTTATATGCGACAGCCGCCTGGGTTTTCTGATCCTGACCGTCCTGGTCATGTCTGTCGTCTTACCAAAGCACTATATGGCTTGAAGCGAGCTCCTCGTGCCTGGCATGCCCGTCTTGCTACAGCTCTTCGTATTCATGGTTTTGCACCGTCCACTGCTGATTTATCGTTGTTTCTTCTACAGAAGCCTGAGGCCACTATGCACTTGTTGGTCTATGTGGATGATATTATTTTATAACTCCTCTCAGTCAGCTGCCGATTCTCTTGTTCGCTCTCTTGGTGTTGATTTTGCTGTCAAGGATCTTGGGAAGCTCCATTACTTTCTGTTGGAGATATGCCCAAGAGGCAATAATAAAGTGGTTATTATCATATCTTCATGCTTATGATAAATGTTTACATACCATGCTATAATTGTATTAACCAGAAACATTAATACTTGTGTGATTTGTAAACATAAAAGAGTCCCGAGTAAAGCCTCTTGTTAAACTAGCTTGTTGGTTAATATATGATCATGGTTTCCTGATCATGAACATAGAGATGTTATTAACAACAGGGTCATATCATTAGGAGAATGATATGGTGGACATACTCCTATAGTTAAGCTTAGCATAAAGATCAAGTCATTTAATATAGTTCATTTGCTATATGCTTTCTGATACATAGTAACCTAATTCCTTCGACCAGGAGATCATGCTAATCACCATCACCGGAAGGATGCTTTGATGACATCAAACGCCGCACCGTAACTGGGTGGCTATAAAGGTGGCATTGAGTGTTTGGAAAGTATGTGTTGAGGCACATGGATCAAGAGTGGGATTTGTCCATCCATATGACGGATATATATAGTCTGGGCCCTCTCGGTGGAATGTCATCCAATTGGCTTGCAAGCATGTGACTGGCTCACAAGGGATTACATATCACGGGAACGAGAAAAGAGTACTTATCAGTAACGAGTTTGAACTAGGTATGTAGAGATACCGACGATCAAAACCTCGGATAAGTAAACTATCGTGAGACAAAGGGAAATTGGTATCGTATGTAAGTGGTTCATTCGATCGCAAAGTAATCGTAGAAATATGTGGGAGCCATATGAATTTCCAGATTCCTCTATTGGTTATTGATCGGAGAAGTGTCTCGGTCATGTTCGCATAATTCACGAACCGTAGGGAGACACACTTAAGGATTCGATGTTGTTTAATAGATATGGAATGTTAGTAGGGGTACCGAATGTTGTTCGGAGTCTCGGATGGGATCCAGGATATCACGAGGAGATCCGTAATGGTCCGGAGAGTAGGATTCATATAAGTAAAGTCCGATTCCGGAGTTCGGGAAAGATTCCGATGTTTTCATCGGAGAGGTTCTAGAAGGTTCTAGAAGGTTCACCGATCCGGAAGGAGAATGGTCCATGAATGTGTCATGGGTAAGTGGAATGATTGGATCATATCCTAGGTCACTTGGTGTGGGCATTTGCAAGAGAGAATTAAAGCTCTAAATTGAAAGTCAAACTGGAAGTTTGAAAAGTCAAACTGGAACAATGGTTTCCTAGTGGAATAAGAAACAAGTCCTTCTCTCAATCCAACTTGGGTTTGGGTTTGGATTCAAACCCACCCCTCCCAAGATTGCCCCTCCCTCTCATAAATAGAGGGGGAGGGTTGCCCCAACACCACAAGCCCTAGCCCCTCTCCACCACGCTTGCCGCCAAAGACCACCTGCACCAGGCGCCATCGCCTTTGCGCTGCCGCCGCCGACACCTTCTCCTCCTCCCGGTCTTCCAAACCATAGATCTTTGGGAAACCCTAATCCACCATAACTCGCACCGGCTTAGGCGAAGCCCTGCGGGATCTTCCCTCTACTTCCGACACCACGCCGTCGGTCACGATTCGAGGGGAGAACTACAACCTCCGTGCCTCTTTGGAACAAGGAGAGGAAGGTCTTCATCGAAAATCAATGTGTGACCGATCGCAGGAAGCGCCGAATGATCGAAGGAGGATCTCTGCGATCTTGAGATCGGCAAGTATACGACTACATCACCCACGAGAATCTGCTCTCGTTAACCGCTTTGGAATCTTCGAGGGTGAGTGCTTCTATCGACTCGTTGATACAATCTAGTAGATAGATCTTGGCTTGTTTGTGTGCATGCGGTAGAATTTTTTTGTTTTCCATGCTACGAACCCCTACACTTTCTTGGTGTGGAGGTTGCTTCTCGTGCTGATGGACTTGTTATGACGCTAAAGAAGTATTCATTAGACTTGTTGTAGCGGGCCGGGATGCTTAAGTGCGAGACGACTATTTACACCTATGTCTAACACCGACAAGATCACTGTTGTTGATGGTGAGCTTCTGTCTTCTGCTGATGCGACGGAGTACATGAGTATTGTTGGTGGTCTCTAGTATTTGACGATCACGAGACCAGATATATCTTATGTTGTTAACAGAGTTTGTCAGTATCTCCAGACGCCTCGCGACACTCATTGGTCAGCTGTTAAGCGTCTGACAGTGTCTCATGGGCTGCATATACGGCCGAACCCCTCTAGGGTCCTCTCGGTGTATTCTGATGCGGACTGGGCTGGCAGTCCGGATGACAGGCGATCCACGGGGGGATATGCTGTGTTCTTTGGCTCTAAATTGATCGCATGGAGTGCTCGGAAACAGGCTACTGTCTCATGTAGGAGTACTAAAGCCGAGTATAAGGATGTGGCTAATTCTACTGCAGAGATTATTTGGGTATAATCTTTGCTTCAGGAGTTGAGTATATCTCAACCGCAGCCTCCTATCCTTTGGTGTGATAACATCGGTGCTACATACCTTTCTACAAATCCGGTATTCCATGCCCGAACGAAACACATTAAATTTGACTATTACTTTGTACGGGAACATGTGTCACAAAAACAACTACATATCAGGTTCATCTCCTCTAAGGATCAACTTGCAGACATCTTCACCAAGCTGTTGCCTCTACCACAGTTTGAGGCCTGTAGGCGCAATCTTACCCTTCTAGATTCTTTAGGAAATGGCTAAGATTGAGGGAGGGTGTTAGACTGTGTATAGCTTTTGTATTTGTGTACCTATATTGTACTACTTGTAACACACCCATTATATATAGATTTAAATCCATCGTTAGTCGTTGAACTTGCTTAGCAAAATCAATACGGTCACTGTACAATAGAAATACGAGTTTGTGGTCATCAAAGACGTGTTGGAGCGTCACTAGCGGTCACCGCTCGCGTCGTAGAGATGTATTTGATGATGTGGCGAGTTGAGGACCCACTGTCAGCCTCTAGTTGTGTTTTATTTGAAAAAACATCCCTAAAATCTATTTTTCTATCCTAGGCAAAAGACCGAAGGTTTGAGCTGGTGGTCAGACTAAGCGGTGGGCCCACTTGTCAGTCTCTCACACACAATCCTCTCTGTCTCTCCACTCTTCCCTGTCCTAGTTCACCCGACCGGTGCTTCTTCCAGGCCTCAGTTGTCGCCCTCGCCTCCATCCCTAGCCCGCGGGGTTGCCCTCCCCTCCCACCTTCCTCTATGGCCCCTGCTTCATCTACAACCTGCTCAATGACAAGATGGTCCGTCTTCAGGACCTCGAAGAAAACGGCTGCCATAGATTGCGAGGCTGCCGGAATCAGATGTGGCGTGATGGCCACGTGCCCTTGCTGTCAGGCGTGGACACCCTCCTTGCTGCGTCGCTCGTCCAGTGGTCGGGATCCGCTCGTCGAGCTTCTCCGCCCGTCGCTCGAGCTGCTACGACACAACTCCGATTCCCACGACGCCATCTCCGATGCCATCTATCCCGCGTTGCCGGTTGCCTCGAGAGCATTGCAGTGCTTTGGCAAGGACCCAGTCACCGCCTCCTCCGTCCTCGAATTTAACCTACCCGGCGCCACTAGTTCCAGATCACGTCCGTCCCTGTTCTCTCCCAGTGGAGGGGTACCATGTGCTGCCCATTGCCTCCCGCCATGGATCCCGGTGACCGGAGGAGCAACGATGCGAGCATGCGCTCCATTTTAGTGGTCACCCGCGAGCGATAGGGCACGGTACTCCAGTGTGGTGCAGCCAGAGACTGGGTGCAATGGTGTATCAGGCTCGCGTGACGCTCTGGCACTCGCCGTTGTCTGTAAGAGCTCGTCGCGTGGTGCCGAAGATCGCTGTGGTGCGGAGGGAGGTGGGGGAGCGCGCGGCGGCGGAGGGAGGTGGGGGAGCTGGGAGCGCCCGCCGGCGTGCTCTATCGCCATCGGCGGCATCTTGGCGCCTTCCCCGCGCAAAAGCTCCATCATAAAGGTTGGGGACATGCCAGTGGGGTATCGAGAAGAGAGACGGGGAGAAGAGGGAAATCGCACTGGAGTTGGGAGGTAGGGGTGGCTCGCCTATGTGGGAGGTGGGGGCACACGTCGGCGTGTTCCATCAGAGGCCGCGGCGCTGGATTTTTTTTGGGGGGCAAGACATGTCGTGGGGTGGAGCAGAGACATGACTCAGGGAAGGGACGGCGGTTTTGCACAAAGACCCTTATATAAGTGGTTATTCTTTACCTATATATTAAGTTACCTGACGGTGGGTCCTTAACTCGATACGTCATCAAATACATCTCTACGGTGGTGATCGCGAGTGACCCTCCGACGCGTCTTCAGTGACCATAAACTCATATTTCTGTTGTACAATGACTGTATTAACTCTGCTAAGCAAGTTTAGTGACGAACGATGAATTTAACTCTTATATATATGTGATAGGTCATCCATCGAGTGAATGGCTCCTCTGACATTAAGGAGAGAAGTCACGCTCTGACTTCACTTCTTGCAAACTGACTCCTCCCATCCAAAAAAAAAGAAAAACAAAAGGAAAATAGGAACCTCCAACTCCGCCCGTGCTCATCTCCCTCAGCGGCCAGGGCCACTCGTCGCCGATGGCTCACCCATGATTTGTCCGGGAGCGCCTCCGCTAATTCGCTTGTGCCTCCGTTGACTTGCCGCCGTGCCGACGTCCGCGCCGCCCTCGACGACGGTGAATCCCCGTGCCGCCGTCGCGCCTCCGTCGACTCGCCGTGCTGCGATCCGCGGCTCCGTCCCCGATGGCCAATCGCCCTGCCAAGCGTCTCCGTCGCCGACAGCCAATCGCCCCGCCGCGCGCCTCCCTCGCCGATTGGTTATCGCCCGGCTGTGCTCCTCCTGACAGGTACATACTCCTGGGCTTCGGCCCCTGCTCAGCACCAACTTTGCTTATCTCGAAATAGGCTTTCGCCCCGCTTTATAAATAAAGCCACACACGGCCAAACCGATACAAGGTGATGAGGAGAACCTCTTACAAAGCAGATCAAAATAAACAAAAGAGGTACAAGAAGGGCAAAACTTGCCACCGGAGCTACTAAGATGAGACCGAGGGGATCGGAGCTCCACGACTACGCCCCCAAGAGGGTAACGACGCAAACGCCGCCGTAGTCGAGACCGCAAGGTCAAAGGTTTTCACCCGGAGCCCTAGCGCGGCGAAGGTAACCACAACGGTGCCCCCAAGAGGGTCACGACATCCGCAGATATCGCCATCGTTGGCGTAGAAACGCTGAGCTTTCGCCCGGAAAAACCTCCGCACACGCCCCATCCTCGGACCGACCATAGACCCCGAGTCCAGCCTTCACCACACGATCTGGGAGGAGCCGGAACCACCGTCAACTCCAGGAACTCCCTCTGCCTGCTCCTCGCCATCCACATGACCAAAGAACAAGGCCACCACCACCGCCACGTCGCTCGCCGGAGAGTCGCCCGTGCAGTCCACCTTCCAGAGCCGCCGCTCCGGCGTCCATCACCTCACACCCAAGGCAACAAGGCATCACGAGGCCATCGAAACAAACAGGGAGAGCTAACGACAGAACCAGGTCCACGTGGGCGGCAACGGCAACCAAAAGGAGTAGATCCATCCTCCACCGCCTCGACGGCCGCCGACCGGACGTCGCAGTAGTGCCGGTCAGGCCCCAGATCTGGCCAGATCAGGCCCGACTAGCTCCGCCGCCACGCTGCAGCGTCGAGGTCACCGCCGCCACCCTGCAGGTTGGTAAGCGGGCGGACACACCGATCGAGGCCCGCTGAGCCCAGATCAGGCCCAAACGGGCCTAGATCTGGGCCAAGCAACCTTGCCATGGCCTCCCCGTCGACCTCCCTGCCGCACGCCTTCGTTGCCACCACTTCCACCGTCGTCGTCGAGGCACCACCGCCGTCCTGCCGCCAAGCTGGGCTGAGGCCACCGCCATCCGTACCCGCTGCCGCCCGCGGCCCTCGCCGCCTAGAGCCTAGGCGCGCGCCACCACGCCGTCGCCCGTCACGCCGCCGCCAAGACGAAGGCCAAGCCTCCCGCCGGAAGAGGCAAGCTCCGGCCCAGGGGGCGGACCCGCGGCCACCCCACAGCGCGAGAGGACGAGAGGGCCTCGCCGCCGCCGGCGACGACCGGGCTTTGCCCGGCCGCGCCCTTTGGCAGCGGCGAGGGAGGAGGAGAGGAGGGGAGGGGGCCGGCGGCGAGATTTCTGGGGTTCCTCCCCGTCGCCTCGCGGGGGCGACGCGGGAGGGGAAGGGGGTCCGAGCCAACTTTGCTTATCACTGAAACTAGGTACTATGATGCCAATTCAAGTGGAATTGTATACTGTGATGATTCCCAGTTAGTTTAGAAATCGGTGTGAATGAAATTAGCTCATGATTTGTTTCACAACTACTTAATAAACAGAAATGCAAAATAGTCAGACTAGTTTAGTAGCCTGCTAACATAGCAAATACTCATTACATGCTTCTGAATCTTAGAGAAATAGAAAACAGTAGCATCCAAAATATTCTACAAAGTGATGTTCATAATTAGAATGGATCGTCGATGATGTCTTGAACAATTGGAGCGGTCAAAAGATCAGTGAAACTTCCCATGAACTCATATTTTTCAGAGCCTGGTTCATTTTTTTCTGACCTGTTCTTATTTGCTGAATTTTTGAAGGCAACATTCTATGCTGAATCGGTCTTTATTGGCATGCTCTCATTTTCTTCCTTGCGAGCAGATGATGTTTTCCTCTTTATCTCGTGTTGCCTATCAAGGAAGCTCATTTTTATTTTCTTGCTTTTCTTCCGAACCTTTTTTTTTCTTGAGACGTGCAGCACTCAACAATTCATTCGACACTTGTGGAGTCACCTGGACATCACATCTCTGCTCGGGATTAGTTGTGCATATAGCCAATCGTTCCTTCACCACTTTAGTAACACTATCAAGTGCATTCTCGATTAAAATACAACATTTTTCTGAGCTGGCTGCTAGAGTGGTCAAATTATAAAACTTGTGAGAAAGATAATTACATCGAATGATGGCATCCAACTTTGGATTTTCAACTACAGTCCTTCCATGACAATCTTTGATCGATCCTGACTCACTTGCTGCATCACTTGCTTCAAATATAGCAGGAGTATACAGCTTCCTGGACTCACTTGCTGCATCATGGGTATGCGAAACAAAACTTTAGGTAGGCTCTTCCTGGACTCATACTCTGAATTTATCTCGGTCTGTCTTTTCACTTCCACGACTCTTTCAAAATGATGAAAAAACCGGTTGATGTTTAAATCTGACTTCAAATGATTCTTTAGGTCATTGTTGAGACTTTCACTTAGTTGCGTGCTTCTCATTCCAAAAGTGAAAGCTTCTCTCATAAAACATTGTGTCCACTTTTCTTTTACCTTATAAATACTATCCATCCATGTTTGTTTTTTCACCTTACTTCTCATCAACCTAAAAGCTTCTTCAAATGATTCTGGGTCATCATATTCATACATACAAGCACTGAAATCCTTGAGAAGAGATGATCCATTTTCCTCATCGTCCCCTTCTTCCGGTGTGTCCTCAATTTCTTCATCCTTCTTTTTGCTGGGTAGATGCTTGATGGCATTTTGCATGATATGGAAAGTGCACAATCCATGCCTTGAATCTGAAAAAACATGCTCAATTGCTTTTCCCATTGCACTATCTTGATCGATAAATATGGTGCGAGGTTGCTTCTGATTGTGTATTGATAAGAATGCTTGAAAAAGCAATTTGAAAGATTCAAATGTCTCATCATAAAGAAGAGAAGCACCAAATATTACCGTTTCTCTGAAATGATTGAATCCAACAAACACACCAAATGGTATGTACTCCTTGTTTGTTCCGAAAATAATGTCGAAGGTTATAACATCACCAAAATGAGCATAATCTATGAGCATTTTAGCATCAGCCCAGAATATATTTGTAATTTGTTCCTCACAATCCAACTGTATAACATGTTGGAATGAAGGATTCTCACTGGCCTTGTCTTGAAAATACTTCAGCATACTACCTGCATCACCATACTTCAACTCTCTTTGGCGCTTTGTTCGCAAATGGTTCTTATGATCTCGACGTGTGTAACTCAGACTTCCTGGTCCTCCAACCCGTCTACTAGCAAACTCATGAGCATTTTTGGGTGCAATACCTGAGTCATCGGCGATTTCAATTTCAAAAGCTTGAATTTCAGAGATTTTTCTTTGTGATGGCAACAAGTGGCGTGCTTCTGGCAGCTGAAGCATGTGATTGTGTTCAACATCCAGATCAAATATTTCATACCTTCCATCTTCACGGTCAATTGTAATTGACATATGAACCTCACAATTAGTTCTAATTTCATCTCGCCCTTTCTTAGTTAGACTATCCCTTTTATCAATTGCTTTTTTACCCTCTTTGAAACAAACGAATTTGCATGAAGTCACTACACCATCAATTTTGCTTCTATTTGTATATCTCTTTCTTACACTGAAACATATTCTTCCTCCATAGTACTCCCAAAAGTCCCATGCCTCAGCCACAGTGTCAAATTTCATCCAAAGTTGAGGTTTCCAGCTAGGTATTCCCTCCCTTCTATCAAATAAAATTGGAGGGCTATTTAGATTTTGGTTCTCAGCAGCATGCAAAGAATGCAATATTTTGATTGGGAAAAAATTCAAAATAACTTACTTGTTTGGATCCTGATTCTCCATTACTAATCTGTGTCGCGTACTATCAGGAAACGCTGTTGTGTCGATGCATCAAGAGAACAGGGAGGAAAGAACAGAGGAGATACACACTATGAGCAGAATATGAAGAAAACTGGAGAGAAGAACGCTGTGAGCAGAAGAGAAGAGTACTGGTGGGAAGGGCGGTGGCCTGTGTCTTTTTGGCGCGCAGTTGGGTGTCCTGTGTCTTTTTGGCGCGCAGTTGGGTTCAGGCGGAACCTTTTCCCTCCAAAAAGTAGTTGGCCAGTACCGTGTGCAGTATCGTTTTTTTTTTTGGATGGGAGGAGTCGGTTTGCAAAAAAGCAAAGTCACAGCGTGACTTCTCTCCTTAACGTTAGAGGAGCCGTTCCCCCTATCGAGGATTGAGCCGGTTCGCCCAATTCTATTGTTTGACACCCCTAACCGCTTCTTCCTCCACCACTTAACCATTCCAGAGGACCGCGGTTCGTCGTCGTCGTCGCTCGACGAAGAAGACAAAGGAGCGCATGCTGGAAACGGAGGTGCAGGGTTGGGGGTCTCCGGTGCGCCGCTGGCGCTGTCGCCGCTGCATGGAGTCGCCTCGCTGGTGCCCGGATTTGCCCTCTTTTTCGCTTGGAGTCGCCTCTGCCGCCATGCCCGTGGCCAATGTCCAGCAAGGTTCCTTCTTAAATCCCAATCCCTACTCTCCTCATAGTTGCTTGTTGCCTGGTGCGCTGCTTTCTTGATGTGTACTATGTCTACAAAAGTTACCAAATGTATACTAGACTGCGGATGTGTGTGTTTCTTCAGCCGTATAGACCGTGACATGGAAATAAGTGTATTCATTCCTTTATTTTGTAGTAGAAGATGGAATATATCAATCTTATAAAGGATGTTCGGGATGCTTTTGAGGGAAATGATCTGGTGAAGATTCCCTGCGAGGGTTTGGAACCAAGTGACAACAAAAATATCAGAGCAAAATTGAGGATACTCATCCCTTACAGCTGTTATGTTTCCATGTCACTAGATATGATGGAAGTATATCATGTATATACTTTATTATTCCCAAAACTAAAATTCGGTGGTGTTCTATATGTAGGATCTTGTTCCTTGTGTTCTTTTGTCATTTGACAATGAGCAGATATTAATTACAGAGGCAAAGATTGGAAATCCAGATATTCGAAGCCTCTGACTCCCATTCCAAAAATTGAAAACAATAATCTGGCAGTGTCATCTGCTTCAAGTAGCTCAGGTATGTATCTCAATGCTTCATACTCAAGGAAGCAGTAAATGTGGAAACAGTTATGTTTACATCAATTTAACGGTGCAATTTTTGTCTCATTGCTTAACATCCAATCTCATTGTCAAAGAATGTTGCACGTCAGTTTATATTTACTATTTTCATTTTGCATACTTCTGCAAGTGATCAATCTTACATCTACTTTTATTCATATTGACACTCTCGGGTGTGTCGATATGTTATATGGATAAGATTGCTTTTCATTCTCGAAAAAAATAAGATTGCTTTCTCGAGCCTTTTACATTGTTTAAAGACCTTTGCACTATCTTTCTGGACGCAACAAGACAACTTGTCTTTTATGCAGATGATTCGACTGATGCTAGCGATAATGTGGCAATAAGAGAAGTACAAAGACCCAAAATGTTTAGGCTGTGGAAGCGTGCAATCGGGTCATCCATAGATGAAGTCGATTCACTTACACCTGACATGCTTCTCGCAAGGGTCGAGGAGTTCAGTATCACATCCCAGGCCGTGGAGCATTCGTTTCAAGCTTTGGTTGTGACCAATGGAGAGGACAGCTCTGAAGTTCTAAATGAGTCCGGAGATGAGTCTGAAGATAAAATAATTAGTCGCCAAGATATTCAGTCTGAGCAATCACCTGCCAGCAAGGATGATTACTTTGAATATGACATGATCGGGCGTCCGGAGTCAACGGCGCCATTAGGATCATTACCGATCGATGTCATCATAGAGCAGTTGAACAGAGAGTAAATTTATAATCAGTAAACTGAGAATTCAAGCTAATGAAGCTGCTGAAGCATTGGCTGATGATCAGGTTGACGTGCTCCCATTGTATAGCCATTTTCCGCCTTTCCTCGAACTTCAGTATGAATGACCCAGTTCGTCAAGGCGGGCGGCAACGACCAGCACATTGCTTGCCCTCCCCCACATCTTCTTCCCCATGGAGATCCCTTGTGCGCACGACCGCCGTCCATTTGTTGGTAAGTCCACAGCCCTACCCCCTCTCCTTATCTCACACATAGATATGCGAGAGTCTAGCCTTCAGACAAGGCTAGGCTAAATTGTGGAGGTTGCCTGGAAGTAAAGTAGGTGAACAAGTTCAAAATAACTCGCCAATGGCTGCTTCTTATGGAAATTATGTATTTTCACATATATGTGCTCCAAGCTTTCTATTTTTAATTATAGAATGGATGGCAACCATCGGGAGCAACACATTGACTAGAAGTTTTGTCTCGGTGCCTCGATATGCTACTGCCTTGATGATATCATTTGAAGATGTGAGGCTCCGGTCCTTCCTGTGCATTGCTTTATATATTTTTCAATGCATTCGAGATAGTGAATTTGTTCATGATTATTCCCTCTTATCAAAATAATGCTATCCATTTGATCAGTGTTTGGTTGATAATTTGTAAACTAATTGAAGAATGATGTATATTTAAGTTTTATAGGGTGTTGATGTTGTACAAGATGTTCTTTCAGATTATTAATTAACCTGGTGGTGGTGGCCTACCGATATCTTGGTTTGGTGCCTGTGGGATGTGGCCAGAGATGACGGTCTCATGTAGCATTGATTTTATTTGGTAATCAGGTATTCCTTCCCCCATATACAGTCGTACTGAAGAAATAATTTTTTATGGTTATGATATGTCAATTTCTCAGTTGTACAATCGAAATATGAGTTGCTGCCTACTGGCCACTATGTAGTGTTCCATTAGGATTGATGTCCAGGACTGTCGGAGCCCCGCCTTGAATGGATATTGGTTTTGGATGTGAAACTTTTTTCCTTTGTGCTGACTGATCATATGAGTATCATCCCATAGTTGCTAAACCAAGCTTTACTATTTTAGATTCTGTAGGAGGTTGAGAAGATGTCACATGTACTGAGGTACACATGATCCTCTTTACATTAATTCTTCTACTTTGATTTGATGTATGCTCTGTCTTCGGGCATTATGGCGTTGTTGCTGACCGACAGAGTATCATTTCTTGTTCTGCTATGGCTGATGCACGAAGTATCTTTGTATTAGATTTGTCTTCTCTTTACAAATATCTACTAGGTACTATTTGGATTTTTGGTTTCTGATTCAGTAAAAAGCTCGTGGGGTATAAGATATGAATGTATGCTGAATATTGATGGGTTGCAGCCTCGGTTGATGAACGATCGGGTTTAATATTTTCTCTTTCTCTGCAGTTATCACCGATGATGACTACGTCTTCTCTGAATATTGGTGGGCTGCAGCCTCGGTTGATAAATGATAGGTGGTTAGCACATGAATCACCAGCATACTCCTCGACCCATCGATGCCAAGGTCGTCATCATCGATTCATCATCGACAGGTTCGTCCCTGATGAGCCTAGGCAACATCAGGTCCAGTGAAGAAGAGGAGTGGATATCTGGTTGGGTATTTCAATAATATGTACACCTCATGATTTTTCTTTTTGTATTGTTTAAATCAAGGTGAATTCATCATCTAGGTTGTTGGCTCTTTGTCTGGTTTATGTTTTGGCCCACCATCCACTGCAGTGCAGGTTCAGACTCTTGGATTTTTCATTTGTTTGTTTCTTCTGTTTCGTGAAATGTGATGAGCTGATTTGGTGTTTTCCCCCTTTGTATGTGCAGCGATTGGAGACTTTGTAAGATTCTACTGGAGTACAACTAGGCTCATGAGGATGTAATTAATCTTTGGTGAGTGTTGTTTTACTCAGAGTCTACGAACACATGCTCATGATGATTCTGTTGAAGATGTAGCTTGGCACCTTAAATTTAAAAAACTACTAGGATCTGTTGGTGTGCAAGTTCATGACATGGGAGAGAAATTTTTAGTTACACACCAGAAGTACGCATAGCATGTTTGAATTGGAGATGCTGTGCTGAATATTTTTCTGTGTTGAGACCGACACATATTTGCAACCCTACGGTGTGTTGTATACTCATATATTCACTATTTCGCTTCTCACTTGAATTAGGTTAACCTTGGAAGTAGAAGGTTGAGAATTTTTTTAGCTCTTCGGGCATTTAAATCTTTTTAGTATGCTGTTTTATCCCATCTTAAAAGGTAGATCACTCTTCTTAGATCTCCTTGATATTTTGTGCAAAACAAGTTAGGTACTTGATTTGTCTCTTAGGATCAAGATATATTTTCATATTGTCTTCTAGAACATGGAATTGTCCATATATCAATTATAATCTTATAATATACTAAAGTTCTTTCTACTTTTATCTCATACAATGCATTTATAGATTAAATAAAAGCACCTGCCTTTTCCTCTTCGTCGGCAACATGACTCACAATGTAAATTACCTAGTGTGTAGCATAAAAGCTGATATCTGTTAAGTCTTTTGATGGCGCGTGGTAGCGCTTCGTTGGGAGACCCCAAGAGCAAGGAGCAAGGTGTGATGAGCACAGCAGTAAGTCTTCCCTCAGTAAGAAACCGAGGTTATCGAACCAGTAGGAGGAAGGAAACGTCTTAAAGGTGTTGCTAGCAACTTGGAGACCTGCACAACACAAACTTAAGACTTTGCCCCAACGAACAGTGAGGTTGTCAATCTCACCGGTTGCTGTAACAAAGGATTAACTGTATGGTGTAGAAGGTAATAGTGGTTTGCAGAAAGTAAACAGTAACGGTGTAAGATGTATCAATGGTAAAGATTGGACCGGAGTCCATATTTCACTAGAGGTGTTCTCCTTAAGATAAACAAACATGACATGCTGGGTAAACAAATTACAACGGGGCAATTTACAGGACTGAGCAAGGCATAATAATGCAATACAAGACATTCATGATCCTATGAGATTCGATTGGGCAATACAACAAGATACATAGACCGCCATCCAACTGCATCTATAACTAGAAATCCATCTTCAGATTATCATCCGACCCCCCTCCAGTATTAAGTTGCAAGCAACATATAACTCCTTTAAGCAAATTGTGTAAGGTAAACAATCCACTTGTTCCATGAACAAGATACCGTTGTTTTCTTTTTAGTGGCAACATCACATCTACAACCTTAGAGATTTCTGTCACTTTTTTTAGATTAAATAGAGACATGAACCCACTATCGAGCATAAATACCCCCTCTTGGAGTCACTAGCATCTACTTCGCCAAGATAGTGTAGCGCCCCGGGTAAAACCACTACTAGAAAATCGCGTGTCTTATCTCTGTGCATCATCATGACATCAACATGCATATATTTGACTAAAACTATTTTGATTAAGGCCCTATTTTATTTACTATATTCATCCCCTCCCTTTTATTTCAAATCAAAACACCGGTGTTTCCGAATATCTCTTTTTGTCTAAAAACGATTTACAAAAGGATTGAAAATAAAATATAAAAATATTAAATATTTTAGTGGGAGAGGCAGCCACCAGCCAGGCCCAAAAGGCCCAACCGGCAGCCACCTACCCCCCACTACAAACTCTAAACCTAAACTACCCCAAACCCTAACACCCCCGCCGCCGTTGCACTTCCCGCACACACAAGCCAACACCATGCCGCCTTGGATCCTCCGCCTGACCCCACCTGATCGATCCCCGCTCCACCCCGTGAGCCACGCACACACCCTGCGTCAAGCCCTCGCACGCCCCCGCTCCTGCCGCAACTCTCTCACCCGGGCCCACGAATCTCGACCGAGAGCGCCTCGCTCGCCCCAAACCCCGCAAGAAACCACCGCCCCCGATCGCTCCTCGGATCCCCACGCGGCCACCAGGGCCCACCACGACCCGGTTGACTTGCTCGCGTTCTCCCCTTCCTCCCGCATCTCTCCCTACACGCTAGGATCCCCTCCTCTGCCTCGATGGCATGCCGCTGCCGTCATCTCTTCCCCGACCGCCACCTCCTCTGGCCCGCGGCCTGAGCACGTCGTGCCCCCGCTCGCCTCCATCCCCGTGCGTCTCACCTCGCGCGGCCGCACCCACCCCTCTCCCCTCCCTCCCTGCGCCAGCGCTGAGCCCCCCGCGCCCTTCTTGCCGGCCAAGCCCCTCCCCGCGCTCAAGGAGCAGGCAGCGCCGCCCATCCTTCTCTCACAGCCAGTTGCCCGCTTGCCGTCTAGCGCGCTTCTACGCCGCCCTTGCTGCATCTTGGCACCCGCCACTCCTTATCCTCCTCCTCGGCTTTCTCCCCTCGTGGCTGCGGCCTCGTCGACCCTCGCCGCTCCTCCCCCACCGGCTAGCCCTCACTTGGGAGCTCGGCCCCCTTCAGATGCCTGCATCTCCTCGCTTGTGAGCCTTTCTGCCCTCAGCGCATCGCCGCGGGCCACTCACGCAATAACAGATGCTCCCGTCTCGTGGCCTCGTTGCCTTGCCGCCAATCGCCTTTGCGTCGCCTTCGTGCACCCCTAAACACCTGCTGCAAGTTCTGGTGCCAGTGTGTTTTTCCCCTGTTGTGAATTCTGGCGAATCATGTTATGTTTGTATGGTCCTACACACGTGAAAGGGCATTTATTGTCATAATCACTTTTGGTGTTCGTTAACAACAAGTAGATCATTTTACTGTTTGTTATTGTCCACAGGTTGGTATTATCATTGATATACAGCACCCACACTCTTGGGAAAAGACCACATTCATATGCCATCGTTGCGAAACTCCATCGGAGTCTCCCGGTGGTCCGAGTTTTGGGCTCGGTGGTGCCTCCCAGGTTGGCTGGGACATTACGACTAGGGGTCGGCTGCACGGAGGTTACTCGAAAGTCTCGGACTTTGGTCACCCAGAGTCTCCGGTGTTGGAAGGCGAGTCTGGTGTTGCAGTGCGAGAAGTGCAGGTCGGTCGGAAGGCGGTCCGAGACTGGTCCGGAGATTGGCCGGAATCTCCGGTGTAGACCGGAGTCTCTGGTCTGAATTTTCTACAACGGTCAGAAAACGGTTCATGGAGGGGGCTGCCTATAAAAGGGGACCCTTATCTTCTTCCTCTAGCCGCTCGAGCTGCTCAAGAACACCAACCCCATTAGAGCCACCAAATCTACAAAGTCTCTTCATCCAACCATCCAAAGTTATAGATCTTTGGAGAATCGAAGGAGGAGGCCTTGATCTACATCTTCACCAAGAGAGATCTTCATTTCCCCATCATTCACTTAAGGGCCCCCAAGCTCTAGTGTTTCATTGGAAACCCTAACTTTGATTTGGTTCTTACAAGCTTGTCTTTGATTTGTCTTGACAGCTTGCTTGTATTTGGGAGCCTCCAATTTAGTTGTGGATGCGTGCCCCAAACTTGTTGTAAAGGTGCCGGCTTCCACCTCGAAGGTTGCCGGTATAGTGGAAGGTGAATCGAGCCCGTTGGGGTGAGGTTCATCGGAGAACAAGGGAGGCCTCTCGTGGTGTTGGTGGTTTGAAACCACCCCCTCTCCAAACGTAGACGTACTTCCCCTCAAAAGGAAGGAACTACGGGAAACAAATCCTTGTGTCTCCGTGTCCACTCCTTTGGTTACTTCTATCCTTTACCGCACTTTACTTACTTGTTCTTGCTTAGTGTTGTGCTAGATTGTGCATGGTTGACATATAGGTAAATTCACCATAGTTGCATATTCTAGAGAATTTACCTTTCATGTCAAACCCTAACTTGAAAAAGAATAAAATTTGAAGTAGCACCTATTCACCCCCCCTCTAGGTGCCCATACGATCCTTTCAATTGGTATCAGAGCCTCGGCTCTTTATTTGGGCTTTACCGCCTAAGAGAATATGGGCAGCAATGAAGGGGGTGGTGGTAGTGAGTCGACCCCGGTGACCATGGAAGATCTCAAAAACTTGGAAACAAGATTGAGCTCTTCCTTGGTCAACGAAGTCAAGAAGATGCTTGAGCAACTTCTTAAAGACAAAGAAGGCTCATCACCCCCATCTCCTCAAGAGGATCAACCATCCATTTTACCTAAGGGGAATACGTCAATATCCCCCGAGGGTATGATGGTGGGGGGTAAACCAGACAACGCTAATTCCTCCACACAACTTGATGGGGGAAAGGGTGAGCACCGTTATTCTTGGTACTCTCTCGATCCTCCCATCCCACACCCTCATGTGTACAATAGGGGTGACCCACCTAAGCTTGAAGAGTCGTCTACTTTTGCTCAATGGCAATCACTAATGAGAACTCATGTGCACAGCTCTTGCATTGAACTATGGAACATCATCGAGCATGGACTCTTTATTGGGGATCCAAACAACTTGACAATAAGAGAGGTTGTCAATAGTCAACTCAATGCCACGGCTTTGCATATGATTCAACAAGGTTTGGGGACAAAGGATTATCCACACATTGAGCATTTAGCATTGCCAAGGAAGCTTGGGATGCTCTCACTGTGTTGTTTGTTGGAAATGAGAGTATGAGGATGAACCAATATGATGCTCTAAGCAATGAAGCCGAAGGCTTCTACATGAAAGAAGGAGAAGATCACGAAGACATGTATCAAAGGCTCAAGACCACCGCCACCGCTTTTAGAAATGTGGGTGCCTCACATGTGGATGATGCATGGATAAAAAGGAAATATGTGAGTGCACTCATGCCTTTTGAGCCCACCGACTTGAAGAGCCTACAAGGAAGACACAACTACCATCTCATGACCTCAAATGAAGTTATGCAAGAGATGGCCGCTTTCAAGGTTGCCGCCAAGAATGCCAAAGATGCCTGTGCTCGTGCCCTTGGTATGAGCAATGTTGTCAATGTTGCTTTGAAGGCCAAAGTTGTGGACCTTGGGGATGAAGATGATAGTGATGAAGGGCTTTCCATGGACCACCCCGATGAAGTCAAGATTGCTCATGGTCAATATATGGCTTTCTATGCAAAGAACTTTTGGAAGAACCCCGCCAAGGCCAAGATGGAAATGCAACGGAGAAGCAATCCAAATGGGAAAAGAGAGAATACCACTAGGTTGAGAACTTGCTTCAATTGTGGTGACCGCTATCACTTTGTGGCAAGCTGCCCCTATGAGAAGAGAGAAGATCATGGTGGTAAGCTTGTTTTGAAGAAGACTCTCAAGGAACCTTACAAGAAACCTTTCATCAAAAAGAATCCCGTCAACAATAATTCGGGAGAAATTGTCTTGATCACTCATGAAGAATACTCCTCCGACAATGAAGATGATGAAGATGAGGAAGAAGAAACTTCTCATGGTGTGGCTGCTCTAGCCACCACCTCTACTCCGACATTCTCACTCTTCGATTCTCCAAATGAGAACTCTTCCACCAAGAACGTCACTTGCCTTATGGCAAGAGGAACGGAGGTATCCTCATCATCCCGCTCTACTCACTTAGATAATGATGAAATTGATGATGAAATGTCTCTTGATGTTAAAAAGGAATTAATTGCCTTTGATGAGTTTATGACTAACCTAGAAGGTGATGCTAAGCTACATTTTGGGAACATCTTAGATCAACTCTCACATACTCAAGAGCTTCTAGATGTAAGATGTAAACTTGGGCATGAACATATGATTGAGCTAGAGTCTTTAAACAATGCTCTAGAAGAAGAACAAGAAACTAGGTTGTCACTTGAATTAAAACTTGAAGGGCTTGATGAGGCCAATGACATTATTGTTAACAAACTCATCAAAGAGCGTGATCATGCTACTGCTAAATACAAAAGGGCTAAAAAGGACAAGATTGAGTTTGGTGTGGTTCATAAAAACTTGTCGAGGACTTTAGTTTGCTTAACAAGGCTCACAAGGCCTTGGAGAGTGAACTCTTGTCCCTCACAAAGTCCCATGAAACGCTTCAAACTCAATTGGCCAATATACCTTCACCTAGTAACTTCATTCCATCTAGTAGCACAACTATTCTTGAAGAGAATGCTAGGTTGAAGGGGGAGCTTGCTAAGGCCACATTTCCACAAGGCAACAAGTCCATTGATGATCTATTGAGCAAGCAAAGGCGTAGTGGTGATAAAGGGGGCATTGGTTTTGTTTCCAAAACTAAGAAGAAGAACAATAAGAAGAAGAAGGCCAAGCCCGCACAAGAGACCAACAAGACCATTGTGGAGAGTAAGACCACAAGTGGTAAAACTATGTCTCATGATGACTTTGCGGGAAGTGCTAACCCTCACTATGTTCTAATGCGTGATTATTATGGTGATGTTTATGCATAATATGTTGGCCCTTATGATGGTTACATTGCTTGGTCTATTTGGGTTCCCAAGACCCTTGTTGCTAACAAAAGAGGACCCATTGAAAAATAGGTACCTAAAAATTAGCTTGATCTTTTGTAGACTTATGCTTCCGGAGGGTCAAAGTGGGTGCTTGATAGTGGTTGCACAAGTCATATGACCGGAAGCTCGTCTATTGTCAAGGAGTTAAAGCCAAATGATGATCAAATCACCGTGACATATGCCGACAAATCAAAATCTAAGGTAATGGGTTTCGGCAAGGTTGTGGTTGCTCACGACATTACACTCGTGAACGTCATGCTTGTTGAGACCCTTGGATACAACCTACTTTCAGTCCTTGCTCTTGGAAAGATGGGTTTTGCCGTCTTTATTGATGTTGATATTGTGGTCCTCTTGTAGAGCAAGTCTCTCAAGGTCGCTTTCGTTGTGCACGTCGAACATGACTTGTATGTGGTGGACTTTTCGGAGCAAACCACTACAGGTCCAATGTGCTTATTCGGAAAGGCCGATGTGGGTTGGCTATGGCATCACCGACGAGCCCACGTCAATATGAGAACTTTGCAAATTCTCCATAAAGAGGGCCATATTGTGGGACTAAAAGAAAATGTTTCCTTTGCCAAAGATCGTGTTTGCAGGGCATGTGTTCTAGGGAAGATGCACGACGCTCCTCACAAGCCTAATAACCGAATCAAGTCTACCAAGATCTTGGAACTTCTCCATGTGGAACTATTTGGTCCTCCATCTCATGCAAGTCTTGGTGGGAAGAAATATTGTTTGGTGATTGTTGACGACTTTTCAAGATACTCTTGGGTTTATTTCTTCAAGTTGAAGAGTGAGACTCAAAAGACTTTTATCGACTTCATCAACTTGGTTCAAAGGCAATACAATGTTCCCGTGCTGATTATAAGAAGTGACAACGGCACCGAGTTCAAGAACTACACCTTGAATGATTTCCTTAGTGATGAGGGGATTAAACATCAATATTCCACTGCATACACCCCTCAACAAAATGGTGTGGCCGAAAGGAAGAACCGGACTCTTATTGAGATGGCTAGGACCATGTTGGCGGAGTTTAAATCTCCATACAACTTCTGGGCCGAAGCCATCTCCACCGCTTGCCATGCTTCAAACCGTCTCTACCTCCGCAAAGAAATCAAAAAGACTCCATATGAAATACTTACCGGTAACAAGCCCAACATATCTTACTTCCGGGTGTTCGGTTGTAAGTGTTTCTATCTCATAAAAGGTGTTCGTTTGTCTAAATTTGAGTCTAAAGCATTAGAGGGTATTTTTGTTGGCTATGGTCTCGAATCTCACACTTACAAAATTTATGATAAGCTCTCCGGAGCCGTCATAGAATCTTGTAGTGTGACCTTCGAAGAATATGATGGTCCCCAAGGGGGGCGTATTGATGCTTGTGATGCAGATGATGAAATGCCTCAGGATGCCATAGGAAGAATAGGTGTGGGATATATCCGCCCCATTGAGGAACCCCTTATGGCGGATCGAGAAGAACTTTGCTCCACTCAAGTGGAGCCCTCATCTTCACAACCTCAACATGCTCCATCCACCGAAGAGGACATTGACTCAAGCCAAAGAGAAGATGTGGACCCTCAACATGATGATCAATGTGACATCTCTAGTCAAAGGGTGCTTGGTCCGTTCGACGGGTTGTCAAGTGGTGCCAAGTCAATTTGTCAAGAAAGATCCATACAAACTGTTTTGAGACAAGCTCAAATTGACGCTAGAAGATCACTTGATCAAGACCAAGGTCAATCCTTGCCTCCCAATGTAGAGGATGATTCTAATGATGATCAAGGTCAATATGATGGTCAAGATGAGGATCAAAATGATGAAGAGGGTCCTCCAAAAAACAACACGGAGATCCACGCTCGTCGCGAAGTTAGAAAGGAAAGAATGTTGGAATTAAGAGACCACTCTCTACAAAATGTGGTTGGTGATCTAAGGAAAGGTATTTCCACAAGACCACAATTGAAGAGGTTCAGTGAACACCAAGCACACATCTCCATGATTGAACCAAAGAAAGTGTGGGAAGCTCTTGAAGATTCGGATTGGTTAGAAGCTATGCACAAAGAACTCAACAACTTTGAGAGAAACAAAGTGTGGAAGTTAGTAGAGAAGCCAAAGGATTGCCGCAATGTTATTGGAACAAAGTGGATATTCAAGAACAAGCAAGATGAGCATGGAATCATAGTAAGGAACAAGGCTAGATTGGTTGCACAAGGGTTCTCTCAAATTGAAGGCATTGACTATGGAGAGACATATGCACCCGTGGCTCGTCTTGAGTCCATTCGTATCCTTCTTGCTTATGCGGCACATCATAACTTTAAGTTGCAACAAATGGATGCAGAAAGTGCATTTCTTTATGGTCCATTAAATGAATTGGTATATGTTAAGCAACCCCCGGGATTTGAGGACCCCAACTCCCAAACCATGTCTACAAACTTGATAAGGCGCTCTATGGGCTCAAGCAATCCCCACGCACGTGGTATGAGCACCTTAGAGAGTTATTGTTTGACCGTGGCTTTGAGGTTGGGAAAATCGATCCCACTCTTTTTACTAAGAAAGTCAATGGGGAGCTTTTTGTATGCCAAATATATGTTGATGATATTATCTTTGGCTCATCTAACAAAGCTTTTAATGATGAATTCTCAAAGCTTATGACTAGTAGGTTTTGGATGTCTTTGATGGGGGAGTTGAGAGTATTTCTTGGTTTTGAGATCAAGCAAGTGAGAGGAGGGACATTCTTTAATCAAGCCAAGTATACTCAAGATATGCTCAAGAGATTCAAAATGCAAGATTTGAATGGAGCTCCTACTCCCATGGCTACAAAGACTCATCTAAAACAAAATCCAAATGGTAAAGATGTGGATCAAAAGGTATTACCGGTCTATGATTGGTTCTTTGCTTTACCTTTGTGCATCTAGACCCGATATTGTGTTGAGTGTAGGTGTGTGTGCAAGATATCAAGCGGCTCCTAAGGAAAGCCATTTAATGGCGGTCAAGAGAATCTTTCGATATTTAGTTCATACCCCATTTTATGGTCTTTGGTATCATTGAGGCTCAACATTTGCTATTTATGGATACACGTATTCGGATTGGGCGGGGGACAAGGATGATAGAAAATCAACATCCAGGGCTTGCCAATTCCTTGGTAGGTCCTTGGTATGTTGGTCTTCCAAGAAGCAAAATTGCATATCTCTCTCCACCGCCGAAGCCGAGTATGTGGCAGCTGCTAGTGCTTGCACCCAATTGCCATGGATGAGGCAAACTTTAAAGGAATACAGTGTCCATTGTGACAAAGTGCCTCTTCTATGTGACAATGAAAGTGCCATCAAGATTGCCTACAACCTGGTGGATCACACAAGGACAAAGCATATTGAGATTCGCCATCACTTCATTAGAGATCATGTTGCTCGAGGTGATATTGAACTATCATATGTATCAACCAAAGATCAACTTGCCGATATCTTCACGAAGCCACTTGATGAAGCAAGGTTTTGCTACTTGAGGAATGAACTAAATGTCGTAGATTCAAGGAGATTGACTTGATTTTCTTGCATTCTCACCTATGTTTCATCTCATATTTGGTTTAGGTGCAGGCATGGATATAGGGGGAGTGCGGTCCTAATTGATTGGACCATACCTCCCCCCATTATGCCCAAAGCAATCAAAATCATTCCTATTAATATCATCCAGTGATATGTGAGCTTAATGATGAGTATTGGTAATGGACCCAAGATATATCTTCGTGGTGCCAAGCCAAGTATACTCAAATATGGTGGCCTAGGCCACCGCCCTCTCTCATTTGAGAGGTTGGCACTTACTCATGTTTGTCATTTGCTTGATTTTAGTCTCTTGGAGTTTTTATGATTATTTTCAAACTTCTATGGCTCTTGTTGGTTCTTCACAGTTTGATGTCTCAACCCAAGCCCTATCCCTATCTTAAAAGACCATCTATCTCTCATATATGTCCCCAAACACCTTTCCTGAAACTTTTGGTCGAGGAGGACCGGAGTCTCCGGTGTACATACACCGGAGTCTCCGGTGTAGACCGGAGTCTCCGGTCTAGATGGTTTCTGTCACTTAAAGAAGGGGGCACGAGGTGAACTGGTACAACAGTTCCTCATTCTTCACCCCGTCCCCTACCTCCAAACCCGTCGCCTCCTCCTCCAAAAATCCTCCCCGGAGGTCAAGAAGCCCCCGGGATCCGTCGTGCCGCCACCTTCCCATCTCCTCCATTGGGTCATTCCCACCGGAGGAATTGATCCCATGGACAGATCTGGTACCTATCCTCTCCTTTTTCTCCTAGGGTTCATCCCTAGATGTGTTTTTGAGGATTGTTGCTGATTTGTCCATTGGAATCACTTGTTTGCGTGCACTCTAGTACTTTAGCCTTGTTGCATTGCCCGATCTACTAGATTCACCCTCACCAGCCTCTCCCCATCTCATACCCGAGCCTCCTGACCGAAGATTCCGTACTTAGGTCCGGAGACTCCGGTCCAGGCCGGAGACTCCGGTCCCCAGGACCGGAGACTCCGGTCTGAACCAGAGACTCCGGTATAAGGTGCGGAGACTCCGGTGTTGGGTGAATCGAAATAGTCCAGAAATGCATCAAAGCTCTTGTACTGCATCATTTGGACATATATACTCATCTCCATGCTATCTCCCTCACTGCTGTTCACAGGTGATGGTTCTAGTTGTCCTCGTCGCACTAAGGCCAAGTCCCAAAGGGGCAATCCTCGCTATGATGAAGCTCAGGGTCAGTTCATTGTGCCTCCGTCCAACCGGAAACAGCGGGCACGTGATGCAGCTTACATGAAGAGGGATCAGGAGAGGGCTGAACGAGAGGACCGTGCCAAGAGGGCCAAGTATGACAACCTGCAGTCCTTAGCCAAAATGTCCAAAGAGGAGTACCGTGAGCTGAGGAAGACAGATTTCTATCTTTGCCTCGTGCAGTGAGGACCCTCACATCGGAGGAAAGAACAGTGTGTTCATGAAGGATGTGTATGGTGTACTCACGGATCACTGTCTGCCCCCAGAAGTTCATGAGTGTTGAGCAAATGCGCCAGAGCCCTTACTTCAATGATGCCCTGTGGATCTGTGAGAAGCTGGGTCTCTACAACTTGATGGAGCTGTGCGAAGACTACGGTGTGCACCTTGTCTAGCAGTTTTATGCCACAGTTGTGTTTGGGTCTGATCTTGACCGGACCATGGTGTGGATGACTGGTACTACTCGCTGCACGGCTACCTTTCATGACTTTGCCAATGTCATCTTTGAGACCTTCCATGGAGTATCCACTCCTGTCGGACTGCGCATGCACTCAGCTGCTTTGGGTGAGAACAAGTTGAAGCTGGCACCTCTGCATGATGAAGGTGTTGTGGGCGGTTCCAAGGGACTCAAAACCCTCTATAACCTTATGCTGAGCATCTTTCGTCACACTATTGCTCCCAGTGCTGGCAATGATGGTGCTATTAGGGGTGGGCTTGTCAACCTCCTGTACCATACTCACCGGACCTTCAATGCTGGACCTGAGGCTGAGGCTGCACCTATTGATGTGATGGACTTCATTTTCGAGGAGATGTTCCATGCCATTTTGTACAAGAAATATCCTCCATATACACCCTTGGTGATGAGGCTCATCAACTCCCAGGAGAATGATTCTCCACTTGGCATACCACCACACCTCACTGAGCACACTCTGATCTCTCTGCAGTAGAAGGGGCGCATGGGGCCTGCTCCAAGGCGTCGCTATGGGGATGATGATGATGAGGAGATTGAGACGGAGAGGGCTCCCTCTCCACCTAGAGTTCGGAGGAAGAATGCCTCCAATGCCCCTTTGCCTACTATGACTCGAGACTATGTGCATGAGAGGGTCAAGAAGGCCAGCTTTTGGGAGAGGACCCTTTGTTGCATGAATGTCGACATACGCAAGCAGCAGCATGCATCCTATCAAAGCAACCGCCGCATTGAGAAGCTCCTCAAAGAGATCAAGGAACAGGGGGCTGAGGAAGGTGAGGATGAATACAATGATGAGCATGGGGCTCAACAGTCCACAGAGTCTGATCACACCCTCTCTTTTGGGGCATGGAATGCCCAACAGGATAGTATGGTGGACTTGAAGACGTTTGCTGATGTCACCTCAGGGTTTGGATATTAGGGTACTTCCTCTTCTCGCCCTCACGGCAAAGGGCCTGCTGTCCCTGAAGACGATGATGATGACTATGATCAGGATGATGGTGACCAGGAGGAGGATGAGGATGCCGAGGATGACGATGACTACTGAGTTGTTGGTGCGCTAGTGTAGGTCTTTTCCCTTTTTCGGCGTTTCGATGCCAAAGGGGGAGAAGACATTCTCATCGATTTGCATGGGATTTGGGATTTGCGACTATCTGCCTTTATTTGCCTTTTATTTGGATATTCGAACTTGAACTTTATGTGTGTTATCTGCTGTTCTTATGTGTGTCTATGACTATGTGCTTGTGTGGAACACCTATTGTAACTCATGTGAGATCTATGTGTGCTATCGTTGATATTATCTTCCTTACATGACTTACATCATTATCTTGCTGCACATAGTCAGGGGGAGCAACATTTATATGTTATTACATGCAAATCACTTGTTGTCATCGAACACCAAAAATGGGGAGATTGAAAGGGCATTTATTGTCATAATCACTTTTGGTGTTCGTTAACAACAAGTAGATCATTTTACTGTTTGTTATTGTCCACAGGTTGGTATTATCATTGATATACAGCACCCACACTCTTGGGAAAAGACCACATTCATATGCCACTGTTCTGGAAACTCCAGACCGGAGTCTCCGGTCTGCCAAGACCGGAGTCTCCGATGTGGTCCAGAGTTTCCGGTTCTGGCTCCGGTGGTGCCTCCCAGGATCTGGCTGGGACATTCTGACTAAGGGTCCGTAGGCTGCACCGGAGGTTACTCCGGAGTCTCCGGACTTTGGTCAGTCCAGAGTCTCCGGTGTTGGAAGGCCGGAGTCTCCGTGTTCTTTGGTGCACTGGTGCAGGTTAGTCAAGAGCGGTCAGACTGGTGGGAGATTGGCCGGAGTCTCCGGTGTAGACCGGAGTCTCCGGTCTTCAGACCGGAGTCTCCGGTCTGACTTTTCTACAGCGGTCAGAAAACGGTTCATGGAGGGGGCTGCCTATAAAAGGGGACCCTTATCTTCTTCCTCCAGCCGCTCGAGCTTCTCAAGAACACCAACCCCATTAGAGCCACCAAATCTACAAGATCTCTTCATCCAACCATCCAAAGTCATAGATCTTTGGAGAATCGAAGGAGGAGGCCTTGATCTACATCTTCACCAAGAGAGATCTTCATTTACCCCTCATTCACTTGAGGGCCCCCAAGCTCTAGTGTTTCATTGGAAACCCTAACTTTGATTTGGTTCTTACAAGCTTGTCTTTGATTTGGGAGCCTCTAATTCAGTTGTGGATGCGTGCCCCAAACTTGTTGTAAAGGTGCCGGCTTCCACCTCGAAGGTTGCCGATATAGTGGAAGGTGAATCGAGCCCGTTGGGGTGAGGTTCATCGGAGAACAAGGGAGGCCTCTCGTGGCGTTGGTGGTTTGAAACCACCCCCTCTCCAAACATAGACGTACTTCCCCTCAAAAGAAAGGAACTACGGGAAACAAATCCTTGTGTCTCCGCGTCCACTCCTTTGGTTACTTCTATCCTTTACCGCACTTTACTTACTTGTTCTTGCTTAGTGTTGTGCTAGATTGTGCATGGTTGACATATAGGTAAATTCACCATAGTTGCATATTCTAGAGAATTTACCTTTCATGTCAAACCCTAACTTGAAAAAGAATAAAATTTGAAGTAGCACCTATTCACCCCCCTCTAGGTGCCCATACGATCCTTTCAACACGTTTATGGCTTTTTGGTTCTGCAAGTGTTGTTGCTGCTAATCTGACAATATAGTGGTGACATGGTGATGGTATGATGCCCACGTGGTGATGTTTCAAGATCTTCCTGAGACCATCGACAAGCAAAGAAGAACCCCGAGCTCTCCTTCATGGACAACAGGATCGCCCACACGAACCCTAGCGCCCGCTCCCGGAACTCGAACACCGAACACGACGTTCTTCTCCCTCACGGACCAAACACCGATCCCGATGAGACCGATCCCCCGAACCCTCGGAACCCCAAGATCTTCGATCCAATGTGTCAACCTAAGCCTCTGTATTTTTTATAACATGATGTTTAATTTGTACATATTTAATTTTCATGCTCGCATACATGTTTATTTGTTTGGGGGTTTGTTGTCGATTCACCTCATAATTAAATATGGGGACCATATGCGGGCTAATCTAGTCTTATATTGGCTCCATTTGAATTTGCGTAGCAAACCGGTGCCATGTTTTGCCTTGTTAAGACAACATTTAAATTGCGGGGTATCTAAACAACATGAACCATCTAGTTAATTGTCGGGACCCTAGTTCCGCTTAATACTGTCTAGTCGCATCGCACCTTTGCCATGTCATACATCATACATGCATCATGCCCGATCTTCTGCCATAGTATTAAATAGTGCATCCGGTGTTTCTTCTAGTGCTTTGCTTCTTCACGGATTAGGCCGATGAGTTGATGCGAGTGTCGACCCAATCTTCGGATGAACCTTTGGCAATGTTTTTAGGCGAGCATTCTCCCTCTTTCTACCTATCTTACTTTTATAGTCTTTATTTCCTCCTATTGATCTATTGCTATCTGTGTTGCGATGCCCTAGTTTTCATATCTGTGATATCCCTTGCAGCCTATATTGCCATGGACACCTCCTATTACCTGTTGTTTGGTAAATAGTCGGCCTTGCGAGTCATAGTTGCTTGCGCAGGTGTTTCTTCATGCCGTCGTGTACCACAGTTGTTAGAGAAATGCCTCATGCTTAATGTTGGAGATGATCTCGGCTTTAATTATAGTTTAATAACTAAAATTGAAAGTAGGTAAATAATGCAGAGGCACAGGTGGGCAATAGATGTTATTTGGTTTTTAATCGTCCACTTGTGTCCCGTAGGACCCCGAGTACTTGGTACATGTTCCTGGAATATTCGCACTATCTGCATGTGGGACCATGAATCCCCTTAGCATGAGCTTGAGTCATATCTTATTCCTTGAGGCCACAAAATAGTTTGGGGCTTTATTACTATCATGTACTTATGCCATGCTTTACTGCTTTATTTACGATTGCGTGTGGAGCGCTTGTACTGTTTAGGGACAAATGTGGAATGTTTTCGCGGTATCGACAAGCTCAGTTACACTTTTAGGTTCCTAGTCGTTTACAGCGATTGGCACAAATTTCTGGGTCCGTTTCGGAGCCGGCCAACTTCGTCGCGGGTAGCTTTGTGGGGTGGCCCCCTGAAATATTATATGAATCTTGCGATTTCTTTGTCGTGATGCCTTGTTGGCTTTTCATTTGGTTTTTTCGAGGTTGATCGTGTGTGTGTTGTTATTTGTTCCCCCCTGCAGGGTAAAACTTTCTAAAAGCCGTGTCCGCGGTTATGGACGACTTGGAGCACAGTATCTTGATCATAGACAACTATAACTAAGGCAGTGCTATAAATTTGACCTTGAAATGACTAGTAATCAGCTTCAGTACAACGGAATGGCTAAATAAAAGTACCAACAACTGCTGGGTTTTGAATATCTCATGCTATTTGTATCTGACTAGTAAGTATCGCAACTACAACGGAATGGTTCTCTAAAAGTGTCCGCTGTTTATTATATCAAGATGACTCATGCTATCTATATCTTACTAGTAATTGTCGTAACTATAATGGAATGAATAAAACTGCCAACTGTGTGAGTTCCTCGGTCTGACTTCCTCGTTTGGTCTCGAGAGGGAAGCGCCAGGATCGGTATGCTTGGTGTTAGTATTAGGTTGGATCCGAGTAGGTCTTTCTTATCTCTCTCTCTGATAGCCATCAGTTGAATCGAGTCTCTATAGATTGTTTAGTGCATGCTGCGTTGTCGCTTCAGTCCATCATACCTATGTAGGCGAGGACCGCCGAATTCTAAGACTTGCCGTGTACTGGCCTCAGTACTGACAGCTCTCTTTTTCCTTTGCCCTTTGTTGGCACCCCTTTTTATTGAAGCAGGTTTGAGATCGACGTCGTTAGCAGGGTTACCCTTCCGGCTTGGCTTGGGTAGGGTTATGGACATCATTGGTTATTCTTTAGGGCTCTTAGCCTAATTTGCATCTTGTTCATACTCAGACGACGTATCGTTTTCAAGGTGATTTGGATCTTTGTATTATATATCTGTATTCTTGACTCATGGAGTCGTGTTGTATATATCTGTTCTGTGGGTTCCGTCATGGACTATTGTGTAACGATATTACTTCGTTTTCCACCCATACGAAAGTGCCTGGTGGACGCCTTTGAATCGTTTCTATGCGGGTTTGGCGGAAATCGCTAAAGCTTGCATAGGGCCGATATGAGGGTGTTACAGAGTGGTACCAGAGCTCAGCAGTTGCGATATCCACTGGTCCAGCCTATATGATAACTTAGCTAACGACCGATGTAGAGTGTCAAAACTATTTTGCAAAATCGGTTGGATAGATTTGATTAGGTCTGCTTTTACTCCTTACCTCTCTGCTATTCTCTTCTTACCTTCACGTGTTTTGAATCTTCTCTCTTATCTTTTCTTCGAGTCCAGGAATTATCGTGGTTGGGTTTCCGCCGTACCTTCAGGGTTTCGCTTCCTCTTGTAACGGTGCTTCGACATCCGACCTTCATGCTATCTGAGGAATCTTCCTCTGTGTACCTTTCAGTGGACTGAAAATTCACTAAAAAAATTCTTTGTACCTTCCGGTATTTTCCTTCACGACATCATCTGCATCAGATCCAATGAAGAGTCCGCATCACGCCTTTGTTTATAAATTTCGCTTGTCGAGATCTTTAGTCTAGTTCTGAGAGTTGGTTGCATAATTCTCCTATTCATATGCAGAGCAATGCTTTGGGGGTGCGATGGACTGATCACCATCCGACTACTCTTATTATTCGTTCTTGTACATTGAATCGGTGGATCAAGCAATTTTACTCCTTCCACAGAAGTTAGAGGTGGACTTATCTTTTGAGACCTCTACCTTCGTCCTTTATTTATCTGGAGTGTTCCCTTAACGAACTTGAGCAACAACCTTTGTTGGTGGTGTCGCCGATTCTAAGATGGAGAAAGAACCCTTGTTAGTGGTGTCGCGATGATCTACACAAAGCGAGAGGATTCTGATCGTCGGCCTTCTTCACTGTATCATGAGGCGGATCTCGAGGGCGAGATCTATTGTTAGTGGTGTCGAATTGTAGCACCCCGGGTAAAACTACTACTAGAAAATTGCGTGTCTTATCTCTGTGCATCATCATGACATCAACATGCATATATTTGACTAAAACTATTTTGCTAAAGGCCCTATTTTGTTTACTATATTCATCCCCTCCCTTTTATTTCAAATCAAACACCGGTGTTTCTGAATATCTCTTTTTGTTTAAAAACGATTTACAAAAGGATTTAAAATAAAATATTAAATATTTTAGTGGGAGAGGCAGCCACCAGCCAGGCCCAAAAGGCCCAACCGGCAGCCACCTACCACCCCACTACAAACTCTAAACCTAAACTACCCCAAACCCTAACACCCCCGCCGCCGTTGCACTGCCCGCACACACAAGCCAACACCATGCTGCCTTGGATCCTCCGCCTGACCCCACCTGATCGATCCCCGCTCCACCCCGTGAGCCACGCACACACCCTGCGTCAAGCCCTCGCACGCCCCCGCTCCTACCGTAACTCTCTCACCTGGGCCCACGAATGTCGACCGAGAGCGCCTCGCTCGCCCCAAACCTCGCAAGAAAACACCGCCCCCGATCGCTCCTCGGATCCCCACGCGACCGCTAGGGCCCACCACGACCCGGTTGACCTGCTCGCGTTCTCCCCTTCCCCCCGCATCTCTCCATGCACGCTAGGATCCCCTCCTCTGCCTCGATGGCATGCTGCCGCCGTCAGCTCTTCCCTGGCCGCCACCTCCTCTGGCCCGTGGCCTGAGCACGTCGTGCCCCCGCTCGCCTCCATACTCGGTCGTACCGCCACCACCTGTGCGTCCCGGCTTCCTCCACCTCCCTGTCCGCAACCTCCACCGCTGGTGCAGGCCCTGCTGCGCACCCTTCCTCACCGGCCCGCTCTCAAGCCCCCAGGAACGTGGACCCATCCTCCGTCTGCGCCAACCAGAGCCAGCGCCCCCACCGTGTTCTGCTCTTCTGCAGCGCGCCGGCCATCGCGCACCAACCGCCCTTCCTTGCACGCTGCAGGACTGCGCGCCCTTCCTCCTCCCGTCAGCCTCCAACCGGTGCTGCCCGGCTCGTGGACCTCACCGCCTCTCCTGCGACCCGGCCTCGCCCGCATGCCGGAGCCAGACCCTGCTCTGGCTGCCTCTGTCAATCGACACGAGGCCTTCCTCTACCTCAATCGCTGATCGCAGGCGCTCACCTCGCCGGCAGATGCTCCTGCCTCTGTGGCCTCGCTTCGTCCCACTGCTGTCTGCCTTGTGTCTCCTTCATGCACCCCTGAACACCTGCTGCAAGTTCTGGTGCCAGTGTGTTTTTCCTCTGTTGTGAATTCTGGCGAATCATGTTATGTGTGTATGGTCCTACACATGTTTGTGGCTTTTTGGTTCCAGAAGTGTTGTTGCTAATATGACAGTATAGTGATGACATGGTGATGGTATGATGCCCACATCGTGATGTTTCAAGATCTTCCTGAGACCATCGACAAGCAAAGACGAATCCCGAGCTCTCCTTCATGGACAACATGATCGCCCACACGAACCCTAGCGCTCGCTCCCAGAACTCGAAGACCGAACACGATGTTCTTCTCCCTCACGGACCGAAGACTGATCCCGCCGATACCGATCCCCCGAACCCTCGGAACCCCAAGATCTTCGATCCAATGTGTGACCCTAAGCCCCTATATTTTTTATAACATGATGTTTAATTTGTGCATATTGAATTGTCATGCTCGCATACATGTTTATTTGCTTGGGGTTTGTTGTCGATTCACCTCATAATTAAATATGGGGACCATATGCGGGCTAATCTAGTCTTATATTGGCTCCATTTGAATTTGCATAGCCAACCGTTGCCATGTTTTGCCTTGCTAAGAAAACATTTAAATTGCAGGGTATCTAAACAACATGAACCTTCTAGTAAGGCGAGCATATGGTCCCCATATTTTAGGCAATGTTTTTATGCGAGCATATGGTCCCCATATTTTAAACATGAACCATCTTCAGATGAACCTTCAGCAATGTTTTTAGGCGAGCATTCTCCCCCTTTCTACCTATCTTACTTTTATAGTCTTTATTTTCTCCTATTGATCTATTGCTATCTGTGTTGCGATGCTCTAGTTTTCATACATGTGATATCCCTTGTAGCCTATATTCCCATGGATACCTCCTATTACCTGTTGTTTGGTAGATAGTCGGCCTTGCAAGTCATAGTTGCTTGCGCAGGTGTTGCTTCATGCCATCGATGTACCACAGTTGTTAGAGAAATGCCTCATGCTTAATGTTGGAGATGATCATGGCTTTAATTATAGTTTAATAACTAAAATTGAAAGTAGGTAAATAATGCAGAGGCACAGGTGGGTAATAGATGTTATTTGGTTTTTAACTATCCACTTGTGTCCCGTAGGACCCCGAGTACTTGATACATGTTCCTGGAATAATCGCACTATCCGCATGTGGGACCATGAATCCCCTTAGCATGAGCTTGAGCCATATCTTATTTCTTGGGGCCACAAAGTAGTTTGGGGCTTTATTACTATCCTGTACTTATGCCATGCTTTACTGCTTTATTTACGATTGCGCGTGTAGCGCTTGTACTATTTAGAGACAAATGTGGAATGTATTTGTGGTATCGGCAAGTCCAGTCACACTTTTGGGTTCCCAGTTTACATCCATTAGCACAAACCTCTGGGTCCGTTTCGAAACAGCCAACTTCGTCGCGGGTAGCTTGGTGGGGTGGCCCCCTAAAATATTATATGAATCTTGCGATTTCTTTGTCGTGATGCCTCGTTGGGTTTTCATTTGGTTTTTCCGAGGTTGATCGTGCATGTGATGCTATTTGTGCCCCCTGCAGGGTAAAACTTTCTGAAAGCCATGTCCGCGGTTATGGACGACTTGGAGCACAATATCTTGATCATAGACAATTATAACTAAAGTAGTGCTATAAATTTGACCTTGAAATGACTAGTAATCATCTTCAGTAGAATGGAATGGCTAAATAAAAGTACCAACAACTGCTGGGTTTTGAATATCTCATGCTATTTGTATCTGACTAGTAAGTATCGCAACTACAATGGAATGGTTCTCTAAAAGTGTCCACTGTTTATTATATCAGGATGACTCATGCTATCTATATCTGACTAGTAATTGCCATAACTATAATAGAATGAATAAAACTGCCAAATGTGTGAGTTCCTCGGTCCGACTTCCTCGTTTGGTCTCGAGGGGGAAACACCAGGATGGGTATGTTTGGTGTTAGTATCAGGTTGGATCCGAATAGGTCTTTCTTATCTCTCTCTCTGATAGCCATCAGTTGAATCGAGTCTCTATAGATTGTTTAGTGCATGATGCGTTGTCGCTTCAGTCCACCATACCTATGTAGGCGAGGACCGCCGAATTCTAAGACTTGCCATGTACTGGCCTCGGTACTGACCGCTCTCTTTTTCCTTTGCCCTTTGTCGGCACCCCTTTTTATTGAAGCAGGTTTGAGATCGACGTCGTTAGCAGGATTACTCTTCCGGCTTGGCCTGGGTAGGGTTATGGACGCCATTGGTTATTCTTCAGGGCTCTTAGCCTAATTTGCATCTTGTCCATACTCGGACGCCATATCGTTTTCAAGGTGATTTGGATCTTTGTACTGTATATATGTATTCTTAACTCATGGAGTCGTGTTGTATATATCTGTTCTGTGGGTTCCGTCGTAGACTATTGTGTAACGATATTACTTTGTTTTCCACCCACACGAAAGTGCCTAGTGGGCGCCTTTGAATCGTTTCTATGCGGGTTTACAGATAGCTACTAGAAACGGAGAGCATGCAAGATCACAAACAACATAGACATGATAGAATCAATAAGACAAAACCATTAATCAATCTTACATAGTAATCTCAATATCCATTGGATCCCCGCAAACACAACATGCATGATTAAAAATAGGTGATCTTGATCATGAACGGAGCTCACAAGATCTAAACATGGTAGCACAAAGGAGGAGATACAACCATCTAGCTACTACATGGAACCGTAGTCCAAGGTGGAACTACTCACACTTCATACCGAAGGCTGACATGATGAAGAATAAGGCCTCTGGGATGATCTCTCCTTCGGTAGGGTGCCAGGAAAAACTTCAGATCCCCTCGATCTAGGGACGATGGTGGCGGCAGCTATAGATGGTTTCGTGGAATATTGATCGGGTCCTTAGGGTTTTGGCATCGGGGGGTCTTTATAGGCGAAGAGGCGAGGCAGGGGGCCACCAGGGTTGTCACACCACCCCAGGCGCGGCTAGCCCTAGCCCGCGCCGCCAGGGGGTGTGGCCCCCTGGTGCCTCCCCTCCATCTCGTATTCTAGCTCCGTGTTCCCCACGGTAAAATATTGACTTTGGCTTTTGTCCCGTCCAATTCTGAGAATATTGATTTTCTGCCTTTCTAGAACGAAAAACGGAAGAAAACATGCAAATGGCACTGTGGCAACTTGTTAATAGGTTAGTTCCAGAAAAGATGTAAAAAGCACCTCAAAGTGTAGTCAAAGCAAAGCAAAGTAGATACTAAACAAGCATGGAGCATAAAAAATTATAGATACCTTTCCAACGTATCAAGCATCCCCAAGCTTAACTCCTGCTCGTCCTCGAGTAGGTAAGTGATAAAAATAATAATTTTTGAGGTGACATGCACCATCAAAACCAAGATCAAACCATTTGCAAGCATTGAAAGCTGGGATCAAAGAACTCTACACATGTGCATGAAGGATGGAGTTCTAACAGTAAGACAGAGTAACTATGCATGCAACATGAAAGGTTACAAACAAATATCATGAATAACATGCATTAAAAAATATTTGTTTGTTTAACATACAGAAAACATGGCGTAGTGGCATTTAGCTTGTCCCTCATGGAGTAGCAAATAGATGCATATGACACCTTCAAAGTTCATAAGAGTGACTAGATACAAAAAGCACAAGAACAAGTAATATCAACAATATGCATCAATCAATAAGTTTTGGGACAATGCACATATGTAACACCCCAGCTTTAGTTAATTTATATTAGGGTTTGTTTTGTGCATCATAAGCATCATCTCTATTAATGCATGCAAGAAAGAATGAACAAAACCCTAAAACCCTAGCTTTTCCCTCTCTTCCTATTTGCAAATATAATCAAAGAGGTTTTGAATTTTCAAAAGACTCAAAATGTTTGGATCCCAAACAGTATAAAGGGGTCCCTGCTGTATTTTTATACTTACAAAAGCCTCTAGTATTTTCAAAGTATTCAAAACAGATTTGGAAATTCAAATACAAAACATAATTAAAAACAGAAAAAGAAAAATCTATTGGAAAGAAAAAAATAATCAGAGAGCAGCCAGGCCCAGCCCAGCAGCCACTCTCTCCCTCTCCCCTTCTCTTTCCCGCAACGCGTAGCAGCTAGTGGCCCAGTAGCCGGCCCACGCCAGCCCGCCACCGGCCCGTACCTCTTCGATGTCGTCTTACTCGCAAGGAAGCTCCTCCGTGTCGTCTCCGACGTCGTCCGCCGCTGCCGCGATGCACGCTCCGCGCCGCGATGCCCGCCGCCGCTCTGGAGGCCGATAAGACCACCACGATGCCCTGCTTCCCCTTATCTCCTCCCTTTTTCCCCTGGAGCTCTCCCTCTCGTGTTCCTTCTCTCTGCCTGGGAACCCTAGTCGCGAGCTCGCCATTGCCCCACCGTCTCCGGCCTCCCCTCTCTCAACCGAGGCCGCCTCGAGCTTCGCCTCGCCATGCCGGTATTCCCCTCCAACGGAATCGACGAAGGGCGCCCGTAACCACCGCAATTGGGAGCTCCTTCCCAAAGTCCGGCGACCGCTGTTCTCGATGATTCCGGCCGTGTTCAAGCTCGCTTGGTCGAGCTGACCCCTCCACCTCCACTGCCTCCGTGGTGAGCCCCTCCACCTCCCAGTCCTCTCCTTTCTTCCTCTTCCTCTTTGTATCACTACCGCGCCAAGTACCTGAAGCCATCGCCGTCGGCCGCCGTCGTGCTTCCTGCTCCGATGACCAGCCCATAGCGGCTCCGCCCCTTTTAGGTCCGCTTTGACGCGCTGAATCGAATGAGCAAAGCCGTGCAGCCCCGCTCGCCCTCTGCCGCCGTTCCCCGCCGCGTCTGGCGTGTCTCCGGCGAGTCCCACGTGGCGCCACCGTGGTGTCCCTGTGTCGCTGACGTGGGCGCTGACCAAGCCCGCCAGCGTGGCTAGTTGACCTAGCCCTGGGCCCGATTGTCGATCGAGGTTAGGTGCAAAGGAGAAACGACCTCCCACTCATCGATGTCGGTGACGCAATAAACCTTTTAAATTGATTTATAATTCTAGAAAATGATTAAATTTTGTAAATTCAATAACTTATTATTTATAAGTCAGAAAAATATGAATAATATATCAAAATGTTTAGAAAAATAAAACCTAGCTATATAAGCTATAATCATGCATTGTTCAACAACTTAAATGACAAATTTAATTAGAACATGAATCAACCCCTCTCATATGCCTTCGGAGTTTTCCCGAGTTAGGGTTTTCACCCCTCGGAACCTCGATTAAGTTGTCGAGCATGCTTTAGGGTTTCAATTCAATGCAAATTAACTTGTCATATCATCATTCTTGTTTGAGCATTGCATCGATGCCATGTGTTGATTGTTTTCCCTTTATTTCCGGTATTTGGTTCTTCCTCAGTAGAATACGAGATCGAAATCGAAGACCGAGGACAACACTATCGAAGATCGAAGATCGACGAACAATACTTGACCAACCGTAACCAAGTCAAGTACAAGGCTTCCGAAGATCTATTTATCTGGTATCAACTGGCAAAGGCAAGCATAGCCCCACCATGATATAATCCTACGATTTCAAAAGCATTTCAATTCTGCCATGATGCATACGATTCCACTGTGGTCTTTTATCGATAGATAGAATATCCTATCTATTGCATTACTCCCTTTGAAGTTATATTACCTGATCCACTGCTCCTAGCATAACTAGGTTTGGCTTGTGTGCACTGCTAGAGCTTATATATGTGTCTGCTTAGCCATGCATAGCTGTCAGTTCTGGTCCATCCAGATGACGTATCAGATGCAGATAATCTAGTATGACAGGAGAACATGATGAGATGATATCAGTGATATGAGATTAAAAATGCTAAGGCTTGTATGGGAGGCCACGGTGGGATGTGGTTTTTCTAGTCCCATGCTCGCCACCACTAGGACCTGAGTTCTTGCCTTTGAAACCGAGACGAGCGTACAACCACACGGGGCCTGGAAAACCTCACGAGCAACTAACTTGCCTAGTAGATTCCATGAGTCACATAGTTCGGGCGTTCCATTCGACATACGCATTGAAAATGTTTTCGAAAGAGGGGGTGAAGGAGGTGCATTCATACAGGTAGGGAAGCATGGCCGCGGTTGCTTGGGGTTGATGGAGCCCCTGGTAAACCAACCTCGCCTCACATCTTTAAGTACCGGCTTCGGGATTTGACCCGTTACGGCGGAATCATACTTATTGCGTGACTCATGGTCTCGGCGAAAGCAAGGTAAAGGTCGTGTCTAACCACCCTCTGTCGGCCTTCCAAGGAAGAGGGCTTATCTAGTGGCATTAAGAGAAGGTTAGTACGTGTGGGTAAAGTTGTACACCCCTGCAGGGTTAAATCTTTTTGAAAAGTCGTGTTCACGGTTATAAATGCTTGGTGACCAGATTCTAAGATCATAGAGAACTATAACCTAATCGTAAAACTTGGCAGATCAACGTGTGCTTAAGGATGCTTCCTCATGGGTACGAGGGGGTGATCCTAGTTGGTAGATGATGATGATTGGTGGATATCAAAAGATGATGATCAATATTTCGGAGATGTCGCTCTCGTATCCCCTTTTAAAATACTCTGACTAGACGAGCTTCTTCTCCCTCTTGTTTTATAAACAAAAGTGGCTTTATGCAAAACAACTCCACCAGCCATAAGTCTTGCGGAGTACACCATGTACTCACCCTTGCTTTGTTGATACTTTTGGTAGAGTAAGTGTTCCTTGAAGATCAGTTTGGTACTACATCGACATCGACGAGTAGCTTGGGGTTCCCGGCCGGCAGCCTGGAATCTATGGGCTCGGACGTCATCGTTATGCTTCAGGCCTCTTAGGCCATTTGTTAAGTTTGCTATACTCAATAGCATAATTTGCCTTCCGTTGTTTGATGTTTGTGATCAGTGACCTCTGTTTGTAATAATTTGGATCTTCGCTCAGTTATGAGCTTGCTGTAATAAATTTTGTGTCGTAGGGTCACTGCTGTGTTATTGATTCTTCACTGGATATCCTCGAGCTAAAGGTTAAGCTTATGTCAGACGGAGGTCTGGGATTTGTTTAGCCCTGATCCCGGGGGTGTCACAACATAGAACTAAGAATGGCAACTATGCTCTCTTAACTGGTGCCTAAGGATAGAAGGTGGAGACTCAATATAATAGTGGAAGAAAGGCCCTTCATAAAGGAAAGTAGGGTTTTCAAGTTTCAAAAAGAGCTTCCAAAAATTATGGTACTTGTTAGCTTTCATCTCTCATTACCCCCATCATAAGCATCTTGAAGTGATTAACGTTAAAGTGAACAAACTATGGACTATATGATTGACAAACTATAAGTTGGCAATCTCATGTCCCTTGAATACGAGGGCCGCACCGCATGCTACTCAATTTTAGTCACCTGTAAGTTCTTGTCATAGTAAGTACATGTGTATCATAGATAACCGCCAACGGGGTACCCCTTACACAAGATACAGGAGCTATCCCATAATCAAAATGACAAGGCAAGCAGATAATGAGCATCTCAGCAATCTTCTTATTTACCATGGGAAAATGGTGCTTTTTTCCCTCTTTCCTCTTTTCAATATGTCTCTTTTCTTTTTTATAAGAAGAAAACTTCATAGATGTCATTATGGTAATGCTGCAAGTTTCCACCATGATTAGGCCAGCGGCCTAGACGTTTCTCTAACACACATACATAACTCCATGGACTTACAAGCTCCCCTTTTATTTCACACCAGCGACATCCATAGACAAAAGAGCATGATATCAACTGTGTACAAAGTACAAGTGCAATGTTGAAAGCGTTCCCCGTGACAACACGGTTCTGCTAATTCCAATGTATAAGTGCAAGCATATACAACATAGATGACACAATGGTTCAAGTTTATTAGGGGCAATAAAAATAAAGTGTGCCATCAAGTTTGTGAGAGCTTTAATCACTAAGTTTTCACATAACAAAAAGACCTTTTAATTGGAATATAGATGAAAACAAGAATATACTTGGAATGGTGTAACACACCATGCATAGGAAATTATAGTGGACACTTTAGAAAAACTTGGTTTCTTGGGAGTTGGATGCATGAGTAGAGCTTACTCATACAAGTGGAGGCTAGTAAAAGACTGGGAGCAACCAACTAAGAGAGCAATAATGGCCATAATCATTCAGAGTGACAAAACATTACTAATCAAAGCATAAAGTGGTACTACAAGTCAAGGACTAAATGATCATAGAGGGTATGGTGACTTGTTCATAGTCATAACATGGTGTGAGCATGTGCAAAGTCAACCCAAACAAAGCATCAAAGTAGAATACCACAATACTATGCTTTTGTATGCTAAAACAACGCATGATTCCTTCAAGGCACACTAAGAAATCCCAATTGTTTGGAACAAGTCATGCTACAACAATAATCACTAAGCATAAGGTCAAAACAACATCTAGCATGACATGATAAAGTCTAAGTCACAGTCAAAGCAAGCTCCTCTTGTACTACTCAAGCAAGAACTTTCTACTCCTCTCCAACACCAATCAACTTATTTGAAGCAACACAGCGAGAATGGGGGTCCAAACTACTTTATTCAAGCAAACTAAATGAAAACTAAGATGCTCCAAGAACAACACAACAGTGCATGAAACAATAAAAACGAAGTGTCTAGAAAGACCTGAGCTTTTTATTGATGAAGAAGGGGATGCCTTGGGCATCCCCAAGCTTTGACGCTTGTACCTCTTGAATATTTCTTGGAGTGACACGGGGTGACATCCCCAAGCTTGAGCTTTTGTCCATTCTTCATCTCATTACATCATTCTCTCTCTACACCTCAAAATTTTCCTTCATACAAAACTTCACACAATCTTCATTAGCAACATTAGTGTATTAAAAAGATAATAGACCTTTGGTTTTATCTTTAGAATAGCAAAACTTTCATTAAAAACACAATCTACTGTAGCAATTCCCTCAAAAAGCTCAATTTTCCAAAAAGAACCCAAAAAGGAATCAATAAGAAGCAAATGCAAATAATGGCAGAAATCTGTCAAAACAGACCAGCAGGTAGAAATCAATTTTTTCGAAGACCTTCTGTTGCTCAAAAAGTTTTTAACTAATGAAAGTTAGCTAACATACTGGGGTATTTATTCACAAAATATTAGCTCAATCCGACTTACAGAGATTCCTCACGATTTTTTACAGTGGAGCACAAAAATCTGTTTCGGGACAGCAACTCCCCAAAATCTTACTTCCCTCTCATTAGAGGTATTTCTTGGCATAAAAAGCAAACAAAAAGGATAAGTAGAGGTCATTACTCAAGTAATAACTTCCAAGACTCAAGAAAACTCTTGGGTTATCTTCCAACAAGTACTTTTCTTTAACGCCTTTAAGTTAGACACAAGAAGCAAGAATCAAGTATTTTCAAATGAAGAAGCATTAACATCAAACCTTGCTTTTAAAGGAGGAGCAAAAAGCAACTTCTCTCTCCTCATATAGAAGTGTTAAATACCTTTATTGAATGGAAATTGATATTTAATGGTGCCTTCTTTCATATCAATAATGGCACCAACAGTTCTAAGAAAAGGTCTTCCCAAAGTAATAGGACAAGAAGCATTGTATTCAACATCCAAAACATAGAAATCAACATGGACATAAGCATTGTTACCCTTCATAAGAACATCATTAATACTCCCCATGAGTTTCTTCTTAGCATTATCATTAAGTGGGACATCCAAATAACAATCTTCCAAAGGTGTCAAATCAAGCATTTCATAAATCTTTCTAGGCATAATAGAGACACTAGAACCAAGGTCACATGAAGCTTTGAGATCAAAGTCATTCACTTGCATATTAATAATGGGTTCCCAACTATCTTCTACTTTCCTAGGAATAGAGGCTTTGTGTTTTAACTTATCTTCCTTAATTTTAATAAGAGCATTTGTAATGTGTTTGGTGAAACCACATTCATATCACTAGCATCAGGACTTCTAGCAAGCTTTTGTAGGAACATAATCACTTCAGAAATATTGCAACCATCAAGATCAAAATCAATCTTAGCATCACTTGTAGTAGGCTCATTGGGTTTAGGCATTGTGGTAGGAGGAATAGGGACTTCTTGTGGTTTAGTGGCATCCATATTGGTGGTGGTGATAGTGCACACACTATTGTTTCTACCAATTTCAGCTTCTCTTTCCCACTTAGCATTTAGTTGGGATAATAGTCTAACATTTTCATCAATAGTAACTTGTATGGCATGAGTAGTAGTAAAGGTACTTTCCAAAGTTTCAGGTTTAGCAGCCATTTTATTCATCAAAGAGGATTGTGCTTCAGACAAAGAGAAAATATTTTTCTCAACATTCAAAAGCTTTTCCTCCACAGTCTTGTTGAAAGCGGTTTGTTTACTAATAAACTCTTTAAGCATGACTTCAAGTTTAGAGGGAATACTTCTAGTATTGTTGTAGGAGTTTCCATAGGTATTGTCATTGTTAGGAGGATAAGGCCTATAATTGTTGTAACTACCAAAATTATTCCTATAGGCATTGTTGTTGAAATTGTTGTTTCTAATGAAGTTCACATCAACTTGCTCTTCTTGAGCAACCAAAGAGTCTAAGGGAACATTATTAGGATCTAAAGGAGCTTTTCCATTAACAAGCATAGCCATGATAACATCAATCTTATCGCTCAAAGAAGAGGTTTCTTCCACAGAATTTACCTTCTTACCATGTGGAGCTCTCTCAGTGTGCCATTTAGAATAATTAACCATCATATTATCAAGGAGTTTTGTTGCAGCACCCAAGGTGATGGTCATAAAGGTACCTCCAGCAGCTGAATCCAACAGGTTTCTTGAAGAGAAGTTCAAACCTGCATAAAAATTCTGGATAATCATCCAAACAGTAATTCCATGAGTGGGACAATTCTTAACCAAAGATTTCATTATTTCCCAAGATTGAGCAACATGTTCATTATCAAGTTGTTTAAATTTTATAATATCACTTCTCATAGATATAATCTTGGCAGGAGGGTAGTATTTTGCAATAAAAGCACCTTTGCACCTAATCTAAGAATCAATACTATTTCTAGGCAAGGATAACAACCATTCTTTAGCTTTTCCTCTCAAGGAGAAAGGAAACAACTTGAGCTTAATAATATCTCCATCTACATCCTTAACTTTTGCATCTCACAAAGTTCAACAAAGTTATTGAGGTGGGCATCATCATCATCATCAGAACTAGCACCAGAAAATTGCTCTCATCACAAGATTCAACAAAGCAGGCTTAATTTCATAAAAGGTAGCATCAGGAGCAGGTGGAGCAATAGGAGTACTTAGGAAATCATTGTTGTTTGTGCTAGTGAAGTCACACAACTTGGTCAGCGGAATTCATTTTGGCAAAAGTGGAGCAAGCCAACAGCAGCAGCAACTAGAGCAGGAACTATTTTTTTTTGTATTTTGATAAGAGAAAGCAAACCAATCTAAACTATTTTTTGGAGTTTTGATAAAGAGAGGCAACCAAAACCAAGCAAAAGAAACTAAGCAAAACAAAACAAAGTAAAGAGAAAGGTTGTGAAGGACTCCCCTTATGAAGACATCCTTAGCCTCCCCGGCAACAGCGCCAGAAAACTTGTTGATGGTGCGTGGTAGCGCTTCGTTGGGAGACCCCAAGAGCAAGGTGTGATGAGCACAGTAGCAAGTCTTCCCTCAGTAAGAAACTGAAGTTATCGAACTAGTAGGAGGAAGGAAACGTCTCAAAGGTGTTGCTAGCAACTTGGAGACCTGCACAGCACAAACTCAAGACTTTGCCCCAACAAACAGTGAGGTTGTCAATCTCACCAGTTGTTGTAACAAAGGATTACCTGTATAGTGTGGAAGGTAATAGTGGTTTGCAGAAAGTAAACAATAACAGTGGAAGATGTATCAATGGTAAAGATTGGACTGGAGTCCATAGTTCACTAGAGGTGTTCTCCTTAAGATAAACAAACATAACATGCTGGGTAAACAAATTACAGCGGGGCAATTGACAGGACTGAGCAAGGCATAACAATGCAATGCTAGACATTCATGATCCTATGAGATTCGATAGAGCAATACAATAAGATACATAGACCGCCATCCAACTGCATCTTTGACTAGAAATCCACCTTTAGGTTATCATCTGAACCCCCTCCATTATTAAGTTGCAAGCAACAGATAACTGCTTTAAGCAAAGTGTGTAAGTTAAACAATCCACTTGTTCCATGAACAAGAGACTGTTGTTTTCTCCCTAGTGGCAATAGCACATCTACAACCTTAGAGATTTCTGTCACTTTCCTTAGATAAAATAGAGGCATGAACCCACTATCGAGCATAATACCCCCTCTTGGAGTCACTAGCGTCTACTTGGCCAAGATAGCTACTAGAAACGGAGAGCATGCAAGATCACAAAAAACACAGACATGATAGAATCAATAAGACAAAACCATTAATCAATCTGATATAGTAATCTCAATATCCATCGGATCCCCGTAAACACAACATGCATTATTACAAATAGATGATCTTGATCATGAATGGAGCTCACAAGATCTAAACATGGTAGCACAAAGGAGGAGATACAACCATCTAGCTACTACATGGACCCGTAGTCCAAGGTAGAACTACTCACACATCATACCGGAGGCTGGCATGATAAAGAAGAAGGCCTACAGGATGATCTCCCCTCCGACAGGGTGCTGGAAAGAGCTTCAGATCCCCCCGATCTAGGGACGATGGTGGCAGCGGCTACAGACGGTTTCGTGGAATATTGATCGGGTCCTTAGGGTTTTGGCATCGGGGGGTATTTATAGGCGAAGAGGCGAGGCATGGGGGTGGCTAGGGTGGTCACACCCCCTAGGCGCGGATAGCCCTAGCCCGTGCCGCCAGGGTGTGTGCCCCCCTGGTGCCTCCCCTCCGTCTCTTATTCTGGCTTCGTGTTCCCCACGGTAAAATATTGACTTTGGCTTTTGTCCCGTCCAATTCCGAGAATATTGATTTTCTGTCTTTCTGGAACCAAAAACAGAAGAAAACAGACAACTGGCACTATGGCATCTACCGGAAAACATAAAAAAACACCTCAAAGTGTATACAAAGCAAAGTAGATACTAAACAAACATGGAACATCAAAAATTATAGATACGTTTCCAACGTATCATCTTTCTCACTAAAAATTATGTGGGGTTGCCTCGATTCTTCGTATTTTAATCCCCTTGCCTGGGCTTATTAAAATAACTTGGTTGCTAGGAGTAACAAATGAGATGAGTATATATCTGGTGCCATGCTATTTAGAATCAAAAAGAATATGCTCCGACCTATCTGTTCTAGCCACTAGCATCCGATTTCCTTTTATTCCTAAAACCTGAATTTTGTAAATTGGAAATTTACTATTCCTACACCAAACGCCACAACTCTTGGCTACAACAGTGTGTTGTGGGACTCGTGGCACTGTCTATCGGGAGTCATGTCAATCCTATCGATTTTTTTTTATATGGCATGTTGTTGGGGAGGTGACCCCGGATAGGGTCAAGACAGGGGAAAGACGAAAGGAATCTCCCTTGTCATGAGCCAAGTTACTATTTGTATAGGCCGAGTCATGTAAGAGTCGGCCGAGATAAGCGAGGCCATAACCGCCACAAAATGAGTAACACCTTATCCAGCCGACATATGAGTTAAGTCGGCCGAGCGAGTCTGGCTAACTTGAATGCAGATGAAGGCCAAGCCGAGTTATGCGAGACAAGGCCGAGTAACACGAAGCTTGCAGGAGAAAGAGGTGCCTATAGTCAAACCCTAGTCGCTGGCTAGGAGGAATCTGAACAGAGCCAAGCACAAAGGACAAGGAGCAGAGCGGCAGAAGGGCAGAAGAGGGTCACGGAGGTGACAGTCAGGGAGCCCGAGGCGCGCATGTGAAGCTCTCTGGAACATTGTCGCCGATAGAAGGGGGACACGGAAAGGAGGCCACCGAGTTACCATATTGGGACAAGCATATTCCAAGAATATGCTTGCCATGTCAGCCCTAAGAGGAACCAAGGCACCCCTTTATAAGGGGAGACGCGGGCTCCTGAGAAGGGATCGATTCATTCTACGCCGTAAGGCTCGTGTAGTAGCTCTCTTCTTCCTGCAAACAGCTCGAGGAGCATTTGTAGTCTTTGTGAAGAGAAATAAAGATCTACATGTTAGTCATTTGAGTGTAGAAATCACTACATCTTCCCTCCCCGGATCCCTCTAGCATCCATTGGCCCCATACTTTAGCCTACCCATGGCATCTGCCGTGCCACCACCACGACAGTTGGCGCCCACCGTGGGGCCAGCAGCGGTGCTAGCTGGAGTCAAGATCCGGACGGGAAACTTCATCCACACCGGCGAGCGTGTTGTCTCTGGCTTAGTACAGAGATTTGATCTCTGGGACTATGTCAGCGATAACGCAGGCAGCTTCAGGAGGAAAGCACCTCCGTGCAACGACGTCTTCATCAACTTGGGCACGCACAAGGTCTACGTCGGCGTCGACACCTCCTGCGTTTATCCTCACCGAGTTATTGATGCAGGAGAGCCTCCCCTTAGTGCCGTTAACGGTCCACGTGGAGCGCGCCTCGTCGGCAGCATCGAGGTGATGGTCAAGCAAGGACCCGGCGGCAGGAGGACAAGTGACCATGAAGCAAGTAGCTCCACAGCCCACCGAGGTAGATCCGTCGGTAGCCAAGTCAGACGAGGTGCAGGAGACAACCCCAAAGGCAGCAAGGGTAAGATGGCCACCTCTGAAAAGACCAGAGAATATACTCCAGGCAACTATAGATAATCTAACCACGCCTGTGGCGCCGATACTTGATCCGGCTAATGCTGAGGCAGAGTTAGAAGAGACTAGGCAGAAAGTACTGGTGGAGGCAAAAAAGGTGTCGGCCTTGCGGGAGTCCTTGAACATGACCCTGCGAGAGTATGCTAAGGCAAACAAACTAGATGTTGCCCCCGAGCGGGTAGATGAATTAAGATTGAGAGGAAAAAACCTCATGAATGATATCAACAAAGAGCATGAGACTCATAAGGCAGACTCAGTTGATCTAGGCTTGCGGAGGTATAGCACCCTGGCAAAGAACCTAAGTGCGGCAAATGCCGCTGCATTGGAGTTAGAAGGATTAACCGGCAAAGCCCGGCAGAAACAGCAAGAAAGAGTGAATGAGCTGGTACGCATTGCGAACCAGCAGAATGAAGAAATGCTTAGGGCTGACCCGTCAAGACCAGGAGCCTCGCGTATGGTTCATTCGGCTGGAGTAGCACCCGCACTATCAGCGGCAGCAACATCCTCGCCCGAAAACAATGCATGAAAAGATAGAGCAGTAACTTTAGAAAAAAGAAATAAGCAAATTGTTCCGTATGAACCGGCAGTAGCCGGAAAGGTCAATGAAAACAGAGGCAATGGAAGCCGAGGTAACAGTGGCGATAGAAATCCCGGCCATGCCAACAAAGGCAACGGAAGCCGAGGTAATGGAGACCTCTGAAGAGGAAATCATGAGAACAATAACCCGGCAGAGGGAAGGAGAGACCCACCGCCCGAACCTCAGCCGAGGTATGAGCCTTGGCAAGAGAGAGAAGTAAGACCAGCTCACCATAATCAGGCAAACGAGAGGTACAATGATGGTTACTCAGACATGGAGTATGCAGGACATGGTGGGAATAACCATTATGGAATACAGGAAATAATCATTTACAGAAACTTGCCGTCAAATGATGCAAGGTTAAAACTCGACAGGTTATATCGGTCCGAGTTATTGGAGGAACAGGGTCTGCCTGGTCCGGCGTGTTTTGGACCTCGGATCATGGGCGAACCACCGGTGCCGAACTTTCAACTAGCAAGGGGCACGAAAACATACAATGGGAGCACAAAACCACAGGATTGGTTGATTGACTATGCCACTGCAGTGAAAATTGCTAGTGGAAACTTACGATGGGCAGTGAGATACGTCCCACATATGCTGGAAGGACCGGCCAGAGTGTGGCTGAATAATCTGCCAGCAGGCAGTATCAACTGTTGGCTAGATTTTGAAGAGATGTTTGTCAGCAACTTCACCAGTACCTATAAAAGGCCAAACAGGCCCCAGCAGCTCGCTATGTGCAAGAAGAGGCCGAATGAAACAGATAGAGATTTTATGACTCGGTGGTGTAACCTCAGAAATTCATGCGAAGGAGTCATAGAGTCTCAAGCGATAGCTTGGTTTGCTCAAGGCTGCCGATATGGAAGTGTACTATGGCAAAGTTTGCAAAGAGATATGCCGACGACATTGGCAGAGACTATCAGGATAGCAGATTCGTATGCTTTAGGGGATCCGACGCAACTAGAATTAATGTCGGTAGAACATCGGGAGCACCAGGATCAATACACAAGAGATGCAGCCGGATCATCGAGGCGCAACGAGTTCCGAGGTAGAAGAAGGGAGGAAAGACCGGATTACAGATATGCTTCCAATCAGGTGGCAGCAGTAGTACAAGATCAGCCGAGTCACGGAAACAGTCAGCGACAGAAAAATGGTCCTCAGCAATGGACACCGAGAAATGAAGGGAAGAGACAGTGGACACCAGAACAGAAGAAGCAGTGGCAGGAAAGGCCGAAATACACGTTTGAGTCCATGTTGGATCAACCGTGTAAGTTTCACACTCCAAACCCGGCCAAGCCGGCTAATCATACAACTCGTCAATGTGCTTGGATGAAAAATGCAATGGGGAACCCGGTGGGTATGCAAGCGCCTCCTCATCAAGCGCATCAGCAGCAGCAGCCACAGTTAACTGGAGCAAATGCACAGCGGTTAATGTTACCCCCACCTCCTCCGAGTTATGATAACTCAGACCGGAGAGATGTCGTGCATCAAGTGATAAATCAGGGTCAGGATGGAAGGATAAACCCTGGAAACAACAGACGTAATGATTACAGGGAGCATCATCAGTCATATTGTGTGTTCACAACAGAACAGCAAGATAGACAAAGTGTACAACATCGGCATATGGAAGTAAATGTTGTTATGCCGGCGGTACCAAGATACGTGCCTTGGTCAGATCAGGAAATAACCTGGAGCATAAATGATCACTCGAAAATAATGCCGAATCCAGGGTCATACGCACTCGTACTAGATCCGACATTTGCCGGGCCCAGCATTAATGTGAAATTTTCAAAAGTACTCATTGACAATGGGAGCAGTATCAACATCATGTACAAAGATATGATGCATAAACTCGGAATAGCACAGAATATGCTGCAATCCACAAGAACCACATTCCATGGAATAGTGTGTGGACTTTCATGCGAACCCATTGGGAAAGTCCGAATAGATGTATTATTCGGCACAAGGGAGAATCGCAGAGCGGAAAATTTGGAGTTTGAAGTGGTGGACCTAGAAAGCTGCTATCATGCTTTACTCGGACGGCCAGCATTGGCCAAATTCATGAGTAGCTGCCACATTACTTATTTGAAAATGAAGTTACCCGGGCCATAAGGGGTGATAACAGTAGCCGGAGATTACAGGAAGTCGATGGAATGTGCTTCGGCGGGATCAAACCTAGCCGAGTCATTGGTGATTGCAAGAGAAAAAAGAAGGATTCAGGAGGTAGCGGCTCTCGCTCAGTCAGCACAGTTGAATATGCCGGCATTAGCCAACCCACATGGAAGCGTTTCTTTCCAGCCGACCAAAGAGACAAAAAAGATCCAGATAGATGAGCAATTCCCAGAGCGCACCATCACGATTGGTGCCGGCCTATATGCCAAATAGGAAGGCGGGCTCACCAACTTCCTCCGTGAGAATCGGGATATCTTTGCATGGTTAACTCAAGACCTGCAAGGTGTGCCGAGGGAGTTGGCTGAGCACTCTTTGCATGTAAGGCCAGGAGCAAGGCCGGTGAAGCAACCTCTCCGCCGCTTCGCCGAAGACAGGATAAAACTAATAGGGGATGAGATAGCTCGGATCCTTGCGGCCGGGTTCATCATGGAAGTGCTTCATCTGGATTGGCTATCAAATCCGGTGTTAGTGGAAAAGAAAAAGGATGATCCAAATGTAGCCGTTGTATGGCGAATGTGTATTGATTACACGAACCTAAACAAGGCATGTCCCAAAGATCCTTTTCCTTTACCCAGGATAGACCAAGTCATTGATTCAACCGCTGGTTGTGACCAGTTGTCATTTGTAGACGCGTATTCTGGTTTTCACCAGATACCGTTAAATCCGGCCGATCAAATAAAGATTGCGTTTATTACCCCGTACGGGGATTATTGCTATCGCACCATGCCATTCGGCCTGCGTAATGCAGGAGCAACATACCAGAGGTGCATGCAAAAGTGTCTACATGACCAGATAGGAAAAAATGTACAAGTATATGTAGACGATGTGGTTATAAAAACCAAAGAGAGCAAAACGCTCCTGGATGATATTCGGCAAACATTCGCAAACTTGAGAAGGTTCCGAATGAAGCTTAACCTAGAAAAATGTACCTTCGGTGTGCCGGCTAGAAAATTACTCGGTTTCCTCGTATCCAGCCGAGGTATAGAGGCCAATCCAACTAAAATCCGAGCACTTGAAAAAATGGAATTCCCGAAGTGTCTAAATGTTGTACAAAAATTCATGGGCTGTCTGGCCTCGCTGAGTCGATTCGTATGTCGGCTGGGGGAAAAAGTGTTACCTCTATATCAACTGATGAAAAAGTCTGATAAGTTCATTTGGACACCACAGGCAGATAATGCGTTTCATGAGTTAAAAAATATGTTGGTCACAACACCAATCTTGGCGTCTCCACTGTCAAAAGAACATATGTTACTTTATGTAGCTGCCACTAACAGAGTGGTAAGTGCGGTGGTTGTCGTGGAACGAAATGAAGGGGATAGGTCAATACAAAGGACGGTGTATTATCTAAGCGAGGTACTATCGGCCTCAAAACAGAACTACCCGGACTACCAGAAGATGGCTTATGGAGTATACATGTCGGCGAAAAAACTTAAACATTACTTCGAAGAGCATCCGATAAAAGTAATTTGCAAAGCGCCCATAGCCGAGATATTGAGCAACAAAGATGCAAGTGGCCGAATAGCAAAATGGGCAATCAAGTTATCACCTTATGCCCCACAATTCGATAGGCGGGATGCAATCAAATCTCAGGCAGTGGACGAATTCTTTGTGGATTGGGCTGAGTACAATATGAACCGCCATTACCAGATCCAAATTATTGGACAATGCATTTTGACGGATCCAAGCTGAAGAATGGCTTGGGGGCAGGGATAGTGTTAACTTCACCGAAAAAAGATCAGCTGAAATATGTGCTGCAAATACATTTCGCCGCATCAAACAATGTAGCCGAGTATGAAGCACTCGTCCATGGGTTAAATGTGGCAAAAGAGATTGGTATATGTCGGATTCTATGCTACGGTGATTCAGATCTAGTAGTACAACAAGTGTCAGGCAATTGGGATGCATTAGATGCGAATATGGCCCTATATAGATTCCATGTGCAGAAAATCAGTGGATACTTCGAGGGATGCAAGTTTCATCATATACCTTGGGCGGAAAATGACGCCGCAAACACACTGTCAAAACTCGGATCAACTAGGCAGTCAATTCCCCTAGGTATCACCCTAGAGCACCTGAGAAAACCATCGATTACACCATCACCAGAGTCCGAGTCAATTCATACCTCGGGAGAATTAAAAGAAGGAAGTGTGCCAATGGAAATCGAGTAGCTGCCACATTACTTATTTGAAAAAAGAAAGAATGCAACCCGGACTTTCTGAAAGTCAACCCGGCTATCGCACGAGTGAACACAGAAAAATCCGAAGCTATTATGTCGGCAGAAAATATGGAAATCGACAGTGAAATTATCCCAGAGAAAATCACGCCGACATGAGCGCAACCCATATTCTCCTTCCTTAAGGACGCAGTCTTGCCGAGTAATGAGGTACAAGCTAGATAGACAATAAGAAGAGCAAAAGCTTATACAATCATAAACAATGAGTTGTATAAGAGAAGCGTCACAAGCGTGCTGCAAAGATGTGTTGACTCGGCAGAAGGCCAGGAAATACTCCTAGATATACATCAGGGAGAATGCGGGCATCACGCCTCGTCCAGAGCTTTAGTGGCCAAAGCATTCAGGCATGGATTTTATTGGCCGACGGCATTGAAGGAGGAAAAAGAATTGGTAGAAAAATGTAACGGTTGCCAGAGATACGCCAGCAAGATACATATGCCCTCGTCCGAATTAAAAACAATACCAATTACTTGGCCATTTTATGTATGGTGCTTGGATATGGTAGGTCCGTTCAAACCAGCCCGGGGCGGAATGACTTACATTCTAGTCATGGTGGATAAATTCACAAAGTGGATCGAGGTAAAACCAATAAGAAAATGTGATGGACCAACAGCAGTAAAATTCCTCAAAGACACTATCTTGAGATATGGTTATCCACACAGTGTTATTACAGACAATGGCACAAATTTTGCTGAAGGAGACTTTGCTAGATTCTGCCAAGAGAAACACATAAGACTAGATGTTGGCTCGGTGGCTCACCCAGCATCAAATGGGCAGGTAGAGAGATCAAATGGGCTGGTATTGTCCGGAATAAAACCGCGGCTTGTCGAACCTCTGCAAAGGTCGGCAGGATGCTGGATCGAGGAGCTACCAGCGGTACTGTGGAGCCTCAGAACTACACCAAACAGGTCAATAGGGTATACCCCATTTTTTCTGGTATATGGGGTAGAAGTTGTGCTTCCAGCCGACATAATACATGATTCGCCAAGAGTGACCCAGTACACAACTTCTGAGGTAAATGAGGTAGCTCGGCAAGACGTCGATTTGCTAGAAGAGGCCAGGGAGTTGGCATTATAAAGATTAGCTATTTATCAGCAAGACCTCTGACGATATCACAGCAAGAAAGTCAATCCAAGAGTTTTTAAAGAAGGAGATTTGGTTCTTTGGCTAGTGTAGCGCACAACCGGCATGCACAAACTATCACCCCCATGGGAAGGACCATTCATAGTGAGTAAAGCATTGCACAATGATGCATATTACCTAATCGATGCTCAGTCACCAGAAAAGAACAAGGCAAACAAAGCCGGCGACGAATCAAAAAGACCGTGGAACATAGATTTACTTCGCCCATTCTACACTTAGGAGCCACATACTGTACGTCGTAATGTGGCACATCAAGTTGGAGTATCAAGCGTGTATTGAACCTCGGCACCTCAAGCAGCGACTCGAGGACTGCACAATATTGTTTCTATTTTTCTTAAGACTATGTAGTAAACCTCGGTACCTCGAGCAGTGACTCGGGGACTGCACCATGTTATTGCTTATTTTGAATTATGTGTTAAATTTCAGCACCTCGAGCAGTGACTCGGGGACTGCACCATGTTATTTCTTATTTTGAATTATGTGTTAAATTTCAGCACCTCGAGCAGTGACTCGGGGACTGCACCGTGTTATTTCTTATTTTGAATTATGTGTTAAATTTCAGCACCTCAAGCAGCGACTCAGAGATTGCACCGTATTATCCCTTATTTCGGATTATGCATCAAACCTCGATACCTCGAGCATTGACTCGGGGACTGCCCCATGGTTGTTTCTTATTCTAAAAATATGTATTAAACTTCGGCACCTTGAGCGATGACTTGGGGACTGCCCCATGAATTATATTTCAACAACCCAGTTTGTAACTCGGGGACTGCTGCATGATCCTACATATTCTTTGAGCACACGAAAGAACTCGATAACCCGAGTGATAACTCGGGGACTGACTCGTATTACCCACTTTTCGTCGCCAGACACATAAAAACCCCATAGCTCAGCTACAGACTCGGGGACTCCCCGAAATTGTTGATCATAACTGGCAAGATATGATATAAACTTGTCTCAGTAATCAGAGGAATAGCAAAGCAACAACAAACAAAGATCTCTAAAGATAATGCAAAAAAGAATAACAACCCCAGCAAATCGAAGTATGATAAGGGATGCACCTTATTGTATCACTTTACACGATATGGGCTTCGGGCATTATACTTCAGATAGAAGTTGAAAACACAACAGCTACGCTGTCGAGTTTACGAAGGGCAAGCAAGATAAATGTTGAACTAAGGTTAGCCACAGGAAAAAATACAATCCGAACTTACGAAATCAAAGTTCGCCAAAGCAAAGATATAAAGCAATGAGATTGGTTTAGATAGAGTAATCATAATTACCATCACCCATGCCTCAGCGGCGAAAGGCAAAAAGGTTCACACCACACCAAAAGCCGGACAATTGTTCCACAGACATCATACGTCCGGCATACCGGGGACTGAAATAACTTAAGAGTTTTTTGAACCTAAATAGAGAAAAGGGCCAGAGCACCCTTAAGGGGAAGCAGCATGATCAGGAGCATCGGGAATGGGTATCTCGGATGATGGCGGGGCGACCTTAGTCTCCTACACAGTGGTATTCTCAGGAACTGGGCGCTCAGAGGTAGCCGGCGCCTTAGCCGAAGTTACTTCGCCTTCAACAGAAGCAATAGTAACCTCGGGGGCAAGCCTCGGCTGCTGAGAAACATTAGCTTGAGCTCGAGAATTCTCAGTCCCTTTAGAAGACGATCGCGCGTCGCAATCCTTATCCGAGCTTGCATTTGAGTCACGAGAATTGTCCGAGTCACCCTCCGCTTCACCCTGATCGGCCGAATCATCATCCGAGGCATCTTCAACTTCGACATCATCCGCCGGATTGGAAAGAAAACTCGGCCTTTCAATCCAATTATGCAGGTCAGCATACTCAATAAGCTGGAAGGCACGAGCTTGGCAGCAAGCGACGAACTCTGGATCCTCAACCCAATGAGAGCCAGTCCGTAGATTAATCAGAGTATCGAGTGAGATATCCTCGTACCAAGACAAAACGGCTGTAAGTGCCATATCAGCACCAGCCCTCCCAGCAGATTCTCTCCAGAGATTTAACTGGGTCTGAGATGCCATTAATCTATCCACAAGTATTTTGACTTCGACAATATCAGGCGTTCCTGAGGTATTCGGCCAAAGAACATGGTAGGCCCGAATGGCTGCTTGCACCAGATCTCTTTCCATAATCTTCATTGATCCAATAGCAGCGTCGATGGAAATCAGGAAGTCTTCCATTGAGTATTCTGGACTCGAATCTGCGGGGACACCTTGGCGCTGACGAGCATAAATCACTGCCTTAGAGCTCACTGGTTTCGCTTCCGGAAAATGATCTACACGAAAGGAAAACATATCAGTTAAAAATATGAAAGAGAAGAAAATAACTCGGCCACGATCGGAAACTTACGATGAATATAACTCAACATTTTCTAGAGATCCTGGGTCCAGTCGGCCTTATTCTTCTCAAAGCGAGTGATTTCCTCGCCCATCGTCCGGTTCTTCAGCTCGGCAGCATCGAGGAGTTCTTTATCTTTCTGCAGCTGCAGACTCAGTCGATTCTTTTCTTCAGAGAATTCCTGGTCAACTTTTTCCAACTCGGATTTCTGCGAAAGCTTGAGAGACTCAACCTCGGCACGTAACCGGGTTATCTCATCATCCTTTTCTTGAAGTTGCGCCGAATGAGTGGCGGCTTGTTCTAAAAAATGCAGCATCATATCAGGCATGGATATGCATTCTTGATGCGACGCTGCAAATGTTTGTAACTCGGCTATACCAAAGCCGGAAGGTTATAAGAAACCCAGGATTTGTCTCGAACGAAAGTCAACAAATCACAAGACGAAAAGGATAACTAACCTTCCAGAGCGTTAACTTTCTTTGTAAGGCGGGTATTAAGATTATTGATATTCGCTGCATACCAGCAAAGAATGAATTAGCACGTCAAGCCGAAAATGTTAAGAACTTAAGGAACAATACAAATATTTATTACATTACCAGTTTTCTTCACCACCGGGAGAACCTTCTCATATTTCTCTTGCAATTTCTTGTGTGCAAAGAGCAACCTTTGAAATTCGGTTGTCCGCCGATCATGGGCAACCTAAGCACCAAAGTAAATTACACAATTGGATATTCAAAGATAAAACAGATCCGAGTCAAATAAAACTTAACTCGGATCTAGGTGGCTGTATATTCAAAGTTAAACAGCTCCGAATCAAATAAAACTTAACTCGGATCCAGGTGGCTAGACATTCAAAGCCGAAAATAGATCCGAATCAAATAAAACTTAACTCGGATCTAGGTGGCTGGATATTCAAAGCTAAAACAGATCCGAGTCAAATAAAACCTAACTCGGATCCAGGTGGCTGGATATTCAAAGCTAAACAGCTCCGAATCAAATAAAACTTAACCCGGATCTAGGTGGCTAGACATTCAAAACCGAAAATAGATCCGGATTAAGCAAAACTTAATTCGGAATATAAATGGACCATGGTCAATCCAAGTCATGAAGGAAATTGATTTAGCAAATAAGGCATTTGAAGCCTAACAAAGCTTCCAAACGAACAACAAATTATTCGGTTGCAAGCTTCGGGGACTAGTGTATATATACTATCGTTTGAATAACAGACAAAGTATTAACAGAAGCGCTTACCTCGTTCATCTTATCACTGTCAAGAACAATCTTAGCAGCCATATGCAAACGACTGCTGATGTCGGAAAGCTAAAATGGCTGGCTATTCGGATTGCCCTCAAGCTGATCAGCAGTGTTCTAGTTGTTGGCGTATTCCACCAAAGAGCCGAGGTTTTTCCCACTCTCAGTACGGGTCAGTACTATACCTCGGACCCGTTGGGTAATTACCGCCGTCGCAGGACTCTTGTGAAGAGCAAGCTGAGTGTCAGCGGCCGGGGTGACAACAGGATTAGCAGAGGAAGCCCCCTTGCGGAGTGCATCAGCTATGTTGGGTTGAGAAGAGCTAGCCGGCCCCTTTTGAGATGCTGAAGGTTTGGTGACAACAACCTTCCTAGTCTTAGAAGAGGTTTCGGCAGGGGCAGCAACCTCGGCACTAGGAGTGGCATCCTTGGAGGCAGGAGGAACTATGGTTTCCAAGGGATCCGAGATGGTGATATCCTCGGCTGGAGTTGGGGTAGCAGCTAGAATTGTGGGGGTCAAAGGAATATCGGGGGAAACCTCGGTGGTCATAACAGGGGCAACAGGTTCAACAGGATGATCTACTGGCGGAGTTATGTCGGCATTAATGGTGGGAGCTGTGGGTACATCTTGCCGAGGCGATGTATGAGTCGGCGCAAGAGGAGAGTCAACACGAGAGGGACTGGGAGCCCGAGTATCCTCTAGGGGTGGAGGAGAAGGCTGCCGAGTTGTATGGCTTATCATACTCGGACCGCTTGGCTTGGCAGAGAGAGGAGCTCTGCAAAGGACAAAGAGTCGAATCAAAAGACAGAAAGAGAGAAACAAGAAGTACAGATGAAAATAAACTCACCCAGTAACCCCAGGCATGGTTTTACGCCTCGGATTGTGCTGGGCAGACTTCTTCGTTCGCTTCTTGGGAGCAGCATCAGAGGGATCTGCCGGAGCGGTGCGCTTCTTCGAGGTAGCAGGAGCTTGAGAAGCAAGAGGCTCGGTGTCGTGCACCTGAACAGCCTGATTAGCTGGGAAAGTAGAAGCCGGAAATGCATAAGATATAGGCATCGCGGCGACTACCTCAAGAATTTGGACGTCGTCCGAGTCACCTTCATCCCCGTGGGCTGAGGTCTTGCCACGGGCGTGAGCCGGAGCAACATCCGACTTAGGGACAAACTCCTCCGAGTCAGGTTCCCCGCTATTCGGGGTATTTTGATCTACAGTCCACGGAAGAGCCAGAACCTCAACATCCTCAATCTTCTGCTCCGCAAACCTCTGCGAGAGAAGAAACAAAGTAGATTTAGCAAAAGAACAACCATAAACAAGACTCGAAAACAAACATCAATGCGTAAGTTTACCTGAGGAGGGGGATTCCCGCGAGTGAATGGCTTCAGTCCCCATGCCCAATCCTCCGGCATATCGGTCTTGAAGATAGCTCGGACTCGCTTATAAATAAGATAGTCGTCGAGCTCAACCGTCGAAACTCGGTTGGGATCGAGAGGACCACTCATGTAACAAAGCTTGTGAGAGTGAAGATGGAAGGGGCATATTCGGCTGCTGATGAATGCGGTCATCAGATCCTCACCACAGAGCCCGGTGCAGATCAACTCCTTGAGCCGAATCTCGAATGCCTCGGCCAAAGCATGGCTCTTCCTAGGATTGTAGTTCCAATTCTTATTGGAAGGGGTGCCAATAGAAAAGGCAGGGAGCCGAATCTTATCCTCTTTTCCAGTATTTTTGACATAGAAAAATGATCTATGCCATTTCTTGCAAGACTCGAGGCCGGCGACACGAGGGAACTCGGAATTTCTCTGAGGTGTAATGGACGTGGCCCCACACTGGGTAAGAGACTTCTCGGAAGGGTGAAGAGTTTTGTCCGGTACGACATTAGATCGAATGTGGAAGAATTTAGACCAAACGGGTACGGAGGGCCAGATGCCGAAGTATCCCTCCGAGGCCGAGATGTAAGTAGACAAGGAGGCGATAGCATTAGCCGGCAGGTGATGCGACTGGAGGCCGAAGTAATCAAGAAACTCCCTGGCGAAATCGCTAAGGGGGAGGCCGAACCCGCGAGAGAAATGGTACATGAAGACTACGTATTCTCCCTTGTTGAGCACGGGAGAGGATTCATTGCCGGGAAAGCGACAGCTTACCTCGACAGGGATTCAGCGCGTCTTGATTAGCCACTCTACCTCACGGCGAGTGACGGTGGAACCCTGCCAACAACCTCGTTCTGTACCAGATGCAAAATCATCCTCCTCGACGAGGGCTCCACTGGCAGAACTAGACATGGGCTCGCCGGAGGAATCGACGGAGGAAAAGCTAGCGGCGGAGAGAGGCCTAGAGGCGCAGGGACCCGTCGTGATTCTAAGCAAGCACGGCGGCGGAACGAAAAAGAACCGCCGCAAGGAATCCAGAAAAGCAGAAGAGGCGCCTAGGGAAGAAACCTAACGGCGAGACCATAGAAAAACTCACCCGCAGAGGCGGCGAAGAAGGGCGCGGCGGCGAGGTCGTCGGAGCAAAAGAACTACAGCCTCACCATCGAGGAGGTCGACGATGGCGCGGCCGCTAACGCACGAACGGAGGCAACATCGCGAGGAGGAAGAAGAAGGGCAAATGAAAGGGGGAAAGTAAAATCGTCTAGCCCTTTTCCCCTCCTTATAACCGCGCAGCCCTGGCGGTAGTGGGATCGTGGGTGCGCACGATAACCGTGTAAACCGCGCGTGCGCCGGAACCGTTCGTTAGTAGTTGATCCACACCGAAGACCACACGGCGCAGGAGGGGATCGTGCCTCCTGACCGATGCGGTACTCGAGGCGTCACTGCGCCGACGCGACGGGCGCAGTAATTATTGTAGCTTGTCAGTGGACACTGTAGAGGAACAAAAAACTAGAAGAATAATGATGGGTGGTACACGTAGAACAAGGCGTGCACAAGAAGCTGCACGAAAACCTCGAACAGAAAGAGGTAACTCGGAAATAAGGAGAGAAATATGTTGCGGAAACTGATGTGGCCCGGCCGAGGTTTCAGGCAGGACCACACCAGCTTCGGGGACTAATGTTGGGGAGGTGACCCCGGATAGGGTCAAGACAGGGGAAAGACGAAAGAAATCTCCCTTGTCATGAGCCGAGTTACTATTTGTATAGGCCGAGTCATGTAAGAGTCGGCCGAGATAAGCGAGGGCATAACCGCCACAAAATGAGTAACACCTTATTCGGCCGACATATGAGTTAAGTCGATCGAGCGAGTCTGGCTAACTTGAATGCAGATGAAGGTCAAGCCAAGTTATGCGAGACAAGGCTGAGTAACACGAAGCTTGCAGGAGAAGGAGGTGCCTATAGTCAAACCCTAGTCGCTGACTAGGAGGAATCTGAACAGAGCCAAGCACAAATGACAAGGAGCAGAGCGACAGAAGGAGAGAAGAGGGTCACGAAGGTGACAGTCAGGGAGCCCGAGGCGCGCATGTGAAGCTCTCTAGAACATTGCCGCCGATAGAAGGGGGACACGGAAAGGAGGCCGCCGAGTTACCATATTGGGACAAGCATATTCCAAGAATATGCTTGCCACGTCAGCCCTAATAGGAACCAAGGCACCCCTTTATAAGGGGAGACGTGGGCTCCTGAGAAGGGATCGATTCATTCTACGCCGTAAGGCTCGTGTAGTAGCTCTCTTCTTCCTGCAAACAGCTCGAGGAGCATTTGTAGTCTTTGTAAAGAGAAATAAAGATCTACATGTTAGTCATTTGAGTGTAGAAATCACTACATCTTTCCTCCCCGGATCCCTCTAGTATCCATTGGCTCCATAATTTAGCCTATCCATGGCATCTGCCGTGCCACCATCACGACACATGTTTCATCTGTTATGTGAAATCTGCTCGACATGCGCATCTTCTTGCGATGTCACTTTCACCAGCCTAAACTCTAAACAACGCGGGTGGGTTTTCTGATCTGTAGCATGCTGAAAATCTGCTATGTTCGTTGGATCCCAGTTCCAATGTTTAGAGTCTGAGTGCTCTTTTTGTAAAGTAGAATCAATGCGAGGTATCTTGAAAAGTTAGATTTATTTTGTTCTATAAATACAATAAGTATGAATAATGTTTTGTTTGCAAAGTCGAAGTGGAAATTCAGATAATGGTTCCGTGCACACCGGTTTTATTTTTTCATTGGTTAATTTCTTCATAATCAAACTTCCTATTTATCTTTCGAAACAAGAGTGAATTTCATCCTGGACTTGCACCATATATATTTATATAGGAAATATTGTATGACTATTTTTTAAAGAAGACTCACCGAACTATGATACGCTTGAAGCCTAGCCGTATTCTCTGTACTCTTTCTCTTGAATATAAAATTTTCTTCTATTTAGCAATCCCTGCACTCCTTTTTCTGTGCTTTGGTTTTCCCTGGACATCATTTCTATAGTTTAGTAGTCTCCTGACAGCAGTGGTGGAGCTTGAAAGAAATTTTTGGGTGAGCCAAACTAAAGAAGAGCACAAAGAATGGCATTTTTATAGGCATTAGCCAATACTCAATATCATTGGTTCAGATGGTCATGTATTCCATTAAAAATACTCTGGATCAGCTCTCTAAGATTTAGTTAGACCATAAGGCATATGTACCGTCTTGTCTTCATCAACTTCATTTGCATCATCTTTTTTTTTTCAAAACCAAATCAATTTTTCTCTAACTAGCTTTGCCCATGGTACCTAAATTGCAATTTGTAAACAATGGATTGAATTATTCATGCTTCCAAATTGTTATTGAGCGAGAATCAAGATGTAGTGTTGCTGCCATGAACTGATGTGGGAAAAGTGAAATATACCTCACTTATGCCGTGCACATTGCCTGAGATGAATTGGAGCAGCTGCACTGCTGTAGGCTTGCACTTGTAGCCATGCAGGTAGCAGCGGCAAAATCGGAGAAGACAAAGAAGATCCGGTGGGCTGGGTTGCTGAATTGAAGCCGCTGCTAGCTGTTTGGCTGCCTACTCTGCTGCTCTGTGAGAAGACAAAGAAGACATGGACGATTGTGGACTTGGTCGAGTTGGTGCCTGGGCGGTGGGCGCCCTGCTGGACGGTCGCCACTCACCTGCCGGATCGGTTGTCTCTGGCAGTTAGGCTGCTACCTATGTCGCCCAGTCACCAGCGGCAGGTAAACTAGCGCCATCGATGTGCCCAGTACAAGCGGTGGAGTATGGGAGCAAGAACAAGGAAGCGACGACCGACAAGCAAAGCTGAATTGGGAGCAAATCAACTGTGACTGGGCTGGGTTAGTTCCTTAGTGGCCTTTACACGTAGCGGTAATGTTTTGTCCTCCTAGCCTGACCAGTGCTTTGCTAGTGCTGACCAGGTGAAGCTTCAACTTTCGCCTCCCATTTATTTTTATGGCTACTACTTTGGTTATTTAATAAAGTGAGTCAATCAGTGTCCCTGCTGATTATTTTATCTATTGCAGGTATTAAAATGGTTTTTCATTTCCTACTTTAAGGCCTGTTATTAAATTGTCATCTACTTTGCATATGAAGGTAGAGCAAGGATTGATGCATCTACATACTGTACCATAATCTCTGACCCTATTGTAGAAATAGATCTATTTGAATTTAACTTTTCCATCTAACGACAAAGGTGTTTTTCTACTAATTTTCCTTTTTTTATCATTTTGAAGGATTAAGCAAGCAGCGTTTTGTTCTTAGGAAACCCACGAGACTGCAACTCAGGATGAGCCGCTTCTCCAATTTTTTCTGCTGCATCTGCTCTCTGAAGATATATTTAAGTTTTACAATGCCTCTCTGGTATCTGGTGCAAAGCAGTGTAATTTATGATGTCATCCAAGTATATTTAATGTAATCCAAGCATTGTTATTTTGACTGGGTGGTATGAATAGGTTGCTGTAATCTCAATCTGTGCCATGTCTACAAGGCAAAGTTTCTGGATACAGTGCATGGCTATTAGTTCTTTGACAAGCTTCAATTTTACCTTTCAAGATGTTTTTATTTCGTGAAACCGGAACATTGAAGAACAGTGTTTATGTACTATTCCTCCAAAATGGTTTATTTACTCTGGTTCATTTCTGCTCCAAGATGGTTGAGCAAATGAGCACACAAATATTGTCATCTCGTCGGTGTTTACAAAGAAATAGAGATCAGGGAATCAGTGCCTTCTAAGTTAATAATTGAGTTCACTGTGCATAGTAGGGTCAGAGGAGGTCAATTTTCGCAGCAATTTAATCCACAGTCGACTGAAAACAATGTGAATCAGTATTCCACCGTGAGTGATAAAATTTCACAATATGAACCATCCATGGATTACCAAATTCACACTGAGTGAGACATCATTATTCAGTTAGAATATCAATCACCAAGTTCTCTGGATAGCAAAAAGTTCAGTTACACAGGGTACATGTCTGTCTATGTTATCTATGCTTAGTACGCAACGGTCCATTAGCATTTGGAAACTTAAATTCAATTCCAGTATTTGGAAACTTAATTTCAATTCCAACTCCAACAACGATGCTTGCATGTGCATCCTCGCTGCATAAAAGACGTAAATTCTGCTATGCTTTGACATCGTTAAAAGAAACAAAACAGCAAAATCTACTAGCTCCAGACAATAACGCTAAATAGATGTGAAACCTACGGGCTCGTGCGAAACCTCTGGGGTTCTCTATAAACCGTTGGTTCTGTTATGAACCAAGATGCTACCCTCTTAGGTGTTTACCTAATATTAGGTCATGACTTTCTGTTCGTGCATGCTGTAATATGTCATGTGTTCCCGATGTTTAGTTTTGGTTCAAATGTTTGTTGTTCTTTTCTATACTTAGGCATCGTTTATTAGGTGTTGTTCCTTTCTGTACTTAGGCATCGTTTATCAGGTGACAGTTCGAGAGAGGCCTACTCGGCTTTGGCTCGAACATGTATGAGAAAAGAGGAAAACATAAAAAAGTCTACCACGGTGAAAAAATAGAGAAGGCACTGGTAAAATGAGGCATATGACTAAATTTTTTTGTCTCCCAGCCACATTAGTAATAATATATACTCCCTACGGGCCTATGCGCCGAGGCGCACTCCTAAATCTAGTTGTACTCCATCCATACCGAAAATAACTAAGGCGTTGACGTTTTTGCGAAAGCTTCCCCTCTCGAGTTTTTTCACAAACCCGCAGTCCATCGCCTACCTCGCGTTCCCTTCAACTCCTCCTCGTGTTCCCCTCTAGTTCGCATGTCGCCGCCGCCTCTGTCCCCTCAACTCGTCGTCATCGCCTAACCTCATAGCCTCTGTCTCCTAGCCTCATTGTAGGTCAGAAAGGCGCATCTTTTTGTGGACGGTCCCTAGAATTGCCTGAGATATGATGCATACAGTGACAATAAGAGAAGGCATAAACCGGGGCCATAGCTAAAGATGAAGTTGCCTATAGAGATGGAGGCCATCCTACGCGGCCTCGATCTATCCACACTAAACTCAGATGCCATAAGAAAGGACACAGATGTCGTTTAGAGGGGTGAATAGGCATTTTAAAATTATTACAGTTTTATCTTAATATATACGAATTAAAACTAGCGTTTAATTTATCAAGTACAAAACATAAATATATTAGGTTCAACTAAGTGCACCAACAACTTATACTAAACAAGACAAGTAACAAGGTGATAGCAAGATAAGTTACTTGAAACACGAAGGCTATCACAATGTAAAGTGCATAAGTAAAGAGCTCAAGTATAGAGATAATTGAGGCACACCAAGACGAAGACGTTATCCTAAGGTTCCTTCCTTTTGAGGGTAAGTACATCTTCGTTGAAGAGGTGCGGCGGCTTAATGCTCCCCGAGCTTCACAGGTGGCTCACCTTGAGGTGTGGTGGCTCGATGCACACTCAATACCACACAAGGCCTCCCCCAAGATGCGAAGGCACACCACTCACTAACGCCACAAATGGCTCACCTTATTCTCATGTATGCGCATCACAAAGATGGGCACATGATTCACTATGAAACACTTGAGCGCGATCACCAAATTCGTACAAGCTTGAGACAATATCCACAACTCAATTGGAGGCTCCCAAGATAATACCACAAAAGGCCACAAGTTTTAGCCAATCTCCACAACTTAATTGGAGGCCCCAAGAAACACCACTGGCCATAACCGTCTAGGGTTCCAAAAACCCAAGAGTAAATTGGTTTCGGGTCTCTTTCCAACAAAATTGGTTTCGGGTTGATCGGATTTTCCAAACTCCGGTTATTGCGGTTTGAAGTTTGTCTTTATATTTGGTTTGAAAATAAAAAGGAAAAGGGAATTTGTGGTTGGGCCGGGCGGTACTACTGCATGCTGATACGTCGGAAACGTATCTATAATTTTTGATGCTCCATGCTTGTTTAGTACCTACTTTGCTTTGCTTTGTCTATACTTTGAGGTACTTTTTACATGTTTTCTGGTACTAACCTATTAACAAGTTGTCATAGTGCCAGATGTCTGTTTTCTGCTGTTTTTGGTTTCAGAAAAGCTAGAAAATAAATATTCTCGGAATTGGACGGGACAAACATCAAAGTAAATTACTTTTCGTGGGGAACAAGAAATCTAGAGAGGAGCCGGAGAGGCAAACCAGGGCGGCCAGACCCACCCTAGGCGCGGGTGGGCCCTGCCCCGCGCCTGGGAGGGGTGTGGGGCCCCTGGCCGCCTTCTCGGCCTCCCCCTTCGCCTATAAGAAGCCCCCGATGTAGAAACCCTAAGTACCCGATCAAACCTCCACGAAACCTTCTGTAGTCGCCGCCACCGTCGTCCCTAGATCGGGGGGGAGATCTAAAGTTCTTCCCGGCACCCTGCCAGAGGGGAGATCATCCCGGAGGCCTTCTCTCTGGTATGATGCGTGAGTAGTTCCACCTTGGACTATGGGTCCATGTGTTGGAATTATGCCCTAGAGGCAATAATAAAGATGTTATTATTATAATTCTTGTTCATGATAAAGTTCATATTCCATGCTAGAATTGTATTAAGCGGAAACTTTGATACTTGTGTGGTTTATGAACAACACCTTGTCCCTAGTACGCCTCTATGGACTAGCTTATTGATTAATGATGGTTAAGGTTTCCTAACCATAGACATGAGTTGTCAATTAATAATGAGATCATGTCATTGGGAGAATGATATGATGGACAGTTCCAAATCAAGCAGAGCAATTAGATCGTGTCATTGTGTTCATCTTTGCGAAGCTTTTTCTTATGTCAAATATTGTATTCCTTAGACCATGAGATAATGCAACTCCCTGGTATCGGAAGAAAGCTTTGAGGTCATCAAACGTCATCCTATGAGAGGGTGATCATAAAGGTGTCTCTCATGTGATCGGAAAGTACTTGTTGGGTTGTATGTATCGAGATGGGATTTGTCCCTCCCAAGTCGGAGAGATATACTTCGGGCCCACTCGGTAATCGATATCAACACCGCTTGCAAGCAAGTGGTTAAGGAGTTAATCACAAAGTGATATCGGATTACGGAAACGAGTAAAGTACTTCCTGTGAACGAGATTGAACTAGGTATTCCGATGCCAACGATTGAATCTCGGGCAAGTAAAATATCGCGCGACGAAGGGAATATATATATGGGATTAATTGAATCCTGGCATCGTGGTGTTGGAATTATGCCCTAGAGGCAATAATAAAGATGTTATTATTATAATTCTTGTTCATGATAATGTTTATATTCCATGCTAGAATTGTATTAAGCGGAAACTTTAATACTTGTGTGGTTTGTGAACAACACCGTGTCCCTAGTACGCCTCTATGGACTAGCTCATTGATCAATGATGGTTAAGGTTTCCTAACCATAGACATGAGTTGTCAATTGATAATGAGATCATATCATTGGGAGAATGATATGGTGGACAGACCCAAACTAAGCGAAGCAATTAGATCGTGTCATCGTGTTCGTCTTTGCGAAGCTTTTCTTATGTCAAATATTGTATTCCTTAGACCATGAGATAATACAACTCCCTGGTATCGGAAGAAATCTTTGAGGTCATCAAACGTCATCCTATGAGAGGGTGATCATAAAGGTGTCTCTCAGGTGATCGGAAAGTATCTCTTGGGTTGTATGTATCAAGATGGGATTTGTCCCTCCCAAGTCGGAGAGATATACTTCGGGCCCACTCGGTAATCGATATCAACACCGCTTGCAAGCATGTGGTTAAGGAGTTAATCACAAAGTGATATCGGATTACGGAACAAGTAAAGTACTTGTTGTGAACGAGATTGAACTAGGTATGATGCAACGACGATCGAATCTCGCAAGTAAAATATCGCGAGACGAAGGAATATATATATGGGATTGATTGAATCCTGGCATCGTGGTTCATCCGATATGATCATCGATGAATGTGGAGTCAATATGGGTTTCGGACCTTGTTGATTATTGATAGAAGATCATGTCGCATATTCTCGAACCCGAGGTCACACACTTAACGTGTCTCGATGCTAGGATAGATTGGATAATTTGTTTATGAGTTTTTTTTTGAGTCTCGGATGGGATCCGGACATCACGAGGTTCCGGAGTGGTGGGAGAATAAGATTCGTATAAAGCGGCAGTTTTGGAGTTGAATTGTTCGGGTTAATCGGTATTGTCTGGAAGCTTCTAGAACCTTCCGGAAGGGACCAACGTGGCCCCACCTTCCGGGAGGGGCATGGGCCTATGAGGGAGTGCCCTGGCCATTGGGGCACAAGGCCCCATAGGGCCCAGCCGCCAAGAGAGGTTTAAACTCTAGATAGAGCTTCTAGAAGGGGTTTCCTTGCCCCACTCTTCCTCCTTGGGCCGGCCTTGGCTTGGGGAGGGCTGGCTGCGCCCACCCCTCTATATATAGAGGGATGGGGGCGCACCAACCCCCTACACCTTCCCCTCCAACCCTAGCTGCCCTGCTGCCCTCCTCTCTCCCTCCCGACTGCTTGTAGGCGAAGCCCTGCTGCAGAAATTCTCCACCAATTGCACCGCACCATCACGTTGTAGATCCAACCCATCTCTCCACCATACTTGCTGGACCAAGGAAGGAGGAGACGTCGAGGTGCTGCACGTGTGCATCTCATGGAGGCACCGCCACTTGTGGTGCTAGATCGGATCGGATCGCGAGAAGGAGAAGCGAGTACGACTACATCACCCACGTTCCGACGAACGTTCCGCTGTGCGAATCTTCAAGGGTATGAAGATCTAATCCAATCTCTCTCGTTGTTTGCATCTCCTAGATTAGATCTTGGCTTTCCCTCTATTCGCATCCGTAGAAAATTTTGATTTACTATGCCGCGAAACCCTTCACGTGGTTCATACAATATGATCATCGATGAATATGTGGGAGTCAATATGGGTTTCCAGACCCCGCTGTTGATTATTGATAGAAGATCATGTCTGCATATTCTCGAACCCGTAGGGTCACACACTTAACGTGTCTCGACGCTAGGATAGAATGGATAATTGGTTTATGAGTTTTTGTTCGGATTCTCTGATGAGATCCAGGACATCACGAGAGGTTCCGGAATGGTCCGGAGAATAAGATTCATATAAGGGAAAGCAGTTTTTGGATTTCGGAATTGTTTCGGAATGTTCGGTATTGTACCGGAAGCTTCTAGAACCTTCCGGAGTGGGATCAACGTGGCCCCACTTGTCGGGAGGGGGCGTGGGCCTACGAGGGAGTGCCCTGGCCGCATTGGTCCAGGGGCACAAGTCCCCATAGAACCAGCCGGCCAAGCCCTAGGGGAAACCCTAGGGAGAGCTTCTAGAAGGGGGGACTTGCCCCCCACTCCACCCCATGTGGCCGCCGGCCCTAGGGTTTGGAGGAGGGGCAAGGGCAGCCCTCTATATAAAGAGGGCAGGGGTGCACCCTCCCCCCACACCTCCTCAAACCCTAGCCGCCTAGTTGTTGCCCTCCTCCTCTCTCTCTCTCTCTCTTCCGACTGCGCGTAGGCGAAGCCCTGCCGCAGAAACTCTCCACCTTTGCACCACGCCGTCGTGTTGTAGATCCAATCTATCTCTCCACCCCACTTGATGGACCGAGGAAGGAGGAGACGTCGAGGTGCCGTACGTGTGCATCTCTCGGAGGCGTCGCCACTTGCGGCGTTGGATCGGATCGGATCACGAGGAGGAGAAGGCTAGTACGACTACATCAACCACGTTCCGTTGAACGTTCCGCTGTGCGATTTCTTCAAGGGTATGAAGATCTCATCTATCCCTCCTCGTTGTTTGCATCTCCTAGATTAGATCTTGGCTTACCCGTTCGCATCCGTAGAATTTTTTTGATTTACTATGCTACGAAACCCTTCAGTGGTATCAGAGCTAGATCTATGCGTAGATGTGTTTCACGAGTAGAACGCAACATGCTTGTTGCGGGAATTGATGTTTTCTATTGCAAGCCTCTTGTTGTGTACTTCTTATGACGCGGGATAGTGAGATCGAAGCGGCCCAGGCCAACTTTACGCGACCTCGTTCGCGAGACCGGATCCGCACTTGACGTGTGGCTTGTTCCACACATGCGGCTGGTGGATGCCAGTTTCTCTCACTATAGTTGTCATGGGATTTACACCGGATGTTGGCAACCATAATATCACCGTTGTGGCTTTCCGTAAGTAAGAATCGTTCTTAGCTTGTTACTCCCATAAGCCACGTAAAACATGCAACAACAAAGTAGAGGCGTCTAACTTGTTTTTGTAGGGAGTGTTTCTGTGATATGGTATGGCCCAAGATGTGATGTGTATGTTGTATGCAATGATCATGTTTTGTAATATTTCACGACTTGCATGTCGATGAGTACACAACTGGCAGGAGCCATATGGTTGTCTTTATAATTGTGTATGACATGTGTGTCAACTTCTTATACGTCATGTAATAGCTTTACTTTATCGCTAAGTAGTTAGCAATAGTTATAGTTGCTATTCGTGGTGGAGGCAATCATGGTGGAGTGATGGAGATCATGCTGGCACGCACAAGATGGAGATCATTGCGCGGAGATTGGCTATACCATGTCACATAAAATTATATGCATGTGATGTTTATCCTTTTATGTATCTTATTATGCTTAGATCACGACGGTAGCATTATAAGATGATTCCTCACTTAAATATCAAGATAAAAACTGTGTTCTTCCCATGTATGCACCGTTGCGAAAGTTCGTCGTGTTCAAGCACCACGTGATGATCGGGTGCTATAAACTCTACGTTCACATACAACGGGTGCAAGCCAGTTTTGCACACGTGGAAATACTTGGGTTTGACTTGACGAGCCTAGCATGTACAGACATGGCCTCGGAACACACGAACCGAAAGGTTAAGCATGAGTCATATGAATGATATGATCGACACTTTATTGTCCACCATTGAAACCACATCTCTTCTCGTGAAGATCGGATTAGGTGTGGTGAATTTGGATCATGTTCACTAAACAACTTGAGGGATGTTGAATTTAGTGGGAGTTCATCTAGTAATTTGATTAAGTTGAACTAGTTATCATGAACATAGTCTAAGTTGTACTTGCAATTTTTTTAGATCAAATGGCTAAGTCCAACTTCAACTTCAACGTTTTTGCTGAGAAAGAAAAGCTTAAGAACAATGGGTCTAACTTCACCAACTGGTTCCGCAATCTGAGAATCATTCTCGCTGGCGGACAAAAGTACTATATCCTTGAGAAAGCGCTAGGTGACGCCCCTGCTGTAGATGCGCCGGCTGATGAAAAAGTTGTTTATCAGTCGCGCAAAGATGATTATGGTGTGATTAAGAGCACCATGGTGTTTGCTATGGAATCGGACCTTCAAAATCGTTTTGAGGAGTTTGTCGGGCCCTTTGAGATTCTTGAGGAACTGAAAACCATGTTTGGACTCAGCTGCTCGAGATATGAGATCTCGAGAAATTCTTTAACCGCAAGATGGAGGAAGGAGTTACATTAGTGAGCACGCCATTAAGATGTCGGGCTACACTCAACGCCTTGAGCAAGCTGGATCAAGATTCGAGAGGAGCTCAAGATTGTGAGTTGCAATCACTCCCTCCTAGCTACAAAGGTTTTGTAGTTACTCACAATCAGATTGGTTCCACTGATACGATCACTGAGCTCTTCGCTAAGCTGAAAGCTGCGGAGGTGGACATCAAGAAAGATAATCATGTGTTGATGGTCAACAAGCCCCCCATCTTTAATAAAGGTAAGGGTGCAAAGAAGTCCTTCAAGAAAAGCAGCGGCAAGCGCGTTGCCCCTGCTAAGAAGAAGCTCAAGTCTGGACCTAAGCCAGACACTGAGTGCTTCTATTGCAAGGACAAGGGTCACTGGAAGCGCAACTGTCCGAAGTACTTAGCGGACAAGAAGGCTGGCACCATCAAAGGTATATTTGATATACATGTTATTGATGTTTACCTTACTAGCGCTCGTTGTAGTGCCTGGGTATTTGATACTGGTTCAGTTGCTAATATTTGTAACTCGAAACAGGAGCTACGGAATAGACGGCGGATAGCGAGGGATGAGGTGACGATGCGCGTTGGCAACGGATCAAGAGTTGATATGATGGCCGTCGGCATGCTCTCCTTAGTTTTACCTTCAGGATTAGTTTTAAACCTTAATAAATGTTATTATGTGCCTGCGTTGAGCATGAACATCATATCTGTATCGTGTTTATTGCAAGACGATTATTCATTTAAATCGGAGAATAATGGTTGTTCTATTTATATGAGTAACATCTTTTATGGTCATGCACCTGCTATGAATGGTTTATTTCTTCTGAATCTCGAAAGCAATGAAACACACATCCATAACATTGAGGCTAAGAGATGTAAGGTAGATAGTGATAATACGACTTATTTTTGGCACTGCCGTCTAGGTCATATTGGTGTAAAATGCATGAACAAACTCCATTCTGATGGACTTTTGGAGTATCTTGATTTTGAATCATTTGACAAATGCGAGCCATGCCTCATGGGCAAGATGATCAAAACCCCGTTCTCTGGAATAATGGAGTGAGCAACGGACTTGTTGGAAATCTACATACCGATGTATGCAGACCAATGAGTGTTTCGACGCGCGGTGGTTATCACTATTTTCTCACTTTTACTAATGACTTAAGTAGATATGGGTATATCTATTTAATGAAACATAAATCTGAAACATTTGAAAAGTTCAAAGAATTTCAGAACGAAGTGGAAAACCATCGTAACAGGAAAATTAAATTTCTATGATCCGATCATGGAGGTGAGTATTTGAGTTATGATTTTCTCACGCATCTTAAAGCAAGCGGAATCGTTTCGCAACTCACGCCACCCGGAACACCACAGCGCAATGGTGTGTCTGAACGCCGGAATCGAACTCTATTAGATATGGTGCGATCAATGATGTCTCTTACAGATTTGCCGTTATCATTTTGGGGTTATGCATTAGAACCCGCTGCATTCACTTTAAATAGGGCACCATCTAAATCCGTTGAGACGACACCGTATGAACTGTGGTTTGGTGCTAAACCTAAGTTGTCGTTTCTTAAAGTTTGGGGATGCGAGGCTTACGTCAAGAAGTTGATGCCGGACAAGCTCGAACCCAAAGCGGAGAAATGCGTCTTCATAGGATACCTAAGGAAACTATTGGGTATACCTTCTATCACAGATCTGAAGGCAAAGTGTTTGTCGCAAAGAACGGATCCTTTCTTGAGAAGGAGTTTCTCTCGAAAGAAGTGAGTGGGAGGAAAGTAGAGCTAGACGAGGTTATTGAACCTTCTCTTAAGTTGGAGAGTAGCACAACACCTGAAATTGTTCCAGTGCTGTCTGCACCAACAATAGAGGAAGCTAATGACAAGGATCATGAAGCTTCGAACGATGCTACTACTGAACGTCGCAGGTCGACAAGGTCACGTGCCCCTCCTAAATGGTACGCTAACCCTGTCTTAACTGTCTTGTTAGTAGACAACAGTGAACCTGCGAACTATGAGGAAGCAATGATGAGCCCAGACTCTGAGAAATGCCTAGAGGCCATGAAATCCGAATTAGGATCCATGAGCGAAAACCAAGTATGGACTTTGGTGGACCCTCCTAGCGACCGAAAGGCCGTTGAGTGCAAATGGATTTTCAAGAAGAAAACGGACGCGTATGGTAAAGTTACTGTCTATAAAGCACGGCTTGTCGCGAAAGGTTTTCGACAAGTTCAAGGTGTTGACTACGATGAGACTTTCTCTCCCGTAGCGATGTTTAAGTCCATTCGGATTTTATTAGCAATTGTTGTGTTTCATGATTATGAAATATGGCAGATGGATGTCAAGACTGCGTTCCTCAATGGCAACATTGATGAAGAGTTGTATATGATGCAACCCGAAGGTTTTGTCGATCCTAAGGATGCTGATAAAGTATGCAAACTTCAGCGTTCCATTTATGGACTGAAGCAAGCATCTCGGAGTTGGAACCTTCGTTTTGATCAAGTGATCAAGAGCTTTGGATTTGTTCCAAATTGCTACGAAGCTTGTATCTACAAGAAAGTGAGTGGGAGCTCAGTGACATTTTTGGTATTATATGTGGATGACATATTGATTATTGGAAATGACATTGACATGCTTAACGATGTGAAGAGTTATTTGAACAAATGTTTTTCAATGAAAGACCTAGGGGAAGCTGCTTATATATTGGCCATCAAAATCTATAGAGATAGACAAAGACGACTGATAGCTCTAAGCCAAAGTACATACCTAGACAAAGTTCTGAAAAGGTTCAGAATGGATAAGGCAAAGAAAGGTTCAGTGCCTATGTTGTCAGGTAAGATATTGAGCAAGGCTCAGTGTCCAGCTACGGTAAACGATAGAGAAGCTATGAGCAAAGAGCCTTATGCCTCGGCCATAGGTTCTATCATGTATGCCATGCTGTGTACTAGACCGGATGTGTCCAATGCTCTTAGTTTGACGAGCAGATACCAAAGTGATCCAGGAGTGGAACACTGGATAGCCGTGAAGAACATCCTAAAGTATTTAAATAGGACTAAAGAAATATTCTTAGTCTATGGAGGTGATGAACAGCTCGTCGTAAAAGGTTACGTCGATGCTAGTTTCGACACTGACAAGGATGATTCTAAATCTCAGACAGGATACGTTTATATTTTGAATGGAGGAGCTATGAGCTGGAAAAGCTGCAAGCAAAGCGTGATCGCGGGATCTACAGTAGAAGTGGAATACATGGCTGCTGCAGAAGCGTCAAGTGAAGGAGTTTGGATCAGGAACTTCATCACTGAGCTTGGTGTGGTTCCAAGTGCCTTGGACCCACTGGAGATATTGTGTAACAACACTGGCGCCATAGCACTGGATAAGGAACCAAGATATCATCCAAAGACCAAGCACATCAACCGCAAGTTTCATATAATTCGAGATTATATAACAGATGGAGATCTGAAGATTAGCAAAGTACATACAAATCTGAATGTCGCAGATCCGTTGACTAAACCTCTTCCACGAGCAAAACATGATCAGCACCTTAGTGCCATGGGTGTTAGATTGTTGCCAGATGTAAACTAGATTATTGACTCTAGTGCAAGTGGGAGACTGTTGGAATTATGCCCTAGAGGCAATAATAAAGATGCTATTATTATAATTCTTTTTCATGATAAAGTTTATATTCCATGCTAGAATTGTATTAAGCGGAAACTTTGATACTTGTGTGGTTTATGAACAACACCTTGTCGCTAGTACGCCTATATGTACTAGCTTATTGATTAATAATAGGTTTCCTAACCATAGACATGAGTTGTCAATTAATAATGAGATCATGTCATTGGGAGAATGATATGATGGACAGACCCAAATCAAGCAGAGCAATTAGATCGTGTCATTGTGTTCATCTTTGCGAAGCTTTTTCTTATGTCAAATATTGTATTCCTTAGACCATGAGATAATGCAACTCCCTGGTATCGGAAGAAAGCTTTGAGGTCATCAAACGTCATCCTATGAGAGGGTGATCATAAAGGTGTCTCTCAGGTGATCGGAAAGTACTTGTTGGGTTGTATGTATCGAGATGGGATTTGTCCCTCCCAAGTCGGAGAGATATACTTCGGGCCCACTTTCGTGTCGATATCAACACCGCTTGCAAGCAAGTGGTTAAGGAGTTAATCACAAAGTGATATCGGATTACGGAACGAGTAAAGTACTTGCTGTGAACGAGATTGAACTAGGTATTCCGATGCCAACGATCGAATCTCGGGCAAGTAAAATATCGCGCGATGAAGGGAATATATATATGAGATTAATTGAATCCTGGCATCGTGGTTCATCCGATATGATCATCGATGAATATGTGGGAGTCAATATGGGTTTCCATACCCCGCTGTTGATTATTGATAGAAGATCATGTCTGCATATTCTCGAACCCGTAGGGTCACACACTTAACGTGTCTCGACGCTAGGATAGAATGGATAATTGGTTTATGAGTTTTTGTTCGGAGTCTCGGATGAGATCCAGGACATCATGAGAGGTTCCGGAATGGTCCGAAGAATAAGATTCATATAAGGGAAAGCATTTTTTGGATTTCGGAATTGTTTCGAAATGTTCGGTATTGTACCGGAAGCTTCTAGAACCTTCCGGAGTGGGACCAACATGGCCCCACTTGTCGGGAGGGGGCGTGGGCCTACGAGGGAGTTCCCTGGCCGCATTAGGCCAGGGGTACAAGGCCCCATAGGCCCAGCCGGCCAAGACCTAGGGGAAACCCTAGGGAGAGCTTCTAGAAGGGGGAGGGAAACTTGCCCCCCACTCCACCCCATGTGGCTGCCGGTCCTAGGGTTTGGAGGAGGGTCAAGGGCAGCCGGCCAGCCCTCTATATAAAGAGGGCAGGGGCGCACCCTGCCCCCACACCTCTTCAAACCCTAGCCGCCTAGTTGCTGCCCTCCTCTCTCTCTCTCTCTCTCTCTCTCTCTCTCTCTCTCTCTCTCTTCCGACTGCGCGTAGGCGAAGCCCTGCCGCAGAAACTCTCCACCTTTGCACCACGCCGTCGTGTTGTAGATCCAATCTATCTCTCCACCCCACTTGCTGGACCGAGGAAGGAGGATACGTTGAGGTGCCGTACGTGTGCATCTCTCGGAGGCGTCGCCACTTGCGGTGTTGGATCGGATCGGATCGCGAGGAGGAGAAGGATAGTACGACTACATCAACCACGTTCCGTTGAACATTCTGCTGTGCGATTTCTTCAAGGGTATGAAGATCTCATCTATCCCCCCTCGATGTTTGCATCTCCTAGATTAGATCTTGGCTTCCCCGTTCGCATCCGTAGAATTTTTTTGATTTACTATGCTACGAAACCCTTCACCATGTAGTAGCTAGATGGTTGTATCTCCTCCTTTGTGCTTTCATGTATATACCTTGTGAGCTCCGTTCATGATCAAGATCTAATCTATTTGTAATCATGCATGTTGTGTTTGCGGGGATCCGATTGATATTGATATTATTATGTTGGTTTGATTAATGGTTTTGTCTTTATGATTCTATCATGTCTGTGTTGTTTGTGATCTTGCATGCTCTCCGTTGTTAGTAGCTATCTTGGCCAAGTAGTTGCTTGTGACTCCAAGAGGGGGTATTTATGCTCGATAGTGGGTTCATGCCTCTAGTTTCCAAGGGAAGTGATAGAAATCTCTTCGGTTGTAGATGTGTTGTTGCCACTACTAATTGCATTGTTATGCCTTGCTCAGTTCCTGTCAATTTCCCTACTGTAATTTGTTTACCCTTCATGCCATGTTGTTTATCTAAGGAGAGCACCTCTAGTGAACTATGGACCCCGGTCCAATATTTACCATTGATACATCTTCCACTGTTACTTGTTTACTTGCTGCAAACCATTACCTTCCACACCAAACGTTTAATCCTTTGTTACAGCAAACCGGTGAGCTTGACAACCTCATTGATTCGTTGGGGAAAAGTCTTGAGTTTGTGTTGTGCAGGTCTCCGCGTTGCTTGCAACACCTGTGTGACGTTTTCTTCCTCCTACTGGTTCGATAACCTCGGTTTCTTACTGAGGGAAACTTGTTGTTGTGCTGCTTCACACCTTGCTCTTGGGGTTTCCAACGAAGCGTTCCACGACAAGTGTTGGGCGCCATCACATGTCGCTACCGGCCGCTACTGAGCGCTGCTCAGTCCTCTGTTTGGCTCGGCTATGTAGCTGGTCCAGGACCGGTTGTACCGGCCCATCGTGGTACTACCGCTGGTCTGGCCGGTACTACCGGGCCGGCCCATCGTGGTACTACCGGGCCGGCCCATCTCGGTTGCCAAGCTCTAGCCGCCATCGCTCACTTTCGGCCCCTCCTCACGCGTGCTCGCACGCTGCTCCCACCTCTGCTGCTGCTCGCGTGCACCACCTACCTCCTAGAGATGCTTGGTCGTGAGCGGTAGTACCGGCCCATTGGCGGTACTACTGGCCCACAACCAGTTTTGGCCCCCAAAGGGCAGAAATTCTAGCCCCCCTTTCTAAGCCTCTCCCCTTCTCCTTTTTGGTTTTTTATTCTCTCTCTCCCTATCAAGCTCCACCATTGTTGTTGACCTCTCTTTGATCTTGATTTCTTTCTCCCCATCCAATGATTCTTGCATCTATTTGAGAGAAAGATTAAGGAGATCTAGATATACACTTTGACCAAACCAAATCATCTCTTTGTGAGTGAATCTTTGGGATCTAGATCTTGGAGGATTTGGTATTCTCCTTTTTGTTCTTCCTCTCTTATTCCCCCAATAGCTTTAGTAGCTTTGTTGGAGTTTAAGAGTGAAGAATTGGATTATCTTTGTGGTGTTCTTTCCATTTGCATTAGGTGCATCGGTTGAGTTCTCTTCAGAGTATTTGGTTGGTGAAATCAAGAAGCTTATTACTCTTGGGTTCTTGAACCCTAGACGGTGTGTGGCCTTTGTGTGGTGCATTCTCGGGGCCTCTAATTAAGTTGTGGGTCTCTATGCAAGTTTGTGGCATTGGTGGTGATTATTGGGATCCTCCAATTAAGTTGTGGAGATTGCCCCAATCATGTACGGGTTTGGTGACCGCTCTCAAGTGTCCCATAGTGGATCAGATGCTTGTCGTGCGGCGAGTGCTCAAGAGAATATGGTGATGCCTCTTGTGGCATTGGTGGTCTTAGTACCGCCAACCCCTCTAACGAGACATACTCCCTTGTAGGGAGGAAATCAATAAAACACCGATGTTCTCGCATGCCTCGATTATCTCTATACCCGATCTCTTTACTTATGCATTTTATATTATGATAGCCTCCATGCTTGAAGTAATCTATATTGCTATCACTTTGTTGCTTGTCTTGCTTAGCATAAGTTGTTGGTTCACATAGGTTAATCTTAGTATATATACGCTTTGTGCTCGACAAAAGAAAATGCTAGTTTTATTCACCTTAGTTAAGCCCTTCCGTCAAAAAAGGTAAGTGTCATTGATGAAGGGCAGCCGGAGGTAAACGCTAAGAGCCTGGATGTTGGTTAGCTTGAGCCAACCCTCTTTAATAAATGCTTAACGAAAGTCAACCCATCCTTAGTATTAAAGTTTTATTTTGTTTTATTTTTACCTTTTCTGTTCTCTAATAAATTTTTGTTAAGTTCATAATTTGTAGAGGAATTACACTATTGTGAAGGTTAAAAAAAGTTAGAAGAAATAGTTTTTGAAAGAAAGAGCAAAAACAGGGTCCAATGACATAACAAGCAGTGGTATGGCCGGAAGGGACCATACCACCCCCCCCGTACTGATGGGGCAAAAACATTCGATGGTTTCTCCGAAGGCAGCGCCAATAACAAGCACCGGTACGAGCGGAGGTACCCATACCATCTGTCCGTACCAAACATTGACAATGCATTCCAACTTTACTGGCGTGATAAGGACCACTTGTACGGCGGGACGCGCCCATACCATCCGCCGGTACCAGATTCTCCAGGTTTGATCTCGAAACCCTAAAATTGATCCAACGGTGATGACCACCGGTATGGGTGAGATGCTCCCATACTGCCTGCCTGTACCGCGTGCGTCTCGGGGTTAAGACGACGGCGGCTGGCTACCAGCCAGCATCTTTCTTCCTCTCTCAAACTTTTTTTCTCTCTCTCTCAAACTCAAACCCTAATCCTCTAGAACCTACGATTCTTCACCGATTTCTTGCACCTGAGTGGGGGAATCTTAACATCTGTAAGTTTCTCACTCGATCCATGCTTTATTTTCTGAAATCCATGGTTGAATCCTCACATTGACTATTTAGATGAGTTCATCATATTTTAATATTATTTTTGATTCCTCACGTTAGGATTTGTAATTTCTGCATGTAATCGTTTACTTGTAAGATAGAAACTTGATGCCTATAGTTTTTCCTTACAAAATTTGCAACACAGTGAATATTGGGAATATTTGGTGCTCGGGCAAGGGCTCAGGAAGGGCAGGAACCTCGGGCACCGCTAACCCACTGGGGTCGAAGAAGAGACGCTCAGAAGGGGGAAACCTGCGGGCAACCTTGAGCAAGGACTACGAGAGGGTGAGATCACACAAGGTTTTATCCACTAAGTGGGTGATGAGTCCAAAATTGAAGCATATTTACCTTTTGTATTTGCACAAATAGAGTATGGATCTTTGTATTTCACTACGTTTGCATGCACCTTTTGTCTTTATTTCAACAGGATCCTGAATCATTAAGTCTATTATGAACATATCAATTAGAGCTATCATATTATACTATAATATGATATTTTTAAGTAATAAAAGTCATTTTATGGATTTACCTTCGCTCCTAGGAAAATACCAAATGAGGAGAGGCAACCAGTGCCGATAACGACTGTGATACAGGCAAATCCCACCCATACCATCTGCCTGTACCAGGCGCCATCAGGATCGCCTCGTCAAATAATTTCTCCTGGCAAAGACGACGGGGGGATCCGACATTCACAGCCACCAGAAACCACGAAAAACCACATCTTAAGGAGGAACTTGGCTGGGGAGAAATCCCTGCTGATCCACGGATCATTGGAGGACAACGCATCATCCCCTTCATCATCAACCGCTACATATGCATCACCACCATTACCCCTATCCTTCATCCATTAGATCTTGTTGTAATTCCAGATTCAATTGTGGTTTGCACTTTCATCCATCCATTTGATTATGATGTTGTTGTTGATTGCTTCTATGTGTGAGTAGTTCCTTTGTTCTTGGGGAGATGGAGAAACCCTAGCACTATTATGAATTTGCAATAAAGATTATCTTGTTGTGTCCATATGACTTATCGGTCTATGATTGATTTATGATTTGTGTTTGATCTCTCTCTTTAGATGGTATGTGAAAGTAGACCACATACCATTTTCCCTCGGGACTAATGGTAGGGAGAAATCCTTTAAACGTGCTTTGGGATCGTACCCGGAATGGCCCCGTGACAGATTGGCGTCGACTCGTGAACTACGCGGTCAAAGGAGGAATAAAGATGGACTCCCTAAGCTAATTACGATATCCACGGGGAAATCCTTAATTGCGTTGGTCTGTATGGGTGACTGCTCTTAGGCATCGCAGTGGTTATTTAGAGGTGGACCTCACTCTTGGCTCAACAAAGTGGCTTCCTATGAGCCTTGTAGTGAACATCTTATTATGGAGCTCTCTCCATACATCTCATGACATAAGAAGTGTATTATCTTAAATTATTAATAGTGATAATACCATGGGAGAGGTGTATCCTACATCCCCGAGAATGTTTTAGCCCTATTGAGTTCAATCACGCTTTCACACAATCTTGTTACTTGCTTTCTTTTAATTGTTTTAATTACTTTTCTGCATACAACCAAAAACCTTTCAAACACTCTTTTCTTGAGATCAAAGGCAACTTACAAGTATCCTTTGGTAGACAGTGAAGAGAGGCATTAAGACCTTAACCAATAGCTCTCTGTGGGTTCGATATCTTTACTTCGAAACTAGCTACAATTGATATGTGCACTTGTAGTCGTCAAGCTATTTTATGGTGTCATTGCCAGGGAGCTAAGCGCTTTTGGTATTTGTTCTTAGTTGATTATTTTACTAAAGTTTCTTACTAGTTTTAGGTAAGCACCATGACTACACTCGGACTGATGAATCAGCTCGATGCAATTAAATACCTCAGGAATTTCAATAGAGGACTTGTCAAAGAATTATCGAGTGGAATACGAGGCCAATCCTTGCTTTATCGCTATCATTAAAAAAGACTTTTGTAGGAGATGAACCAGATGAGGATCCTTACACTCATTTAATGCATTTTACCGAGCTATGTTGGACTATTAAACTGAGCGGCTATTCTGATGATGAATTGAAACTTAAATTTTTTAGCCAGTCTCTAACCAATACTGGTTTAGCTTGGTATAGAATTTGCCCTGTAGAGACAATAGACACTTGGGAGAAACTTAAAGGAGAATTTGTGATTCGATTCTTTCCCAAGGTTAAGACTGCTGAAGTAATAAGGACAATTACAAACTTCAAGAACCGCCCAGGTGAAGGCTTGGTAAGGGCCTTCAAAAGGTATAAAACTCTACTTCATAAACGTCTCCATCATGATTTACCTGAATGGTACGTTTTACACGTCTTTTATGGAGGACTTAATCAACTAATTAAACATGAGCTAGACACCAATTCCGGAGGCTCCTTTATGGAGTTAACTATAGCTAAAGCTTGAGAACTTTTAGAATGTATTCTTCGTAATAGAGAAACATGGGGATTTGATTTAGGCGGCGAAGGAGGTATAGAAATTGGATATGATCGTCTCAATGCTTATGAAGAATCCGGTAAGGTGAAGGAAACTGCTGATGAACTTCAACTTGATGATGATATTATTTTGCAAATTATTCAGTCTTTTACAGAATATATTGAGGCTCCTAAGAAGGACTGGATCCATTACACTCCGCCACCCGAGCCAGCGATAGAAGATGATCCAATAATTACAGCTCCTATTGAACCATTACAGGAGGTATCCCCATATGTTGAACCCCTTCCTTTCCCAAGGACGAAAAGGGAGCATATGATGGCTCAACATCCGAAGGATCAACGAGAAGAAGAAGAGCTATTCCTAAAGTGGCTAGAAGAAGAAGCACAAGTAAGGAAAAATGAAAAAGTAAGTGTACAGGAGACAGGGAACCAACAAAGTAAGACATCCTAACCATGTTTGCTCATGTCAACGTGATTAAGCTAGATATTGAAGCTTCATAGTTCGTCAAAGGCAAGGTAAAAGCTAAAGAAGTTGGTAAACCTATTCTCCCTTGTGCTTTTGGAGGAACTTCCTACTATGGGATCTATGACATAGGGACAGTTGTTAACGTGATTCCATTTAACTTTTATTTAAAAAATCAAAGTGGACTAGCACCTGCAAAACTAGAGGATACAGACATGACTATAATGCTTGCGGATAAAACACTTAGAGTCCCTATGAGAATAATTAGAGATGTTCCAATTTATGTTGGACCATACAAATATCCCATTGATTTTGTGCTAATTGATATGCCTACCAATGTTATTTGTCCCATCAGTTTTGGAAGGACTTTTCTAAATACTGCAGGAACAAACATAGATTGCAAGAGACAAACTGTGTCTCTCATGTTTGGTGAAGAGAAAATGGATTTTCATTTCTCCAAATTTGATCATAAGCCAGCTATTAAAGAACTAGATGATGATGAGTATGAACGTGATGAATAAGGTGATATTGTTAGTTTGGCCTTGGTAGTTATTGAGACTCATGATGATGATTTAGCAAGAAGCTTAGTCAATAGTAATAATATCCTCTATGACATATCGAAAACTAAAATCTATGATTATCTTGACTCTGAACCCGAGGTGGATGCCGAGATAAGTGTAATTTATATGGCTCTCCATCCTGAGATGGAGCATAAGGTAAACTTGGGTGATTTGATCATCCAACACTTTCGTTGCCAAATATCGTCTTCTAGGGGTGACATTCGTTGTGATGGCTTGATCATTCAGATTTCCTACGCAAGCGAGTTTGTCATGCCCTATGAGATACATATGGCTGGCAGTAAGGAGCTGGATGACATCCACATGGCTAGCACCAAGTTCATGGGGGTTTATAGGCCTTAGTGTTCCCTTCATGCTTATTAGTTTTATTTTGAGCCTAATTGTGATCTCCACCAAGTCTTGATACCATTTGTCCAACCTTTTGGTTTGCAAGGTATACAAAGTTGGTTTCTTAGTAAGGAAGAATTCCAGGAGGCAATTATCTCCTCTGGGAGGATTGCGAACCCAGGAGGGGACCCCAACTGGGAGAACACAGCCAACAACCAGCAATAGTAGGAACATGGAGGGTAAGACTGGAATGCCATAGGCTAGGACAACTACGGCCAACATCATAATCACAACCAACCTTTTCCCTAGTACCAGCAACAAGGTATGCCTCGGCCTCAGCCGAGATTTGACTATGTCCCGATGAGTGACTTTGACCGGGTGGTGCATCACATCGACAACGTAGAAAATACATTGCACGATGTGAACGCCTGATGGCTGTGAAATATAGCCATCCACGTCTGCATTTAAACTACATATTATTCATATATTTGATGAAATATCTCTCTAAACCCTGCCACTAATGCCTAATGATCAAAGGGGTATGCAATCCTTTCTTGCTATTTTTCCCAAACCTTGCCACTAATTATTCATATATTTGAGGAATAGATCTAGATCTAAATCTCCAAATCCTTCTCCACCACCATAGCCACATTCCACCACTTGTAATAGTACATGTCTTTTCCAATTGGCGACATTGTAAGACTATCTGCTATCAATCTTATGATCTATATTACAATGTTTATGATTGTTGATTTCATCTCCATGCGTGAGTAATTCTCCTTGGGATAAGGGTTTCGGCCTAGCCATGTAGCTTTTTGGGCATGTTATTTATCATAGATGGGATCATGTATTAGTTTGTATGACATGATGATTATAGTACCCTCTATTAACTCAATCTAAGGACTTGTCAGGTACCAAAGACCCCGAGGATTGATCCAGTTATAGGGAATGTGAGTAACGACTGATCTGCAGGTTGGGAACCCCAGTGACAGAAGGGGTAGTACGGCTGTATGTGAGGGATTTGCTTGGGATTAACGGTGACATCACTATGCATATCATTAGTTCTCTTTCTTCTATGGATGAGACTAGTAGGTTATTGTTATAAGCGGTTGCAGAGGCGATAACAATTATGGATGCACTGCCCACATATAATTATATTGCTCTAATAATTACATGCATACTTTGTTATTATCTTTTATCCCCATAAGATGTTTTGCACAACTACTGGTGAAACCGAAGACCCTAGGCCCTCTTTCTCTCTCCATCGTCAACAACAAAAAAAAGATCGCCAACTCTTGGTCCATTGAAAACACAAAAGGAATTATAAAACCCTCGAAGGTCTATTTAAGTAACTTCACTTTGCTTTCTGCTTGCCGATGATTCGATAAACCTAGGTCTACTAGGGAAAAGAGCTATACTACATTCATAATCCGGATCGAAGGTGTCAACCCTTTTTCTGGCGCCGTTGTCGGGGAAGCATTAGCTACCTTGGTGAGGTTAGTAGGAACCTTGCTAGTTTTAATTTTTCTTTTTTAATTTTGTTAGTTTGCTTTCAGTCTTTATTTGTAAAACCAAAAAAATCAGTTAGTATTTTAATTCTTGTTTTTATCATCATTAGTATTTGTTTAAGAAAATCCAAAAACATAGGAAGTATGGCTAAAAAGAAACTAGGAGAGTTTGCAACTCCCAACAATGATTATTTGCGTACTCCTATTACTCAGCCAACAATTGTTGCTGAATATTATGAAATTAAGCCCCACTATTTAAGTTTGGTTCAATGGAATCAATTTGGAGGCTCTATAGTTGAAGATGCAGGTATGCACTTAAATACTTTTACTGAAATTTGTGATATGATGTGCATTAAAGATGTTGACCCTGACGTGGTCAAGTTGCACTTATTTCCTTTCTCTCTTAGAGGAAGAGCAAAAGAATGATTGCTATCTTTGCCTAGAAATACTATTGCATCGTGGGTGGAATGTACTTTTTTTTTATGACTAAATTATTTCCACTTGCAAAGACTATGCAACTAAGATTTAATATTACTAGTTTTAGACAGGAAGAGCGCGATCCACTAACACTTGCATGGGAGAGAATGAAAGAGTGCATGCGAAATTGTCCCAACCATAAGATGGAAGATTGGTTAATTCTCTATTTATTTTATAATGCTCTTAACCCTGTGTCTAAGTCTATGCTTGATACTGCAGCTGGAGGTATATTTATGGGTAAGCAAATTACCGAAGCAAAGCAGCTGCTAGACAATATGCAAGACAACCATGCCCAATGGCATGTGGAAAGATCAAACACGAAGAAGGTGAACTCCGTCACACCTCAAGAAAATGAAGAACTCAATGCTGAGTTGGATGAGCTCATATTAGCCTTCAAAGGTAAGGAAACACGGGTAAGAGCTACTCCCGAACCAACTATTGAAGAAATAGACTTCATAGCTCGTAATAATTATAACCCTGCTTGGAAAAAATTATAATCCAAATTGTTAGAAACACTATTCTAGTCCTGCAGGTAACTCTAATAATAATATGGCATCAAGTAATAGTAGTCTTCAAGAAACTCTTAAATCTTTTATGGATTCACAAAATGAGCAAAACAATATCTTAGTTAAAATAACGGAGAACCATGATGCTATGATTGGTAAATTGTCTAACCAAGCTGTTAGTTTGAGTAATGATCCGCAGGCCCTTCAAGAAAGAACAAGGATTGTTGAGGCACAACTAGGTAAGATAACCGCGAGTCAAACTCTCATTCTAGCTAAATTTGCAGGTAAAGCTGAGCCCAATCCAGTAGAAGACCTCAAGATGATAAGAATCCAAAGGGAGGAGCCTGGAGAACTTGATTATAGCAATGCTCCTTCACCGAATTACACAGTTGAAGATCTTGTAAAAAGGATCAATATCAAGATTCCGGTAAGTGAAGGAAATGAGGAGTCCATGTATCGACACTTTGTTAATCAGGTAGCAATAAAGGTACGTGAGCTTGAGGAAGAATATAAGAAAATTGCTGAAAAATTACCTGTTAATCTTGATGATATATTTGAGCCTACTATTAAGATTAAAATTGGGACTAATGAAATAGCTGAACTTTATGATCTAGGTGCAAGTGTTTCAACAATTCCAAAGAGTCTTTTTAATAAGTTAAATCTTGGCTCTTTTGAAATCACTGAGTTAAAATTGCATCTAGCAGATTCTACCTACAAACAAGAAGTAGGAATTAAAGAGAATACCTTAGTATACATTAAATGTTGTCCTGCTCTTATTGATTTTGTTATTGTTGACATGCATGAAGATGCTACTGCTCCTATCATATTAGGTCGTCCTTTCTTAAGAACTATTAAGGCTTTGATTAATCTGTATGAAGGGAATGTGAAGCTCCAATTTGCTTCGTGAGATCCTTTTGTTATTCATTTCCCCAGGTAAAATAAAGCCAAGCAAGATGAGAAGGAGGCCATCACTTTGAAGACCAACTATTTTGGAGTGGTTGTTCCACTCATCTGGCCAAAGTGAGCAACAACAAGGTCAAGCTATTGACCATAAAAGAGCATTGCATGGGAGGCAACCCATGTGAAATAAAGGTTTAAGTAAAGTTTTTAACTTTTAGTTTAAGTTTTATGTTGAATAAAGAGTGCTAGAAAACTTTGGTGAGAAGAAGAGATTCAGTGGTACTAAAAATTCCTGTTTTATACATACCAATGTTGGTCGACAATTTAGTCTGTTATTTTTCTGTCAAAACATGGTGTTTTGCAAAGTTTTAGTCTAAAAAATAATTCTTGAAGAAATAGGTTTTTTTATGTATACAATACCTTTAATGACCAACTATACGACAGAAATAAATATTCCAGCCATAAAGTTCCGACCGTATAGTTTTTTGATCCATCAACAACTTTTCTTCTCCAGATACAGAAGGTTTAACGACCAACTATATGGTGGGAACAAAAGTTCCGGCCATATAGTTCTGGCCATATAGTTACATCCGCCAGGAAAGAAACCCTAATTTTTTGCTATTAGACCAACTATACGGCAGGAACAAGTGTTCCAGCCATATATTTGCAGCCGTATAGTTGTGTCCGACCACTTAAACGCACGGGAAGGTACCCAAAACATCAAAACATCAATCTTTTCTCTCTCTTCTACCTCCAAACTCTCTCAAAACCTCAAGGGATCTTCACCTCTACTCAATTTCATTCGATTTCCTCGCACACAAGTGATCTATGGTTTGTTTCTCCTTTGATTCTCCAATTACTTTTCACGAGTTCATCTTTGATCTGTTGTCATTATCAATCTAGAGTGATACTTATTTTCAAATAGTTGTCATGATTCTCTTGCCTATATTATTATTTTCAGGAGATTCTTTAGTGTGCTATGATGAGGAATATGCTATGACTATTATTGTTGGATCAAAAAGTTGTATTTTTGTCTTTCTTATTTATTTTTAGAAGATTAACACGAGGAGCCAAACACGTGCTCTTGCCGCCGCTAGTTCTTCTCAGGCTGCAGCTCAGTAATGCATGGGGATACGATTCAAGAACAAATCCCACCGTGATCGTTTCGACGGGATCAAAAACCAAGAAGTGAAGGCAACCAAGTGGGCTTGCCCCATCATATTGAACCGACTCAGTATTTCTAATGACTTTAATTTACTTTGCAATAGGGTTGGCCTGCAAAACTTTGTATTTCATTATGCACCTACCTATTGCCGGTTAACCATTGGATTTTTAAGTTCTTTGAAAAGCACCGTTAAAGCATTGCATGGGGAGGATAGGATTTCTTTCTGACTCATGAACAACAATTATTCATTATCACTTGATGAATGGTGCAATTGTTTTGGTTTACCCAATAATGATCCTAATGCTCTACCCACATCTTTTACTAGCATAGAACCTTCCTGTGAACTGTGCTATAATAGAATGAGCTTTACTTCTAGAGTCAGGAAAGGGAAAAATATTCAACATCCTACTATTCGCTATCTGTTCTATGTTATTGCTAACACCTTGCAGGCACATAATGAGTTTACAAGACTCAATGAGGAGGACATCTTAGTCCTCGCAAAATATTTTTTCAACTACGACAACTTGCCACTCCACTTGGGCGCAATTCTTGTGCGCTACTTGGAGTACCAATCCTCCCAAAGCCAAGGACCAATCACATGTGGAGGCGTTATCACCGTGCTTGCCAATGCCCTGGACATTGACCTAGGTGAGTTGCAACTGGTGCTAGGTGAGAGACGTGTTGGATTCTCTACTTTAAGGGCTTGTGGAATGCTCACTAAGAGAAGTGGTGTTTATTATCTGCATATTGCTGGAGCTGGGCGTCTCTACCCTGCTCCTATGCCTAATGGTCTTTTCTCTATCGAGGAAGGACGTGTGCTTTATGACTTGCAGGTTGAGGAACACCAACCCGAGGAGGAGATTCCGAATGAGGATGAGGACCAAGAGGAGGAGCAAGAAGTTCCTTATCAAGAGGAGCAGCCACCGAACCGGTTCGCTACATATCAAGATTTCCAAGAACTTGGAGGGACTGTGGAGGGGATGCATAATCTCGCTCTGAACCTCCGAGAAACAACAAGTAACTTATTAACTCAATTTGCGGGCTGGAGTTACAACTCCCCCCCCCCCCACCTCAATGATTTGAAGGGCTTGCAAAAGCCTAAGCTTGGGGAGGTTTTCTATCTATTTTTATTTGGCGTTCATTTGCTTTATTTTATTTTCCAGGTTATGCTTTTATTTGAGTTTATAAGCACTCGTGTTGGTTTCCCCAACACTTTATCTTTAGTTACTTTATTTTCGTTTCGAGAATTTCAAGCCAAGCTTTTCCGCCAATTTTCTATTCCTTAAATTCCCCTTCTCAAAAACCACAAAAAGATTTCTCTATTTTTCTTTATTTTCCCTCTCTATTTTATTTTTGCCTCGAGGTTCTCATGTATTTGTAAGAGAGTGATTGACTTTGAGTTTCCAAGAAACAAATAAAAAAGGAAGAGAGAAGTCGAACCAACATGAGAGGTATGCCTTATGACTCCCCACTTTTGAAGTTTGAGAAACCCATGCTAGTTAGTAGTAATTGATAAGATGTTATATCGGTGAAGTGAGTCTCTATATTGTAGTAAAATTTTGTTTGCATGGGTATTTAGTTGAATACGTTTTGTTCCAGCTCTTGTAGTTAACCAAGTCTTGCCTAAAAATTTGCTAAACAATTGAAATAAGAAAAATTCTCACAATTGAAGGCTTGAGTGTTGTAGTGTTTAGTCTTGAAAGCTTATTCCTAGAGACACTCAACACCACAGAAAATAATGATTGACTTGAGAGATCTCTTTGAAAAGATTTGTTCAATTGAATTAATGTTTAGCGGTTTTTGTGAGCATGCCAAAGTTTGACTTGTGAATCATAAGAATGACATAGCTTTATGCATGTCAAACTTATGGGATGCCAAGAACTCCGCTAGCCTACGAACGATCTTCATGGAGGAAACTCCTAGATTTCGGCTATGAGTTGATTAAACATATGTAGCAGAAATGCTATAATGGGTAAGATTCTTGGCACTCTCGGGTAGCTGTAAACATGATGGAATCACTCCTCTGACTAATATGAGTAATCATTATGCAAAAGGAACAAAAACCTTAGTGATGCCACGAGTGTACATCACATCCCGATAAACTAATGATTTTTTTGGCATGCTCTCAATTACTTAAGAACTGAAATTCTTGAAGGACAATGAATAGAAAAGTAGTGCTTGAAAAGTCTTGACTTATTGATGTGGGAGAATTGAGATACTTTAGTGTATATGCTTTTCATGACGAACTCTCACACTCTCAATTTTACATGATTATACTTTATTATTCAAAGGCAAGCTTATGAGTTGATTACATGACATGAAATAAAGTTTACTCTTTTGAATCATCCATGCATACAATAATTTTGCTGCACTATAAGGATTCATGAAACCCGTATGATATGCTTCCATTACTCTATCTATGCTGAAGTTTTTTAGATTAATAAAGTGGAGGGAACATGAGACTACCAATCATGAGTAAGATCATCATCTCTTTATTTCAGTTTAAATGCTGAGTTATCTTTTGATTTTGGTTTTCTTGCTTGAGGATGATCCAGTTTAAGCTTGGGCAGGTTGATGCTGTGAAATATAGCCATCCATGTCCACATTTAAACTAGATATTATTCATATATTTAATGAAATATCTCTCTAAACCCTGCCACTAATGTCTAATGATCAAAGGGGTATGCAATCCATTCTTACTATTTTTCCCTGCGCAGATAATGACGTATGATGATGGAAATCACACCATAAATGCCAAAGATACGAGATTTACAACACGTCAAAGAAACCAGGAGCCGTGAAGTGGATCCAAAAGACTTAACGACCAACTATACAACGGGAAATTTATTCCGGCCGTATAGTCACCATCGACTCCATTAGGTCAAAAGGAACAACTTTAGTAAAGGGACCCCTATATAAAGAGGCTTCAGGCGACAAGAAAACAACACATCTTTTCGACCTCAACTCTCCCTGCCACCAGAAGCTGCCACGCCAGAGGAATAGATCTAGATCTAAATCTCCAAACCCTTCTCCACCACCATAGCCATATCCCACCACTTGTAATAGTAGATCTCTTCTCCAATTGGTGACATTATAAGACTATCTGCTATCAATCTTATGATCTCTATTATAATGTTCATGATTTTTGATTTGATCTCTATGTGTGAGTAATTATTCTTGGGCTAAGGGCTTCGGCCTAGCCATGTAGCTTTTTGTGCATGTTATTTATCATAGATGAGATCATGTATTAGTTTGTATGACATTATGATTATAGTACCCTCTCTTGCCTTAATCTAAGGACTTGTCAGGTACCCAAGACCTCGAGGATTGATCCAAGTATAGGGAGTGTGAGTAATGGCTGATTTGCAGGTTGGGAACCCCAATGACAGAAGGGGTAGTACGACTATATGTGAGGGATTTGCTTGGGATTAGTGGTGACATCACTATGCATATCATTAGTTCTCTTTCTTCTATGGATGAGACTAGTAGGTTATTGCTATAAACGGTTGCGGAGGCGATAACAATTATGGATGCACTGCCCACCTATAATTATCTTGCTCTAACAATTACATGCATACTTTATTATTATTATTATTCATTCCCATCAGATGTTTTGCACAGCTACTAGTGAAACCGAAGACCCTAGGCCCTCTCTATCCATCGTCAACAACAACAAAAAGATCGCAAACTCTTGGTCCAGTGAAAACACAAAAGGAATTCTAAAACCCTCGAAGGTCCGTTTAAGTAACTTCACTTTTCTTTCTGCTTCCAAAGGATTCAATAAACCTAGGTCTACTAGGGAAAAAGATCTATACTACATCCTTAATCGGATCAAAGGTATCAACGCCAACATATTCAACCTTACTCAAGATTTCACTTTCTTCATGACCGACCTCCCGAACTGCTATTCATACTTTCTGTACCAGCAGCCTCCTCCTAACGATGACAACGACAATTGATCTAGGATAGGCCAAGAGCCTAATCTTGGGGAGGTTGAACTCTTCCCCACATTTGCATTCATATTTTTGATTTATTTATTTTTCTTCCAATGCATGTTTATTTTTAGTTTGCATTGATAAAAAAACCCAAAAATATTAGACTAGCTTTTACCTTGTTTTGTGCGAAGCTCTCTTGGTTATCTCTTTAGCTTTTGCAGGTTATTCACTTCTAGTGACTTAGCCATGGAGAAGAACGCGAGGAGTTGACTCAAGTGAGAAGATGAGCAAGCAAGAGGAGGTACTACATTCCTATTTTCCCTCTTTCTATAAGTTTATTCATGAACATATTATGTTTGTTTGGTTGCACTTAAGTTCCACTCCACGCTTAGCTCATTATATTTCAGGATTTAATCTCAAGGATAATATCACTACTTTGGTTTTGACTTATGACAATTACAATCGGTTAGAAAAACAACCTTGTTGGATTAAATTCCAATTATTTTAGAACAAAAGAAAGTGTCTTCACGATAACTTTGGTGCCATGTGAAAGTACAAGGATGTCGCTTAGAGGGGGGTGAATAGGCGATTTAAAACTTTTTACGAGAGTGGATCAACAAAGGTGGAATTAAACTAGCGTTTACTTTGTCAAGTACAAAACCTAGAACAACTAGGGTTCACCTATATGCACTAACAACTTATGCTAAGCAAGACAAACAACTATGTGATAGCAAGATATAGACTTCAAGCACGAAGGCTATCACAAAGTAAGGTGCATAAATAATAGCTCGAGTATAGAGATAACCGAGGCATGCGGAGACGATGATGTTTTACCAAGTTTCTCCCAACAATGGAGTACATCTTGTTTGGAGAGGGGGTGGTTTCAGACCACCAACACCATAAAAGGCCCCCCTTGTTCTCATGTGAATCTCACCCCAACGGGATCGATCCACACTTTTGTTAAGCTTCATGTACTAGCCAACGCAACCAAAAGTCCGAACTTATGGAAAGGGCTAGTGCAATCCACTTATACACTTCAACACCCCCTCTCATGTGTGACGGGGAGAAGTCAACACGTGCAACCGAAAGAGAGCGACGGCGCGCAAAACTCACGTATGACTCAAGAGGCCTATACGTGGACATAAAGGGGTCAACAACAATTTTAGGATAAATTGCAAAAGCCAGGACTCGAACTCGAGACCTTAGGCTCTGATACCATGTTAAGCTTCATGCACTAGCCAACGCAACCAAAAGTCCGAACTTATGGAAAGGGCTAGTGCAATCCACTTATACACTTCAACAACTTCCACTATCGGTGCACTTGTCAGTGGCAATCTAAAACCTCTCACGAGATTGGGGCACTTCTCCACAACTCAATTGGAGGATCTCAACAAACAAGCTTGGGGAAAGCTCCACAACTTAATTGTAGGCCCCAAGTAATCCACAAACCTGCAAAACAACTAAACCGTCTAGGGTTCCAAGAACCCAAGAGATAAAAGCTTCTCACTTTCACCAAATCGAATCCTCACCGAGAACTCAAACCGATGCAGCAAATGCAATGGCAAGAACACAAGAAGTGCTCAAGTCTTTCTCTCTGAGATTCCACCAAAGCTACAAAAGCTTATGGGGGAATAAGAGAGGAAGAATAATGGAGGAAATCCATAAAAGACTCTCAAGATCTAGATCCCAAGATATTCTCCTCACTTAGAGGAGAGATTGGTTGGTGGGGTTGTAGATCTATATCTCCTCTTTCAAATCCCTCAAGAATATGCAAGAATCATAGGAGGGATTGAGGGATAACAAGCTCAAGAAGGTAAAAAATGGAAGGGAAAACTTGCCAACTATAGTTCAGTGATTAACAATTGGGGAACAAGGGCCCCTTATATAAGCTCACTCACTTCAGACCGTTTTCTGCCTGTTGGGGGAAAAACAACATCAGAGACCGAAGATTCCGGTCTGCAAGCAACTCACACCGGCGATTCCAGTCCATCTCTAAACAATCTCCGGACCCCTATATAGACTGGCACGAACTTGGTTTGATGACCACACCAGAGACTTGTGCCGAAACTCCGCTTCTGGGAACACCGGAAACTCTGGTATTTGCATAGCGGAGATTTCGGCCTGAGAATTTACACCAGAGATTCGGAAAAATCCAGCCTAAGTAAAAACTTCAAATAGCGATATCTAGAGTTTGGAAACTCCGATTGACCCGAAACCAATTTTGTTGTAAAGAGGATGACAAGAGCTACCCAGTGAAAATATTTCATGTATTACCACCGGAAAATATAGGATACCACCAAGTGAGAATATTTCATGTATTATAAAGTGATATACCTTCCTTGGCGAGAAACCGGAAAACCTTCAAGATAAAAAATGCAATAAGATATAAAGGGAAATCCGTTTTCGATGAACTAGAGCTTGTTATGAATATTACCACAAGATCTAGAACCTCACATGGATAATATCCAAATAACAGCCAAGAAAGATGATGCCAAGTATGCAAAGGTTTGAGCTCTCACCAAGGAATATGATCAAGTTACTCACTCGAGAGCCCCTCTTGATAGTACGGTTATCTATCCTATAAACCGGTCTCCCTAACTAACACCACGAGAACGGTAAGAAATAAACCCTATCAAGATCATACATTTGCCTTGCTCATATTCCACTTGATCTTGATGGCGTCGATCTTCTACACCTCAAGATGGAGCACCTTTCTTGATTGCGCTAGCTTGGTGAGGACCTGGAATTTTCTCCCCATACTCCACTATGGAAGAGCCTCTCTTTTAGGAATATCCCCATATATCCATGATCACCATAAGGATGGAAAGCTTCAAGCATATGATCTCTTCGAGATGACACATCTTGAACTTGCACTTCATTTCTTCTTTCTTTATTATGTTGGTGTTTTGAAGGTACACATAAGATATCACACCATCTTGTTATTAAAGACACACTTGCCATAGGCTCAATTTCTACTTGATCAATCTTCAGATTATTCCTTGAAAGACTTGATCAACACTTGATCTTCCACACGTTCTTCTTCTTCCAACCTTGAGACAACATATGGTTCAAGCATTTTCTATGAACAAATCCTACAAGTAATACTCAATGCAAACATAAGTCCATAAACATCATCATTAATTACCAAAACCACACATGAGGCACACATGTTCTTTCACCATGTTTTTGTCTTAAGGGCTTGATATTAGTAGTGCTCAACCCCGCATCTTAAAGGTTTGACTTGATAAACACCTTCTAAAAAGAATTATTTGACAGAACGAACATTTTTACGGTGGGCGAGGGAGTTGCCAAACTTTCCTTGTTGATCTAAAAAAAGAGAGAAGAAAAATAAAAGAGAAGAAAAAGCAAAGAAAAGAAAAATATAATTACTATTGAGTTATGAGCTAAAAAGATTCGATCCTTATGAGAGTATTGGCAACACCTCACCACCTGAAATAAAAGGATAAAAACCAGAGTTCTTGAAAAGCAAGAAATAGATGGGATGTTTGATAGGCACAATTTTCCAAGTGGGTGTTAATGAAAAACTCTAAGTTTATTATTCTTTTGACATCTACTTGCGCACCCTTAATTTGACCAAAGCATTTTTTCTTAATTTTTTACTCTCATAAAAAGAGGGGCGCTGAAAAGAATTGATTCGTAAGCCTAACCAAATTTTTGGCAGTCTCTTTTGAGTTTAAGAACTATTAGCTAGCGAGTTACTTGTGGTTAGGAAGCAAACTTAAGTGCAACTATTTAGATATATTATGCTCATGTTTAAGGTTGCAGGATTTGTGATGATGGGATATGATATAACCTTGAACTTGTGAGTTTCCCCTTTGATTCATTTTCTCGCTATTATTCTTTATAGCTTTGTCACTCGAGGGCGAGTAACATCTAAGTTCGGGGAAGTTGATAGCTCCAAAATTCGACACTTTTTACCGATTATTTTCCTTTGCTTTTGCCGTATTTCGTTGGATTTCACCTTTCAACTAATGTTAACATGACGAATTAGCGAAACCTTGGTTTTTTATGATGGTTTTCAGGTAATAAACACTTTTGGAAATTCTGGGAGCACTTATGAGCTATTTATAATTAAAAAACAAATCCCAAATTGAAGGCCCCTTCATTAGAGGCGTCCAGGGTGCATAACGACCACTGGTACGGTCAGGACCTGTCCGTACCGTCCGCCCATATGACCCTCCTACGTCTTCATTATATCAACACAAACAACTTCTGTATTGAGGAAGAGACGAAAAACACAACACAACCGCCACAAATAGTTTCAGAAGAGGGGATATCATATCTGAAGAAGGAGAAGAACATCGTCTCATTCTTCGAAGATCTCTATCCTCTAACCCATTCACTCCACCATCATCTCCACTTGTATTAAAAAGAGAGAGAGAAATTGACACTTGTAAGATCAAGGTTTGATACTTTGATCTTCCTTGATTTATATTTTATTTGATCCTCAAATGGTATTGTGGCTTGCTACGGTAAAGTTAAGATGATTTCCATTTGCAATATTATTGTGCCTTTGATCTATCTTCCTCTCATATCTGAGTAATTCCCTATAGGTGTGAGAGATGTAGGGGATTGGTGAGATGTGACATGACTCTTTTATTTTCATCAATATGTGATTGTTGTCATGATTATTATATTGTAAGAATGAATATCTATGTTTGCCTAATGCTTGTCTAATTTAAGGGCCTAGATAACATGATCCAGAGATCTCATAGATATGAACTTGTTTACTAGCGAATCGACGACCCCCGAGTGACACGGCCGATATCAACGAGGAGCTATTACTACTCGAGGATAAACAAGGAACCATCAAGATTAAAGCCTTAATCCGGTCGAAAGACCTTAATTAATATGCTGACTATTACTATAGTATAGGCAGATGGATCATTGGACTGGGAGGAATTTGCCATGAGGACTCCTAGTCAGCATATGGGTTGCTTGCCTACTCACTTATGAATAAGAAGTATCGCAATCACTTCTCATTTCATTCACTTGGCACATTCACTATCACCATGAATCATTTCTCTCCGTGCCTAACTTCTCACCCGCAAGAACTCCGAACACTTTCTTCGCCTTTTTATTTTTATGTTATTTACCATTTGCATCTTCCTTTACTCAAGTTTTCTCTATTATTCACTCACCCCTTTCCACCTTCAACACTTGCAGTCAATTCACTCACCCCTTTCCACCTTCAACACTTGCAGTCAATTCACTCAAGAAAATGTGATACTTTGGGTGCGACAGAAACCGCGCATAAAAGCATTTACTGAGACTCCTTATTAAGATCGATATAAAAACTGAAATCAATACTTCCGCAAAAACGTGCTCTGACGAATCTATGCACTTGTAGGACATCAACACCCTCTGAAGACACGTAGTCTGACATCATACTAGACAAATCTCGCCACCATCGACTCCCTTGTAAACACATTTATGATCATATAATGGATTGATAACAGGATATAGCGATCCTCCATCGAGGAAACGTTAACCTGGGTACATCGTATGGCAATCTTAATCCCAGATTCTCCTACGCCGCCTTGCCCTACTCTTCAAGCTACCCCTTGTAGCATCTGCCATGAACCCACGACAACATCACTTTCGTCGAGCTCCCCCGTGAGACTCCAAGGGCAAGCAGAGTGGCAACACAACCCTTGAAGAGCGAGCAGACCAATGACGTGGCTCCAAGAGGGCGAGCAGACCAGCGACGTGGTCCTCCGCACGGCGGGGTATGACCACCGTCCTGCACACACCGGGATGAGGTGCTGGAGCTCGGACGGGATCTCTAATTGAATGGAAAGGTTGATTTGTAATGATTTTTAGAACAATTTGGATTAATTTACAATCAGAAAATTGTACTACGAGTATATAGGACCGCATTAGTTATTTCTGTATAGAGGGAGTACTAGATCTAGCAATTTGGAAGGAGAAACAATCTGAATATCTGATCCAAAACTAATCTGCCAAGTCATCATCGTTATCTCACGGTAATCTCATCTAAAACAACTCTTCTTTACAGACTGCCGTTGACTCCATCGTTTTCTCAACTCCCAGCCTCCCCCGCATCACCCATGGCTCTGGAAGCGCGACTCCGCCTCCCGCTCGCCAGGCCAACTCCGGCCACCACTTTCCTCTCAGGATCCAACCCCAAATCCAGCCACATATCCTTCTCCATCAAACCCACCTCCACTTCTCTCTCCGCCGCCAATGCGCCGCCGCCCATCGTCGTTGTGGGTTCCGCCAACGCCGACATCTATGTGGAGGTCGATCGTCTCCCGCTCGTCGGCGAGACGGTTGCCGCGCGTGCCGGACACAGCCTCGCCGGTGGGAAGGGAGCTAATCAGGCCGCCTGCGGGGGGCGGCTCGCGCTGGGCCCCACCTACCTTGTGGCGCGCGTCGGGGACGACGCCAACGGGCGTCTACTAGAGGGCGCCCTCGCGGACGCCGGCGGCGTCCGCCTCGACCGCGTCGCACGCGCCCCAGGCGCGCCCTCGGGCCACGCTGTTGTCATGCTCATGCCAGACGGACAGAACTCCATCATCATCGTTGGCGGCGCCAACATGGAGGGCTGGGCCGCGGAGGTCGACCCGGAGGACCTGGACCTGATCCGGCAGGCCGGCGTGCTACTGCTGCAACGGGAGATACCTGATTGGGTCAACATTCAGGTCGCTCAGGTGATTGCTCTATGCCCTCTCTTCTTGTATATACCCACTTTCGAGGTGTTGTCACATTAGATTGAACTAGTAAACATACCCGTGCGGTTGCAACTGTACTGAAAAGTCTGTACCACGCAAAGTCTGTTCTCGTTAGTATAGATGCAGCATGTCACACACTTTTAGTTGAAAGATTAACTAAACTCAATAGTTGATCGGAACAATATTAGTGAGACGAGTCAATCTCGCATGTACTATTACTGAGTTCTTTATATATCACGCTCATGCTAAAACTTAATAATATCTCCTTAAATGTATCACCAACGATGGCAAGCACAAAAATAATTCCATTTTTCTACATCACTTAAAATTCTCTGTGAAATTTATTGACTTATGTCCAACAAATCACACAATACTTTCAGCACAAATGAGTCGCACAGTTACAGAAATAGGTTTCATATAAGAACGTTTTGCATCAATCTCAGTAGAAGAGCTTTCAAAGCATAATAATATCCTGTGTCAAATATATTCTTGTTTAACTGCTGGGCACAAAAAACGATTCCACAATAATACGTATCAGCAAAGTGCAAAATGAAATAGGCCCACTTTTGCTTGCTTTGGATTTACCTCTGGTGAATCGAACGACATGCTAAGTAAAATATAATGAATTTACCTTACACACCTGAATTTTCATTGAAAAATGGCTAGAAACAACAGACACTAAAATGAAACCGAATCGGTCTAGTAAGTGTTTCCGAGGAGATCAATAGACATGCAAGACTAATTGATGGAACCAATGCCTTCATGTACTATAATACACTTCCACTTGCTTGTAGAAAAAAGCTTTTTAAGGAAATTCTCGGTTAACAAATTGCAGAAATAATTGCGGTGAAGCCTTTCATATTTGTTTTGATTCAATGCTCTCATGGGCTTTTTAGCCTTGACATGTGAACATGATTGTTATGAATATTTCAAGAAAATGACTGAAGCATGTAGAAGAAAGACTTCCTACATTCTATTATCAAAAACTATTGTTAAACCACTTGGGATGCAGGATGAATTTGAAATTATAGACGAATACATGTTTGTCCTATATAAACTATAGTCATGATGATGCTAGAAACGTTAGATCTATTTCTGATATGGAAAGCACATTACCGTCATTGTAGGATATAAAGTGAGCACCAAAATAGGAATGAAAAAGCGACATGATTCAAAAGAAAAAAAATGAAGACCATTGTGGGTTTACCTAAATATCCAGCCCGTGACAATGTATATAAGTTGTGTATTTAGCTTCACAATAAACGATGCCTATTTTATTGTGAATCAACCAGGAAAATGAAGATATTAAATGCATGTATATTATGCAAACATGGTCATATAATTCATACCTAAGTGTATGTGCAGCATAGCCGAGATAATTCGTACACATACAAAAGAATCGAGCAAAGACATACAATTTTTTTATAGCACAACGATTAAGATTTTCATCACCAACACGCCCTGGACAATTCAAGCAGCAAGATCCCTTATGCTGAATCCCAAAAGATGATGATATACCCCTAGACAATTTAGATCGTCATAAAAAACCAGAGAAACAACATACATCTTTTTTCGAATGGCCACCTGAGGGAACAAATTACCCACCTGAATTTTCATTAAAAATGGCTAGAAACAACAGACATTAAAATGAAACCGAATCGGTCCAGTAAGTGTTTCCAAGGAGATCAATAGACATGCAAGATTAATTGATGGAACCAATGCCTTAAAGGACTTCAGAAATTCAGATGTCATGATATATGATCATAAGGACATACGAATAATATATATAGATATCTGAATTGGATACTTCAGCTTCTTCTATAGATATATACCAATTGAATAATTGTCCCTGCAGAATTTGTCTTCAAGCGTTGCATTAGCTTAATCAGCATATAACCATGTGAATCCCACAGAGGAGAAACATGCAGTGATCCTTAAACGGGCAATCAGGAAACTCCATATAACCAAAGTCCATCCTAAGCATTAGAAATCCGTACAGTAGTGTTACTGATTGTTCCATCCTAAGCTGCAGAAATTGTTGAAGGTAGCAACTGATTGTCTTGAAAGAAACTTAGATGGAGAGAATCAGCCAACTAAATTTAAATTATCTGCATAAATCATACGGAATTGCTTAGTTACAGTATCTTATAGGAATTGCTATTGTCTGTTTAACAAAAAGAAAAGGGACCAAGGAGTATGCAGATTCACGGGAGACCAGTAAAACAGCAACCATTGGAGAGAGAAAATTTCAAACAGAGTAGTACCTGTGAGAGGGAAAGACACAAGACAGGTGGCCCGATAGAAATACGTGAGGGGAGGTCCGCCGCTGTGCCAGGAAAGGATTCAGATCATGGAGTATGCCTTGCTTGTGCGCCGTCGCCATGGGATACCTACCTCGATCGGGTCATGTGTCTGGGGCCTCTACTTCCGCCGTCCGACGTCGTAGCCTCCATCCCCTCCGCCCCTTCCTCCCAAGTCGGATGGTTCTGCCGCCATCCCCATCGCCGGAGATCGGATCGTGGGTCTCGGGCTTGGTTGGATTTGATCGGAGGGAGGTCACCGTGGGGTGAGAAGTCACTCGGCACTGGCAACTCCAGTAATTGTGATCAAAATCAGGGGCAAAACGGTAATATCCAGACGGACGAACCGCAGAAACGCTCCTTCCTTTATTATTAGGTATAGATTTTTATGAGGGTGCAGAAGTGGCCTTGTAACAGCTCATTGCACTTTCTGGGCAGAATGTTGGCAGCGACGTCTTCCCTTTAGTGGTGGGAGGAGGGGGTTGGGGCAGGGGTTACACCCAACTTTTAGTTATACAGTGACAATTTAACTCAAGCTAAATTAGCATGTAAACTCATGTTGGTCCAAAGATTAGCACTTCTGGGTTAACCCTTCTGAAACGAAGTGAGGGCTAAATCTCAAAGGAAGTGCTAAACATGCGTGCCCGTCCCTCAATGACTGAGGTTTTAGTGAATTTTGGCCACTGGGTGTTGTGCACCAAATCTCATTGTAAAAGTATAAGGTGCTCGCTGTCCAATAATCACCTTTTTCTCTTAAGTGAATTTTTGATGTGCACTTGTTTGCTGGAGTACTTAATTGAGCATTGCTATATGTTCAAAAGAAATATCGGTGGGAATAAACCTTGCATTGAGCAGATATTTGGCTACCCATGAGCTCTTTGGGTCTGACCCAGCTACCATGGGCCACATCGGCTGATGCTTCTAATTCTGATGACAAACAGATAAACTGCTCTAGCTACTTTGTTATTCGTGGTAGATGACCTCCATTTCCTCTTTGACGGCTACAGTCCTGTTACTTAGACACCTAATGGTTCAGCAAGGGCAATCTCATTGTCATCCACAACCTCATTGTTCCTATTGCCAATTTACTATTGGACATCATACACCAGATACTTGAAAAAACACAATCGTTCAACCCAAACAATATGACCATTATATCTATATCAACATTTTTTACAGCTCAATATCTCAACTCAATTCTCTTTGAAGCTGCCAGCTCTCTCTCCCCGCCCGAACCCTATGTGTGTGAGTGCGTGCGCATACGTGCCTGAAGGAACTGGAACATCAGCTTGAACAAAACAAGAAGCACTTTCAGCCTGACATCTTTATTCATTGGTTAGAATTTACAATGTATTGCTGGTATTAGTGCTTAGTGACCTTTTGATGGCCTGGAGGTGCCAAAGGCCTATTTTTGTTTGACCCACTTATTACTTTGATCTGACCGGACAGCAAGAGCTAAATGCCATGATGGGCCTGGTTTGTGGTCAGCCCAGGCTCTCTGATGTAGCAAGGTTCTGAAGCTAAATCTGTGGAAAGTGGAAGCTTTACTCAGTGTAGACTTGTAATTCCACACGACCTTTGTACCAACATAAATATAAGGAGTTTTACAATATTTGCTTGGGCCCTAAACCATTCAGCAGCTCATTGGTTGTTCTAAATAAAAGGTAGTTGGCAAGTGGAAGGAGCGTCGAACTATGTAATCTGTTTCACTGACCTGCATAGAGGCAACAGAGCTATGGCTTGCTTCTGTAAGAAGAACAAATATTCATCAAGGGTTCAAGACAAGGAATCTGGCCATGGAGTGGGGAGCTAACTGTCGTGTGAGGATACCATAATTTTGGAGAAACTCAATTATGTGTGTCTGTTTAAGAGGAACATTTGTAGTTTTTGATTTTAAATATGTGTATTCCCCTATTTGAAGGTACTCTTCTAATTGCGTTAACTAGATCCTCGACGCCCTGCTTACGTCATATCCAAGTTATGCGACTGGATATGTAGCTTCTAGGTATTATTCAATATCTGCTAATGGAGTAGATGGCATATGTTATTGGAATGTAAAAGAAACTAGTGTCGATGTACCATGATTTGAGAAATGAAATGAACTTGCTTAGTTGCTTGTTGTTTGTTTGAGTTGGTTCAATTTCAGTCTGAACTCTGAATGGAATGGTCTCTTTGCCTACGTCACTGAGTCCTGGGAAAAAGCCTCCAGAAAAAGAGATAGTGTTGCAGAAGCTACGGCAGTTTAGTTTCTGATCCTTATAATTTCGAGCATGCTTCAATGCAGGCATTATGTGGAATGGGAAAAATGTCATTAAACACATCATGATTCTCCTTTGCCTTTTCTAGCTAATGATCTTTTAGATTCCATTTGGATCAATTACCTTGTCTGCCAAATATTAATACCTCATATTGACACCCTTATATAACTGAATTTCCAAGGTACTGCTGGAGTAAGTCCAGTCTTGATTATGGTTTTCATCCGTTGTGTATTCATATAACAATGTAAAATAGATTGATGGAAATGCAGGAACCACCTTGTATCTTTCCTTGTTATGCATGTTAAGATTACATGGGTTCTTTAGTAACAATTGTAAACTTTTGTTCAGGCTGCAAAAGGCGCAGGTGTGCCTGTTATCCTGGATGCAGGTGGAATGGATGCTCCTGTCCCGGGAGAATTACTGGGACTGGTGGATATTTTTAGTCCAAATGAAACAGAACTAGCACGTTTAACTGGGATGCCTACGGAGACTTTTGAACAGATCAGCCAGGCGGCAGGAGCATGCCATAAAATGGTGAGATGTCTAAATTGGATTTTTTTAATGTAGTTTGTTTATCTGCATTTCTTCTATATTCAGTTATAACTTCTAACCAGTACTCTTTTGTTTATTTTGGTTAGCCATGACTGTGGATCTTAATATCTTTATTTAAGAAACTTAATTAATGATAATTGCTATGTTGGGTTATGGTGTTCATCTGATAATGACCATTTCTAAGGAATGTGTTGCTTTCCTTTGGTTCTAATTTCGTATAGGTATGAGTATGCGTGTTTCCTTATGCCTATTAGGACAGCAGACTCTTACTGTTGATGTATACAAGATTTTTAAAGGGTGTTGATTGTACTTATGGATGACATAATTGCTAGATGAACTGTGAACATATATGGATTCTAAGTACAAGTGAATTTTCTGATTTGCAAAAACTATATGAACTACCTGCAAAACGGCCGCTAGTTGCACAAATGAGTATCATTCAGCAAGTTCCTCTAGTTATTTGTAGTTTTGTACATGCTGGCTGCTGTACGATAGTGGTCCAGCAAGCAGTTTTAATGAAGTGGCCCTAGAACAATGTAGTTGTACTAAAATAATTCTGGTCTGTCATCTCCCCTTTTTTGTATATGTACAAGTGAGTCTGGTGAAAGCAGACTTTTTTCTATCTCTAATAAAGCGGCAGGGTGTACACAAGTTATTTTGATTTGAATGCCAAGCCTACAAATGGTAGTGTCTACTAGATAACCTTGGTAGCACAATGGAAAAATGACAGTAACATCTGATCTCAAAGTGGCCAGTCGCCAAAAGTTCAGAATCAAGGTTTACACATGCAATCTATGTGCTTAATGAGAATCAGGAAGGCTCCTCAGTCTAATTTGATTTTTTTTCAAACACTGTCTGGTCTGATGTATTAGATAGGTCAAATTGAAGTAAGGAAGGAAATGCAGCATATAATTTATCTATTTTTTTCTTTTTACAGTCGCAAAGCGATGAATTTGCTGACCTCTGTGTTATTATAACTGTCGCCTGTTCACCTCCCTCGTCGCATGTTGCCTCTCTCATGCTTTAGAGCCGCGCAACCGAAGGTCCAGCTCGTGTGGTCAGCTGTGTCTGCGAGCTGCTTGACAGCGATTGAAGCCGGAGGCAGGCGCCTTGATCTGCCGGGATTGCGGCTTCCATCTGGGGGAGACCGGCAGTGTTAAAGTGGAAGAGGAGGCGGCGGCGCGAGGTCGTGGCTGTCGACCTGCCAACCGCCGTGTGGCGAGACAATGCGAGTGAGATGTGAGGGTGTGAGGGGAAGGGTGACACGGTGAGACAGGGGAGAGAAGTGTCTAACTTTTTTTTTAATTAGAAGAGCTGTCTGAGGCCATATTATCATATGAAACTCCAGTCCAACCACAGATTCTATATTACCCAATAAACGGCTGCGTCCATGGAGAGCCCATTTAGGCCCAGTAACGCGAGATTCATAGACTGATCGTAAGTACGAATGCCATATGACTGTACTATGTTAGATACCTTACTCGCCCCCATGCTCCTACCACCGGATTATTCACTTATTAGAAGAATTGTATTTTCTTATTACCTCAATAGAGATAATGATACGAAGAGTTTGTCTGGTTATTTTCTTTTACTTTCATATGCTATCATGCAATGGTAATGAACTATTTCACCCAGTTTACACTGTGAGTATTCTCTATTGCATATTCTTACATCTTTGACGCCAAATATTTAAGTGTCAATGTTTCACATATGCCTCACACACACGGCAGATATCTATGTGGGTGTCTTTTCTATACATGTAAATATTTACATGCATTTTACGATTATGTCTACAACCTATATGCCGATGAAAATAGAAACAGTAGCAACACACGGGCATTCAACTAGTACTGAAGTAAGGAAGGAAATGCAGTGTATAATTAATCTTTTTTTTACAGTCTCAAAGCAATGAATTTGCTGACCTCTGTGTTATTATAACTTGTGCTCCTGTTCTCAGTTCTTTGCTTTGCATTACCATGTTTCAACAGTATACGGGCTTCATATTCCACCTTAAGCTGCCAGGACGAGGATTTGATTTTCAACTGATTGCTTTCCTATTAATTCCCTGTTTTTATTTACCTTATTGCGGTTCCTTTACTAGAACAGGTTCAAATTATACTTTGTGTTAGCTATAAAAGTGAGCAGTTTCCACTTCATATATTCTAGTGACGAGATGCATAATTATTTAAAAGGATGGTGATCATCTTCGGAAGTTCTGAATGCCTTAAACTTACGATTATAAGACATCGATGTTATTTCCCATATGCAGGGTGTCAAAGAAGTTTTGGTTAAACTTGGGTCACAAGGATCTGCTCTGTTTGTTGAGGGAGATGAACCAATTAGGCAGCAGATAATACCTGCCACAGAAGTAGTAGATACGACTGGCGCTGGTGACACCTTCACCTCAGCTTTTGCTGTAGCTCTGGTCGAAGGGAAGCCTAAGAAAGAGTGCATGAGATTTGCTGGTACTAAAAGCACCCTTGAACCAAACTTAACTTCTGATTTAGATCTATTGACATGTTGATCTGAGGCTGTGTTTCTTGAATTTCAGCTGCTGCCGCCTCACTGTGTGTTCGAGTAAAGGGAGCAATACCTAGTATGCCTGACCGAGAATCTGTGATGAGCCTTCTAGAAACAGTGCAAGCCGAATAACTGGAGAAAAAAACGTTGTTTGCTTCAGTTCAGTTTAGCCATATCCATGAACAATAATGTGAGCTGCTAAGCTTCAGTCTCCTCATTGGTTCATTTCATCTCTGATGTACATTGTAGTATTAGTGTTTTGTCAAGTTATGGTACACGAAATAATAGAAAAAAAATAGCATTCCTTGTGCAGCTATCCGTAGAAACAGGAACACTGATTCAGGAGTTGTAGGTCTGTTTTTTATAGGCCTTTCCAGTTATGCCATGACTTTACTATTGTTGCACATTGCCTGTAACCTTCTGGACCTGAATCTTTCCTGTTGTTAGATGTCATTGAATTTGACAGAACCACAACACCCTGAATTTACGAATTCCCGGAGCCCTGTCAATTCCAGTATCCTTTTGCTCCGAAGCATAGCTCATGCTGTAGGGGTTAGTCAGATGTCACTGTCTACCTCAAATCTATCTAACCAGCATTCACTATCTTCTGCAGGATCTCTGGGGCATGCGGGATTCGACCGAGCTTCTCCTAAACCCCGGTGTGCTGCCCCCAGTAATGCGATACTACTCCTACTAGTCTCGAAGCGGGACGCACTTTCCGGTGCCAAGAATCCCCCACGCCCAAATAAAGAAAAAGGACGGCGTGTAGGTGTTGACTCATCATCATGAATAAAATGATGAGTGGTTTCGCTTCAGAAAGATAAATGAACAGTTTCACATTGGCCTCGCTGGAGCTGTCGAGACGGTGACCCTGGCACGAGTCAATTCGTAATCTTAATCCGCTGCGAAGATGCTAGCCGCTCGCTGCTGCTGCAGCTGTCGTGGTCGACCCATCTTTTTCGACCCAGTCGTGGCCCGCTGAGGATCACCGTTCTCGCGAGCCGATCGGGGGCTTCCCTCGGGTGATCTTGAAAAGTCTCTCGCTGCTGCACTGTCGCTACCCGGAGAAACAACCACGGCTCGACCGATTGACTGATGACTGCTAGTAGTCAGTAGATCCTCCAGAATCCGACGAGCCTAACGTTCACCCCTCATCAGATCGAACGTTCTTTTGACGCGCCTCCCCGTACGACCTACGACGCCGACAGCCAAACATTTCTCACGGCTCTCCGTTGAACTCCACTCCTACTCGCTTTCGGGCGATCGATCGTCCTGGGCTCGATATCGTGTCAGTTCCTGTTGGCTACTGTTGCGACGGAGCCATCGCACGGCCGCTCGCAATTAAGCTCGGGCCGGGGACGGTACCGCGCGCGGCCGATGACGTGGTTGTGGTGGCCGGCCGCTTTAAGTCTTTCCCAAGGCTGTGTGTGCAGTGAGTGCGAGCCTGAAACGAAACGAGACCGATGATGAATGAATGAATGAGATAGTATCATGGATGATTCATTCACCCCACGGATCGCGCTCGACAGGGCGACGTCGCTTTCGCAGATGGCTTAGCAATCCAGCTTCCTCCCGCAACACCGTCGACCAGTTAATGCCCGCCCGTGTCTCGTCTCGTCACGCCTGTATATCTATTTATTACGGACTCAGACGCCTAGTACGTGTCTACCTAGCCTCTCTGCACATGCTTCCGTGCCGCGACGATCACATACCCGCGACAGCCGCAGCAACTATGTGAGTATGTAGTACCGTAGACTGTACTAGGTGGGTTACGAAGGGGAAAAGACGCACCACGTAGTTGACCGTGGACGTGTACTTCTACCAGTACTGCGTACGTGTACTCCATCGATCGATCGGTCTGTTCTCGGATCTTGGTCACGTCTTTTCTCTTCTTTTGGCATCATCCCGAGAGCATTAACATCGGCCGGTCAAGTTTCCGTGTCAACTGCGAGCCCTTCTACTAGTAGCATGCTAGCAGCCGGCCGGCCTAATCTTTGGAAGTATGCAGCCGACGGCCGTTGCGGAGTTATGACGGTGGGCTTGACCTCCCTTGCGTTCAAAGGCATATGCCTCTATCGGACCACTTTGTTGAACCTATGCCAATCAATTGCTCGACGCGACGGCGGCTGTCACACATCAGCTAGCGGTCTTCATCGCTACTACTTCTAAAATTTACAAACACAGATAATACTGTCTATAGTACAAACTAATAAGACATATAAGACCCACCTTAAAAAAAAGAGTAAAATGCATCTGCAGTCCCTAAACTCGCTAGCTATGTCCAAAACAACTCTGAAACTGACGAAATGCCTCACTTCTATCCTTAAACTTGTCGTGGACGTTCACATACGGTCATGAGTATGTATGGGTGTCACGTGGATACGTACTTAGGACCATACTTGGACGTCATCGACAAGTTTAAAGAGTGAATTGAGTCATTTCAGCAGTTTCGGGATCGTTTCAGACATAGCCAGCGAGTTTTGAGACCGTAGATGCATTTATCCCGCCAATTGACGATGGACCTAATGTGGCAGAGGACAGACTCTGTCACTCTGGTATCCTGGCATGGGAAGAAGAGCAATGGCGAGATTCTACGATAGCCCATGGGTCAGAGTCAAAACACTATCATCATCACTTATAACAAGTCGACATCCATTGTCGGCGATATCTTCTTCTCCAGCTAGCTACTAGGTTAGGTCAAAGCCCATGGCAAGAAGTTATATAAGACTGTGGCATGTTTTGAGACGCTTCACCCATAAATCCCATAAGTGCATCCTCGGAGCTCCAATGTTTTTTTAGGCTAAGTGCTCCAATGTTATTATAAACATAGATAGCAAAATTCACATAAATAAATAGATAATCAAATAAAACCCTTGTTGAAATATTATTTTGAATTATCAAGTCTAGAAAATATTGGACAGCATGGTTTACATGTACATGCACCGTGTTTTGCGAAGTCGCAGAGGTGCACCAATCTATTCACTGCAAGCTTGTCTAGTACTATCATCTAGTGTTCGATCATCCTGGTTCATTGACTATTTTCAAGATATTTTTATAGAAGTAAAACAAGGTCATTGACCTGATGGGATCATAGATTCTACAAGAGAGAGAAAAAAATAGAAGAATATATATTAGATGAATTGATTTTGATAACAAACTAATTTATAGAATAGAATAAGAGACACATCCAACTAATTATCTACGCATACGATGTACATGGATGGCCCACGTCTATATATATTAAGTATTGGGTACGTATTCAAGGTAAAATGCATCTACGGTCACTAAACTTGCTTGTTATGTCCGAAATTATCCCAGACCTGATATGGCTATGAGTGACTTTCTGGGTCCACCTTTTGCCACGTCACCTCCATACGCTATCCATGCGTACTCAAGACCATACATGGATGTCAAATTTAAGGACTAAAGTTAGGCATTTCGTCAGTTTCAGGATTGTTTCGGGTATAGCCAACAAGTTTAGGGACTGCAGATACATTTTACTCAAAAAAGAAAGACTTATGTCCTATACTCGTTCCCCTTAGACGTCTAGTGTCACCAGAGAGCGCGAGGAGTTATGTGACCAGTGGATCTCCTAATATTCAATCGTTTTGCGTGTTTGTTGGTGTGGTTTTATGTTGAGTAGGTCTGGCTCTTCTAATATATGGGTCTCATCTTTGGCAATGGTTGTTACTTAGGTGCGATGATCCTCTAAGGCCTTAACATGCTGACTTTTCATTTGTCTACTACAATAAAATTTACCCGGCTCCGATGATGGAAGAACGTATCCATTGCACCAACCTGACATATGCTTCAGGTGCACCTATATTTTCTAGACCATCGGATGGAGAAACAACGGGCCACATGCTAACACAATCTATGCTCTAGTATAATTGCACAAACAACCTTCTATTCATATGAATCAACCCGCACCACTACAAAAATATCCTATGCGTGGCTTTTTTTTGGATGGCACAAACCCAAAATACATGTAAAAGATTTTTACCCAGCGGATAAGCATTCACGACACCATTTTTAGACGATGGCCACGTATACGCCTTACCAGACATGTTACCGACACATATTTGTGCCATGGTAGGTGGTACACAAAAGTGACATTTCTATATAGCACGCTTCAGCAAAGGAGGCATTCTACGTGACATTTACAATGTGTCCCATACTGGAGACTGGTAAAGCACAACGCGTTGACTGGTCAGGCTTGTCTCCTTGATTGGTGTGGATCACCACCGACGAGGCTAGACTTTTTATCTCTTTCTCCACCTTTCGAAACTACATTCTCTATCTATTCACATAGTTGCAGTACTCTCGCCAATTATTCTTCCGGGAAACTTCAGGGGTTGGCGGCGGCGACACCCAAGCCGATGGCGCACCAAGTATGTTTCTTTATCTAGTTTGCGCCTTTTTGTTCTTGGTAGTTGAAAGGAATATGTCCGAGAGGCAATAATAAGATAGTTATTATCTTATTTTACATTTATGATAAATATTTATTTCTCATGGCAGAATTCTATTAACTGGAAACATTAATACATGTATGTCTAATAAACAAAGAAGAGTTCCTAGTAATGCCTCTCGTTAATCAACTCGTTGATTAACTGATGATCAAGGTTTAGTGATCATAAATATTGAATGTTGTTAATAATAGGGTCACGTCATTAGAAGAATGATGTAATGAACATATACCCAAAGTAAGTACAGCAATACGATTAAGTCATTAAGTTTAAATTGTTGTATCAAACACATATGAAGTAACTCTAATTCTCAGACCATGAGATCATGTCAATCGCTAATACGGGAGGAGTGTTTAGATGGCATCAAACGTCACACTGTAACAGGGTGACTATAAAAATGTCATTGGATACTCTAAAAATATTAGTTGATGCTCATGGATCATGAGTGGGATTTGTCTATCCAGATGACAGAGAGATATACTCTGGATCCTCTCGGTGATATCACAGCGATATAGCTTGCAAGCATGTGACTAGGTCACAAGGATGTCATATCAGCACGGCTAGTAAACAGACTACCGCTGACGCGCAGAAATAGGCTACCACCGGTGTATGGGCTCACGCCGACAGTAATCCATTAGCGTCTGCGCGTTGCCCATGCGCCAGGAGTATTGCCACTTAGCATCGGCGTTCCATCACTATGTGTCGGATGTAACACCCTTACATGCCGAGGGTAATAGAAATAGCGTTGACACGTCCCACTACTGATGCGCTGGCGTTAGCATGCATGTACCACCAGCAAGCTGGTTGGTGCGCCGGTGCTAATGATTTTTGCATTTAAAAAAATATGTGGGCTCCTGACGTTCTCCCGCCCATACACCTTTCCTATTATATTAATTCAACCAAATTTTACAGAAACCTCCTTAGAAAAAACTAGTTCCTTAGGCCCTCGAGGTGATCGACCTCCGCGGTCATCGTCCCCCTTCTCTCCCTCGTTATCATGGTTGCCGCTGGATCTATTGTCGCCGCAGCCCCGTGTCGATGCCATCATCGTTGCAACCCCATGTCGATCTCGTCACTGCCATAGCCACGTGTCGATGATGTCACTGCCGCAGCCCCGTGTCCATGTCTATGACTGCGGTGACCCAGCATACCACTGCATGATGTAGTACACTATAGTCGTTGACATAACACCAATGGAACACCGTTCCATCCGCATTATATCCCTCAAAGTGGTACAACAGAAACATCGCGGGTCCAAGACAACACTTTAGATTTCATATAACATATTACAAAAGATCCAGAGAACTTCCTCGAACAGTGAGGAATATTATACAGAAAGAACCAGAAAGATCCACTCGGAGTTACTTTAGAAGTACTACTATTAAGATATGTATAAGGCTTGAAAGTACTACTATAGTATTGTTCTACATAAGTAGGTTCTTGATTCTAGGAGTTTTATTTATATTCTACGCTTCAACTTGTCTTTGATAGATTCCGGTAAGGTCTTCGACTCTGTTGATCTCTCTATAGATATCTTCAACTCTTCAAGTAACTTATTTCCTGGGAACACCATTGGTTTCTCCGAGATCTAGCAAGGGTTAAGAAGATATGTTGAGTATGAACGTACTCAGCAAATTCACTAAAGAGGAGTGTTTGATGCACTATCTATAGCCACAGACCATAGGTCATAGGCAATGCAAGTTTTCATAAACATTTCTTCAAAGGTTGCTTTTATTCTGAAAAGCTATGTCCATCAGCCTTCACGGGTTTACCAGAACTTTCATGGAGTTCCTTTCCCGCAGCGTTCGCAGCTCCTCCCGGAGCGAGGAGTAACAAGATTCTTCTTACACTCACAGAGGTGGTGCATTTTACCCATGAGAGATCTTAGCTTTGTTGCACATCCGAGTTATAGGCTCGTTCACACTTCCTTGGTGTGAGGCCCAGACTAAGATCCAAGCCAATCAATGTCCTTCTCCGTGACCCCGCATACACCACAATTGTTGGATGTCCAAACTCAAGGTAGACTTTTCCCCGTATAAAACGGCTATACCTTAGTTGGATACACACAACAACGATTAACACTAGAAATCTGTCTTTTGTAGGCCCAGATCCACGGTAGACCCCCGTATAAAACGGCTATACCCACGATCTGCAACTTACAAATGCCCAGAACAGTGTCCAATGCATGCGAGAGGGAGCCGATCCAGCTGACTTCTCCGTCCCATTCCAAATCTCATGGTTAACGCGTAATATACGGTGCAAGAATCACTGATGACATTGGTTGTTAAGTCCTAGATAATATGTTCCTTTACCACCGGAACTTCCATAGATGGTTATTACCTCATGGTAATTAACCTATAATCATATTATTATGAAAATAGTGTTTTCTAACCTTTTTGAAATGCAGGTGATGAAAACACTGAATTTGCAAAATACTTTACAGAAAATAATCAAAGGACATGAGCAAGTGTGAGCTTGCCGTTTGTGATTGCAAGATTATGCACTCACGGTCTTCGAGATAATAAAAGATCCAATATCTGAAATCATCATCATTGGTCCGGTAAGGACTAATGTTTAAAGAAGCAAGGTGCCATTATGCATACATAATGCTATGCAATTTTATAATTACCAAAGTGAAACCCTTAGTATTTTGAATAAGTTGATCTTAGGTATCTTATTTAAGATTGGGTTTATCTTTAAGTTTATTTCATAAGCAATGGCATTGATAAGGAAATTAAGTGTTAGCAATCCAAAGTAGTCAAGTACGGACATAGTAATGTGATTATGATTAATTGTTATCTGGTGACTAGGTTAAAAAGTCCTTGGGTTGAGTTCTTAAGAACTGAAAGAACTAATAGACTTGTTTATGTGAAGTGGCAAAAAGAATAACATTTGAAGAAACTAGTATTAGTTAAGGTTAATTAGTCTTAAGGGTTATTAGGTTTTACATTAGGGTTTGTGATGGTTATGAATGATGTTAAGTTATCATGTTTTAGTTGATGGTACGAGTGACCAAAGTTAACTTTAAAACATGAATAAATTTCAAATGAGATGTTTATGATTGTTTAGACCAAAGTTAACTATAAAAATAAAAGTGAATTGTAAGATATGATGAGTTTTAGAATAACATCTAATTTTAGGGTTTTGGAAAATATGATTAAGGATGATCCTTTTTAATGTAAGTGAAAGATGAATTTACAACATGCATCTTATTCATGGGAGTATAATTAGATGATCTTATAAATTTGTTAGAGTTTAGAATCATTTTAAGAGTGATTAAGAGATGGAGATTATTCACCATCTTATACATGAGTGATATATAATATTTATTTAAAAGGAGTTTTATTTGAATTTAAGATTTAATAAGAGTATTTAAAAGTTTAATAGTTATACTTAAGTTTTATTTTGATTATGGATTTAGACTTAATAATTAAACTTTAAAGGTTTTAGTGTCTTATAAGAAAATGTGATTATTTCTTACTTAAGAAATAATTTTAAGAATTAACAAAGTGGTTATTTTATTTGAGTAAAATAAGTTATGAATTTTATTTATCTTTAAAATGTTTTTGAATAATATACATAGTATTTTTCTGTGAAATATACTTATTAAAGATCTTAAAAATGAATTTTATTTATTTTTAAGTATTACCTTTATTTTTATAATATTCTTTAAAGAATTAAGTGTCTTTAAATATTTGATTTATCTTTTATTTGTAAAACTCTAAGTTAGTATTTTTATAAAATCTTAGAGTTATTTCTATACACAAAAATGGTTTTTATTTATTTTTAGAAGTTCTTATTATTTTATGACATTTTACTCAGGATTTAATGATATTAATATTTATGTGCTTTATATTTATTCTAAATAAGTAAAGTTATATTTTTATTAGGCAGGTATTATTTTTGTGAACATTTTGATATATTATATGTATTTTTAGAAATTTTTTATTTTTCTACAATTAATATTATATTGAGGCTATTTTGGTAATTATTATTTTATTCTATTTTAAGGTGGGCCTGGCATTTCAGCAATTGGGCTGAGTTAGACCAGCTGGGGTACTAGATCGGTCAAACCGACCCAGCCCACAGATCGCCCCATCTCCCCGACGTTCCTCCTCTCCTCTGCTCCTCTTGTTCTCACGCTAGCGACCGATGTTGCGCCGCCAGATTCCGGCGAGCTTGGCCACCCTGGCCGGTGCCGATGGCCCTGCTCGACGCGCCTGTTAAAGCCTCACCAGCCTACCCAATTCGATTCGTGTCTTATGCTCCTATGTGCCTACCACCAGTCCCAAACCCTAATTCCCCTTTTTGCCATTACTCCGGCGGGACGACGAGGTTCTCGGCAACCCCAATGATATGGCGAGGGCGTTTGGATGCTGGACTTGCTGGTGGTGTGGGCTGAGGCAGTGCAGCGCCATGACTCTCCTCATGTGGCTGTGCCGTCGTGCTGAGCTTCGTCTCTCTACCGTCGCCACAACTGCTACTTCGTCGGCGAGCTTAGACCCGTCCCAGGTAGTCACTCCTTCTCCCCTCTCTAAATCTTTTATTCTACCCTCTTCTAGTGAAAATCTTGGAACCCTAGTAATATCTTCTATAGCTTTATGTGGTTGACATGCCCCTTCTTATTTGATCTATAAGATCCTTTAAAGGGGGCAGTAATGATTCCCTAATGTCCAATGATTATGGGTAGAACTGGTTTACTGTGGTGAGGATTAATGTCTATGTGTTGTGATGACTTTCAGTTAGAGAAATGTTTCCTCTGACTGATTGGGATTCAGTAAACAATCCTTTACTCACAATACTAGACCTGTTGGTATAGTAAGTGGTGGTTTTGTTTGGGATTATTCATCCCAAATATATCTTTTGAACACATTTGCTCAAATGGCTAATTTATCCAGATTTATTTTGATGGTTGTTGATGCATCTCTCATTAGAGTTATGGAATCAATCTGTTAATAGAATATTACTATAAGATATTGGCTACTGTGGAATAAACTTAGTTTACTAAATTCTGTAACTGTCTATTTGGACAGTTCACAACTTTGTTAATTCAAAAGAACTGTCCTAGTGCTCAGCTGCAATGTTAACTTAATGGCTTGAATAGATGTAACATTCTTATGCATATGGACAGTGAATCTAATTTATGATTTTGATTCCTGGGTTTCTACTAGGAAAATGATATGAACCTATATACTGCTTACTAGCAGATGATCAGGAAAACTGTAATGATTGCTTAAATTGTTGCTCCTGTATCCTATTGTGACCTTGCTTAGCAATGCCCTATAGTTGTCCAGTACAGTAACTTTTACTGCCTTAGGATTGCTACTGTGATGCCTCCCACTAGGAGTGAACACAATGGTGATTTAAGGTATGTGATAGGAGTTCAATTGTTGGATATAGTATGATTTCTAGCTATTTAGCTATGAAAATGATTCTAAGTGGTTACCTACCTCGTGAACAATTTAATGATGTGGCTTAAATAGTTGGCATTCCATCCCTTGGTATACTGAACTTTTGTTTTAGTGACACAATGAGATAACTTGATCTGCCACTTGGATTGACTGGCTGAGATTTATAATGTAAATGCCAATGATGCATGGTCTGAGGCTTAAATTTGATAATAACAGATAAGATTGCCTTATAGATGATTCCTAGACTACTTGTCTAGGAAAATGATAGAATCATTTGCTTGAATAACTTGAGAGCTAGCTAATACAGAAAAATTATTCTGGTGGCTTTTGCTGTCCTGGGCTGCTACTGTGGTACCTCCAACCTTGGAGGGTGCACAATGGTAGCCAGTAGCGTGAACTTGTCTGGGAACATCTACAGTGATGTAGTTGATGTTGGTGTCAAAAGAAATTTAGCTCATGATGCAAAAAGGATGAAGCTAGTTTAGTGGATGAAATACAGATTCTTTCACTTGGCTTTATCTTAGCTCTAGGATGATAGTGGAGTAGCACTTCTACCCAGTCTGAGAGAATCTTGCCATCCAATCCTCCTAGATGAAAATCTAGTTGAAGGGTAGATGGACCAAGTGGGTGTGTATTATTTCTGTAGTACTCCCAGATCTGTATGCATGATTTAAGAATATATACTACATGATCTAATGAGTATTGCAAATGATTGTTACCTGCTGTTGGTGAGTGCTCTAGGGCTTGCTGGAGATCTGGGTCTATTACTATTGCTCCTTGATCTGCTACAGCTTGTGATTGTAACCTTCCCCTCCTAACTCCAGCTCCTCTTGGCTGCTGACAAGCTTTTGCTTCTTGAACCCTGGATGGCTTTCTAAGCAACCAGGTGTTGGTGATTTTTATGTGATGATCAGGTTCACTTGATCTATTGTACTGCTCCACCTTTAGCTATTGCTTGCCCTTCCTAATATTGCTGATGGTTTCCTGGCCTTTTTCTGCTAGTGTTGTAGAAACTGATTCTTGTTGAGGTGGATCTAGATAGATCAATAATGGTTGTGGTTGTTTATGTGTGGCTTGGGAGTTCTAGTGCTAAGAAATGAGCTGGGGTGGAAGGAGTAGCTAGCATCAGTGACTGCCATGGCTGGTTCCTTCTTATATTCCCCTGGTGTGCTCCTGTGTTGACAGCAGGTGGGACCTGCTGGTGTGGATGAGATCAAGTGAAAACTTGATATTTGTGAATCTTTATCTAATTACTTTAACTGTCATGGTGAAACTTGCCCCTTTCCAAGCCTATGATGTTGTACTAAGGCCCTCACTAGATAAGAACAGATGCTCAATTTGGTGAAACTTGCTCCTTACAGATTAGCTCAATGATGAATTGAACATAGCATTTCTATGTCAAACCTGAGAGCAAAACACTAACCCATTAATCATTCTTTTATTTTATTTTTGTTTTCTTTTCTTTTTCTTTTTGTTGTGTTTACAGGAAATGAAGATCAAGAAGAAGAAAATAAGCTTAGTTAGGTTTTATTTTTAATCTTGTTGTAATTTCCTTTTTATTCACATGTGTAAAGATTTTGTATTATTATTGTGTTTGTAAATAATAAACTATTTATTTATTAATTCTTCTTTTGTAAATCCTAATTGTAAAGACAATGTCATATATAAAGAATTCTTTTATTTATCTATTGTAAAATAATACTATATGCATATATATTTATATTAATAAAGAATCCTTGTTATATTATTTATGTAATCATTTTATTTCAAGTTATGAAATATTTCCAATTCCTATTTGTGAATTTAATAAATTCATTTGAATTTTATATTTGAAATTCAAATACATGTTTGAATAAATTTTCCCTGAATCAAAGAATTCTACAAAGGTCATGTCGAAATCTATCGCACTTGCTCCGAAGTTTCCTTCAGCACAAGAGAGATCCCGATCCCTCTATAGCTCTTTTAGTTTTGCGCGAAAATTCCTCGGATTTTCTTATGCATGAATGCAATGCACAAACCTGTGTCCTCTCTATTTCTAGGTGCTAATCCTGGGATGTTACAATGACATTGCTACCCTAGCCCCGTGTCCATGTCGTCACCTCCATAGCAAGTACTGCCATCACTAACAACCTAACAAGCAACAACATATTTTATAAGGAGCATGTAGTATTAGGTAAATTTTTTAGTTCATATCCTGAAACCTGAGTTTGTGGTACTAAGGCTAGTCATAGTGCAAGTAACTTCAGTAGTAATTAAGTGTCCAACTCAGCAAAATTGCTTATGTGGCAGTGAGTTAATGTGGAGAGAGATAGATGGAGTAAAATATCTAGTTACTGTAACATCACACATACCAAGATAAAATAAGTCTACAACCTAATGAATAACCATTTGTATGACACCACACCCATGTTACTACCCACTACAAAGGTAGTAACATAGACTATTAACATATGCATGTTATTGGAGATATGCCCAAGAGGCAATAATAAAGTGGTTATTATCATATCTTTTATGTTTATGATAAATGTTTACATCCCATGGTATAATAGTATTAACCAGAAACATTAATACTTGTGTGATTTGTAAACATGTAAAAATCCCTAGTAAAGCCTCTTTTTAAGCTAGCTTGTTGATTAATTGATGATCATGGTTTCATGATCATGAACATTGGATGTTATTAATAACAATGTCATATCATTAGGAGAATGATGTGATGGACATACTCCTATAGTTAAGCATAGCATAAGATCAAGTCATTTAAATAGTTCACTTGCTATAAGCTTTCAGATACATAGTAACCTAAATCCTCCGACTATGAGATCATGTTAATCACCATCACTGGATGGATACTTTGATGACATCAAACACCACTTCGTAACTGAGTGGTTATAAAGGTGGCACTCAGTGTTCTAAAAGTATGTGTTGAGGCACATGGATCAAGAGTGGGATTTGTCCATCCATATGACATATAGATATACTCTGGGCCCTCTCGGTGGAATGTCACCCAATTGGCTCGCAAGCATGTGACTGTCTCACAAGGGATCACATATCACAGGAACGAGAAAAGAGTACTTATCAGTAACGAGGTTGAACTAGGTATGCAGAGATACCGACGATCATACCTCGGATAAGTAAAGTATCGCGAAACAAAGGGAAATTGATATCGTATGTAAATGGTTCATTTGATCATGAAGTAATTGTATAAATATGTGGGAGCCATATGAATTTCCAGATTCCTCTATTGGTTATTGATAGGAGAAGAGTATCGATCATGTCTGCATAATTCACAAACCATAGGGAGACACACTTAAGGATTCGATGTTGTTTAGTAGATATGGAATGTGAGTAAGAGACCGAATGTTGTTCGGAGTCTCGGATTGGATCCGGGATATCACGAGGAGATCCGTAATGGTCCGGATAATAATATTCATATAAGGAAAGTCCAATTCCAGAGTTCAGGAATGGTTTCGGTGTTTTCACCGGAATGTTCTATAAGGGTCTAGAAGGTCCACCGATCCGGAGTGGGAAGGGTACATGGATGTGTCATGACAAAGTGGAAGGGTTGCATCATGCCCTAGGTCACTTGTCTAGGCAATGGGAAGAGAGAAATCAAACTCTAGTTTGAAAGTCAAAAGCCAATTTGAAAAGTCAAATCCCAACATGGTTAGCTAGTGGAGGGAGGGAAGGAATCCCACCTACGGGAGGATTCCTCCCTCTCCCTTGCCGCCGGCCACAAGGTGGAGTTGGGGGAGGACTCCCCTCTCCCAAACTGCCTCTCCCTCTCATAAATAGAGGGGAGGGGAGCCCCCTTGCACCACACTTGAAAACCTAGGCCAGCTGTCGCCCCCTTTCTAGTTGCAGCCGATCTAGATCTCATCTAAACAGCCGCCATCTAGCTAATCCTTAGCCTCCTGACGAGGTTCAATCTCATCAATGCCCATTGTTACAGACTTGAGATTTGGTGAAGATGGGGATGCTGGAAGTCGCGAGACGATTAACAGGCAAGCAACACAAGGACACAAGGTTTACCCAGGTTCAGGCCCCCAGAGAGAAAACCCTACTCCTGCTTCTATGTTCTTGATTATGGCGGAATCTAAGGTTACAGGGGTGTGCAGATGCAATCTGGCGTGAGGTGTGTGTATGAGGTGAGTTGGTCCTTCTCGTCGTGCCCTCGTGGCCCTAATATAGATAGGCCAGGTCCCAGGGGTAGGTCGAGTCGGTTACAGATTAGAGTTGATGTGACACCCCGGGGATTAAGGCTAGACAAATCCCAGACCTTCGTCTGAACATAAGCCTAACCTAATCTCGAAAGCGTACAGAGGGAGAATCGGTAACACAATAGTGACCCTACGACACAAAAATTATTACAGCAAGCTCATAACTGAGCGAAGAACCAAAATATTACAATCATAGGTCACTGACCACAAACACCAAGCAACGAAAGGCAAATTATGCTATTAAGTATAGCAAACTTAACAAATGGCCTAAGAGGCCTGAAGCATAATGATGACGTCCAATCCATAGATCCCAGACTGTCGACTCGGAACTCCAAACTACTCGTCGATGTCGATGCCGTGAAGAACTCATCTTCTATGGTAACACTTACTCTGATGCAAAAGTATCAACGAAGCAAGGGTGATTACAGGGTGCACTCCGCAAGACTTATGGCTAGTGGAGTTATTTTTGCATAAAGCCAACTTTGTTTTGTGAAACAAGAGGGAGAAGAATCTTGACTAATCAGAATATTTTAAAAGGGGATAAGAGAGCGATATCACTAGCTTTGATCATCTCTTGATATCCACCGAATCATCATCAACTAAACCTATCTAGGACCACCCCCTCGTACCCATGAGGAAGCATCCTTAAGCACACGTTGATCAACTTGCCAAGTTTTACGATTAGGTTCATGTTCTCTATGATCTTTGAATCTGGTTTGCAAGTCGTCCATAACCGTGGACATGGATTTTCGAAAATATTTAACCCTGCAGGTGTGTACAACTTTACCCACACGTACCAATCGATTCTTAATGCCAGTTAACATTAGCCCTCTTCCTGGGAAGGCCGATAGAGAGTGGTTGACCATGACCTTTACCTTGCTTTTGCCGAGACCATGAGTCACGCACTAGGGAGATGCCTCTGTAACGGGTCGAGTCCCGAAGCCGGTCCCTAATGATGTGTGTGGGGTTCAAGATTACGGATGCCGGGCATCTCTTGTTCCCGGCCACGCTTAACTACCTGTTATGAATGCACTTCCTTCACCTCCATTCAAGAACGTCTAAGATGCGTATGTCGAATGGGAAAGCCCAAACTATGTGACTCATGGAATCTACTCGGCAAGTTAGTTGGTCGAGGGGGTTTCCAGGCCCCCGTGTGGCTGTATGCTCATCTTGGTCCATAGGCAAGAACTCAGGTCCTAGTAGTGGCAAGTATGGGACTGCAAAAACCACAACCCACCATGGCCTCCCATACAAGCCTTAGCATGTTTAGCTTTCAACTCTGATCATACCTCATCATCCTATCAAACTAGGTTCATCCGCAGTTCTGATTCATCAATCGGATGGACCAGTGGTAACAGCTAAGCATGGCTAAGCACAACAGATGTAACAGCTCTAGCAACGCTTCACAAGCCAAACCCTAGTTATGCTAGGAGCAGTGGATCAGGGAATATAGGCTTCAAAGGAAACATGCATCAGATAGGATTACTCTATCTATCGATAAAAGAATTTAGAATCGTATGCACATGGCAAGAATGTAATACTTTCAAAGCATAGGATTCATATATATGTGTGTCACATCCCAAGATTTTCCAAATCTTGTAATGTGAAAAATAAATGAATAAAATAAAACTTTGTTGATTTTTAGGGTGAGAAGAAACTTTTTGAATCCAATTGGAAACTTTCAAAACCTATTTGGATCAAATAAAATCCTAAAAGGGATTTAAAAAGATAAATAAACAATAAAGTTAAAAATATTTGAAATTACTATTTTTGGATCTTTTAATAAAAAGATTTGGTTTTCAAATGAAAAGGTAGAAATGTAAAAAAAGGATTATTTATAGAGCCAAATTAAACCTTGGCCAAGCTTTTGAAATAAAATGTTTTCTTTTGATTAAAAAGAGTAAAGGTTTATTTAAATAAAATAATGAGGATTTATTAATATCCAATTTTTTTATTTAAGTAAAGGCTTTTCCTTTTTAACAAAACACTAAAACTTATTAAATTATTTTAAATAAGTTTTCCAAGTATTTTATATTCTCAAATAAAACCTACTGAAGTGTTTTGGTTTTATTTTAGATTTCAAAATAAAGATTTTAATAAAACAAATCCTATTTGATTTAATAACTAAGGTCCATTTTATTTAATTATTAATGGACCCTAAAATAAAAATGTTATTTTACTTTAAACAAGTTTTCCAAGTATCTTCTATCTTCAAATAAAACCTACTGATTTGGTTTTGATAATATTTAGTTTTCAAATGGAGATTTTACTAAATAAATCAAAACCTATTTGAATTATTAATTAAGGTCTATTTTATTTAATTACTAAATAGATCCTAAAAAGAATAAAATTAATATTTTATTTTGGGACTTTAGTTTTGTGTTGTTAAACAGAACTAAAAATCAAGGCAAAATTTGGTAGTTGATTTGATTTGAGTGTTTGATTTGTTGTTTGAATTTCAAAACAGAAAATCAAAACAGAAAAAGAAAAATAAATCAGATCAAAAAAAAGGGAAAGACCCAACCCATCTAACCTAGCCCAGTCCTGGCCCAGTTAGCCCACCTCACCCTCTCCCCCGAAGCGTTTTCTCTCACACACGAAACGACCCGCGCAGTGAATGACAATCGGGACCCACTCCTCCTCTCTCCCTCTCGCTGACGCTAGGCCCCACCTCCAGCTCACCGTCTTTAACCCCGCGACGACCTCTTCTCCCTCCCCTCGTCGCCGTTTCTGGCTGTGATTCCGCGGCTTAAATTCACCTTAATGTGGCCACCATTACTCGCCGTGACCATGCCCATTTAAGCATGACGTCTCCCTCCATTTCCTCTCTCCTCCCCCAAGTGCGCCCCCAGGCTGCCGAATTTCGCTCGACACCGCCACTGTCCGACGATGCTCCGGCGAGGATTCCGGCAGCCCCACGCCACCCCTTGCCTCCTCGAGCACGCAGCTGTGATCCCCATCACCTGGCGGACCTTCCCGCATCGCCAGCTCACCCGCGTGCGCACCACAACGTCGGCAACAACGACCACCGAGCATCGCCGCCTCCTGCCTCGACTCCGGCGACATCTCCTGGTGAGCCCCGACCACCCCGGGCCCTCTAATGGATACTCTCACACTCTCCTCTCTCACACGCATCTAACGCTGCTCTCCATTTGTCTTAGCGCGCCCTTAGTCGTCGCCTCCGTCATCAAGCAGACGAACCCGACACCAGGAGCAACTCCGGTGAGCCATTACCCTCACCTCTGTGCGCCCCTTGACTCCTCGAGAACACCTTGAGCTTCCCCAGGCTTCTGCGAACGCGGTGAGCATCTCCCCAGCCACTCTAGCTTCCTGTATCGCCGGCACCGCCACCATCTGGCCGCTCCGCCGCCAGCCACCGCCGCAGCGCCGCTCGTTTTAGGTCAAGCTCGCAGCAGCCGTCCGATCTCGATCTAGTGGATAGGATAGAACCACTTAAAGCGAAGGGGTAAGCAATCTGATCCGTGCGATTTAATTAGATCCAACGCACCAGAGTAGCCGATCCGAGCGAAACGGTATGGACGAATCAGAACACGCCGCGTGGCACTAGTTGATTTAAAACAGATTTTGAATCAGATTGAAATGCAATTTTGTAAACCTTGTAACTTTTGATCCACACGTCCAAAATTTTCAAACTTTATATCAATGGAATTAGTGGAGCAAGCCCTAGCCAACCATGCCATTTGTTTAGTAAAAAGTTTCTGTTAAATTGGTTGTTTTTGTAGAAACATTTGTATGCTTGTTTAGATTATAAAAATTATTCCAAAATGATTTTGGGGTTAAAATCTTTGGCAATTGGATTGATTTGAACCTACTGACCATAGGAAACACTTTTTGGTTTCAAAAATGTGTTTGGTGAAACAAAAGAATGATTCTTTGATTTAAAACCAATTCTAGTCAAATAAAAATATGGTTTATTTATTAAAAATGGTTTTGAAGGAAAACCTTTGGGAAATGATTTGTTTTAAACTCTCTGACCCTAAACACAAAGTTTTATGGTGTGAAAACATATTTTGTGAACCCTATAGATTAATGCCTTAGTAAAAACATTTCTACACCACATAAAATGATACTTTGTTTTGAAAATGGTTTAGGAAGTGAAATCCTTTGCAAATGACTTTGCCACTTTATAAAATGACCATTAGGTGCTTTCAAATGTTTATGTCCCATTAGGAACCACTTTTCCAAATAAAACAATCCTTGGCATGCTTGCATGCATTATCTTGTTTATATGATTTTATGTGATGTTTTGCTTGATTGGTAGATTGAGATTGTGCCTTGCTTGATTGAATTGTAGTGACTTGAAGAGTGTGATTCTTGCAAGGACAAGGAGTGAACTTATACCCTCTACCAAAAAGTCAAGTGATGCTTCATACCTTTGTCCCATTACTTTCACTATGCATTAGTGATATTTCTAAGTAAAACTTGCATGGAATTTTTGCTAAGTATAAACCTTGCTATGGGAAATCCTAGTAGATGAAACCTTAGTAGAAAATTTCCTAAGTTAAAGATCCCTACCACTATCATGCTTAGCTAATAGAAAACAAGGGTGGAATATACATTCATACTATGGAAAAATTTCTAAGTCTGAGGACTTGTGTTTTGTTTAATAAAACAACTAAGTCAATGAATCACCTGGGTGGAATGGTAATTTCTTGGTGGTTTTGGTTGAGTGGTTCACAAGGCCCATGTTTATGGTTTACCTTGTGTATCTCACTTGTGGATGGCCACCCAGGAACAAAGAGATTTGAGATGTCAAATGTTGAGAAGCTTCAAGTGCAACCACTTGGCATTATGGGCTCTGCCTGGATCACATAGGTTGCTAGAACTTAGCCATTTGGACAGTTGGTGGTAGTGGGATGATAGGTTGGAACGCGTCCATTTGGTATAAGGAAAGGCTTCTGAAAGATCTTGTCTTGGTGAAACCAAGTCTTGTGGGGAAAGTGAACCACCTCTGCAGAGTGTAAAATCTAAGTACTTAGCCATGTCCCTGGTAAAGGACAATTTGAGCATCAAGACATGGAAGCTATCAATAATCTCATCATCCAAATTTCTAAGTTAAAAACTTGTGGATGAACAAGGGTAAAAGGATCCTCAATCTTTGATTGGGAGATGCCTTGGGAAAGATTATTTTTGTCAAGCAAAAACTTAGAGTTTTCAAATGATAAGGAAAATCTATTTTTGAGCAATGCAAGCCTCAACTCCACTTTGCCAAATGCATATAGATGATAGACTCCACTATACTACCATAGTATCACTTGCCAATACAATTCAAATGTATTGACCCTTGTGGCTGTAACTTGTATGTTGCAGGTTTGATTGATATTAGTGAAGTTGATTGATTAGGATTACAAAGTCTACAACCAACATGTCTGCCTGTGGCACTTTGAATATGAAGGACCCCATGCTTATAGATATTCTGCTGCAATGTAATGTAATAGCCAAATGAGCTATGTAAGATGTAATAAAATTATGTTATTCCTGGTTATAAAGTTGTATTATGACCTTTGTTTCTTGATATTACATCTTAACTGTGGATGCTAGCTATTGATCCAGGGACTAGCATTGCAATCACAGGGATCCTTTTCCTTTACAAAGGAGGGATCTTACAGATGGTATCAGAGCATTGTGTTGCCTGTAGGATTTGTAAACCTAGGATTGGACAAAAACCCTTAGAAAAATAGGAGTTGTATTTGTTCCAAAACTTATTTACAAACAATCTTGTAAACTCTTTCCTCAACCATTTTGGTTTTGATTCTACATCTCATCTATTCCAACTTGATGGAAAAACCTACCCCATGACCAAAGACTTCACCATGTGCAAAGGACATCATCAACTCTAATGACTTCAACATCATCAACTCTAATGACTTCAACATCATCAACTCTAATGACTTCAACATCTTCAACTCTAATGATTTCAACATCTTCAGCATATTCACCAAGGACTTCAACCTTGGATATCACTAAGGACAAGTGAGACAAGAAATATTACCCAAGACTTGAAGACTAAGGAAACACAATTAGAAGGAGCCATCATCACCTTTGAAGTTTGTGACCAAGAATTTATTTTTCCCAAGGAAACCATGATCTCAAGCAAGAGGAATCAACCAAGAAAGATGGAAAGATCACAAGTGAACCATATAGATGGACCACCATATTTTAGTTAAGTCAAACACACCAACTTATGTGGTGTAACAAAAATATTTTTGGTTGCCTAAAAATATGCTTGAAACTTGTTGTTTGAGTGGAATGTTTGTTGTGATTGCTTGCACAATGCTTGTGTGAATTGTGATGTGTGTGATTAGAATTATTTCCTTAGTAATATCTCGCCTATTCTAATCCCAATCCAACCCACATAGATGACTTCTCCAAGAAACTCCAACATCAAGGATAGTGACAACAACAACCAAGAGGACAACATGAGAGAACTTATAGCAACCCAAAACCAGTTGAGCCAAGAGACAACTCAGCTTTTAGCCAACAACAATGGACTAGACCCAGCCATACAAAGGATTTTGAAACTTCAATCCCAATTGTTGCAAGGATTGGTTTCTCAAATGATCAACATGGGAGAAAACTTTTCCCAAAGAGCTAATGACAACAAGGATGACAAAGATGTTATTCTAGAAGGAACCCAAGCTAGCAATACTTGTGGAGACAAAGATCATGCATCCAAGGAGCATGAAGATCAATGCCCCAAGAAGAGAGAAAGATTTCCCACCTTTGAGGTGAGATATGAAGAGCATGAACTAGAAGAACTCCTAGCTTTGGAGAGACCCAAGAAGAAGAAGAAATGCCCCAACCCTAACAAGAAGGATATTGCTCAAGTGCAATGTTACACTTGCAAAGAGATGGGACACTATGCCAATGAATGCCCAGAAAAGAAGAAGAACCAAAGAAACAAACAAGAGGCAATGATACCAAAGGAAAAGAAAGATATCAGCCAAGTGATGTGTTTCAAATGCAAGGAACTAGGCCACTATGCAAACTTCTGTCCAGAAAAGATGAAGCACAATATAAACCAGCCTATGAAGGATCTCAGACTTGTCACATGTTTCAAGTGTGAAAACAAAGGACACTATGCAGATGTTTGCCTAGAGAAGTTTCCCCAGGATCCCAAGAAAGCCAAGATGTAATTTAGTTGGAAAATTTTTAAGGGTGGTAGTACCCTAGATGCTTTGAGCCTACTTGTAACCCTAGCCTCCCCAAATCTCGGGACGATATTTATTTTAAGGGTGGTAGCCTGTCACATCCCAAGATTTTCCAAATCTTGTAATGTGAAAAATAAATGAATAAAATAAAATTTTGTTGATTTTTAGGGTGAGAAGAAACTTTTTGAATCCAATTGGAAACTTTCAAAACCTATTTGGATCAAATAAAATCCTAAAAGGGATTTAAAAAGATAAAAAAACAATAAAGTTAAAAATATTTGAAATTACTATTTTTGGATCTTTTAATAAAAAGATTTGGTTTTCAAATGAAAAGGTAGAAATGTAAAAAAAGGATTATTTTATAGAGCCAAATTAAACCTTGGCCAAGCTTTTGAAATAAAATGTTTTCTTTTGATTAAAAAGAGTAAAGGTTTATTTAAATAAAATAATGAGGATTTATTAATATCCAAAAAAAATTATTTAAGTAAAGGCTTTTCCTTTTTAACAAAACACTAAAACTTATTAAATTATTTTAAATAAGTTTTCCAAGTATTTTATATTCTCAAATAAAACCTACTGAAGTGTTTTGGTTTTATTTTAGATTTCAAAATAAAGATTTTAATAAAACAAATCCTATTTGATTTAATAACTAAGGTCCATTTTATTTAATTATTAATGGACCCTAAAATAAAAATGTTATTTTACTTTAAACAAGTTTTCCAAGTATCTTCTATCTTCAAATAAAACCTACTGATTTGGTTTTGATAATATTTAGTTTTCAAATGGAGATTTTACTAAATAAATCAAAACCTATTTGAATTATTAATTAAGGTCTATTTTATTTAATTACTAAATAGATCCTAAAAAGAATAAAATTAATATTTTATTTTGGGACTTTAGTTTTGTGTTGTTAAACAGAACTAAAAATCAAGGCAAAATTTGGTAGTTGATTTGATTTGAGTGTTTGATTTGTTGTTTGAATTTCAAAACAGAAAATCAAAACAGAAAAAGAAAAATCAATCAGATCAAAAAAAAGGGAAAGACCCAACCCATCTAACCTAGCCCAGTCCTGGCCCAGTTAGCCCACCTCACCCTTTCCCCCGAAGCGTTTTCTCTCAGACACGAAACGACCCGCGCAGTGAATGACAATCGGGACCCACTCCTCCTCTCTCCCTCTCGCTGATGCTAGGCCCCACCGCCAGCTCACCGTCTTCAACCCCGCGACGACCTCTTCTCCCTCCCCTCGTTTCTGGCTGTGATTCCGCGGCTTAAATTCACCTTAATGTGGCCACCATTACTCGCCGTGACCATGCCCATTTAAACGCCAGCGTCTCCCCTCCATTTCCCCTCTGTCTCCTCCCCAAAGTGCGCCCCCAGGCTGCCGAATTTCGCTCGACACCGCCACTATCCGACGACGCTCCGGCGAGGATTCCGGCAGCCCCACGCCACCCCTTGCCTCCTCGAGCACGCAGCTGTGATCCCCATAGCCTGGCGGACCTTCCCGTATCGCCAGCTCACCCGCGTGCGCACCACAACGTCGGCAACAACGACCACCGAGCATCGCCGCCTCCTGCCTCGACTCCGGCGACATCTCCTGGTGAGCCCAGACCACCCCAGGCCCTCTAATGGATACTCTCACACTCTCCTCTCTCACACGCATCTAACACTGCTCTCCATTTGTCTTAGCGCGCCCTTAGTCGTCGCCTCCGTCATCAAGCAGACGAACCCGACGCCAGGAGCAACTCCGGTAAGCCATTACCCTCACCTCCGTGCGCCCCTTGACTCCTCGAGAACACCTTGAGCTTCCCCAGGCTTCTGCGAACGCGGTGAGCATCTCCCCAGCCACTCTAGCTTCTGACGCTGCACCGCCACCATCCGGCAGCTTCCGCCAAACCCCACTTTTTTTTAGGTCAAGCAAGTCACATGGGTCGATCTCGATCTAGTGGATAGGATAGAACCACTTAAAGCGAAGGGGTAAGCAATCTGATCCGTGCGATTTAATTAGATCCAACGCGCCAGAGTAGCCGATCCGAGCGAAACGGTATGGACGAATCAGAACACGCCGCGTGGCACTAGTTGATTTAAAACATATTTTGAATCAGATTGAAATGCAATTTTGTAAACCTTGTAACTTTTGATCCACACGTCCAAAATTTTCAAACTTTATATCAATGGAATCAGTGGAGCAAGCCCTAGCCAACCATGCCATTTGTTTAGTAAAAAGTTTCTGTTAAATTGGTTGTTTTTGCATAAACATTTGTATGCTTGTTTAGATTATAAAAATTATTCCAAAATGATTTTGGGGTTAAAATATTTGGCAATTGGATTGATTTGAACCTACTGACCATAGGAAACACTTTTTGGTTTCAAAAATGTGTTTGGTGAAACAAAAGAATGATTCTTTGATTTAAAACCAATTCTAGTCAAATAAAAATATGGTTTATTTATTAAAAATGGTTTTGAAGGAAAACCTTTGGGAAATGATTTGTTTTAAACTCTCTGACCCTAAACACAAAGTTTTATGGTGTGAAAACATATTTTGTGAACCCTATAGATTAATGCCTTAGTAAAAACATTTCTACACCACATAAAATGATACTTTGTTTTGAAAATGGTTTAGGAAGTGAAATCCTTTGCAAATGACTTTGCCACTTTATAAAATGACCATTAGGTGCTTTCAAATGTTTATGTCCCATTAGGAACCACTTTTCCAAATAAAACAATCCTTGGCATGCTTGCATGCATTATCTTGTTTATATGATTTTATGTGATGTTTTGCTTGATTGGTAGATTGAGATTGTGCCTTGCTTGATTGAATTGTAGTGACTTGAAGAGTGTGATTGTTGCAAGGACAAGGAGTGAACTTATACCCTCTACCAAAAAGGCAAGTGATGCTTCATACCTTTGTCCCATTACTTTCACTATGCATTAGTGATTTTTCTAAGTAAAACTTGCATGGAATTTTTGCTAAGTATAAACCTTGCTATGGGAAATCCTAGTAGATGAAACCTTAGTAGAAAATTTCCTAAGTTAAAGATCCCTACCACTATCATGCTTAGCTTAGCTAATAGAAAACAAGGGTGGAATATACATTCATACTATGGAAAAATTTCTAAGTCTGAGGACTTGTGTTTTGTTTAATAAAACAACTAAGTCAATGAATCACCTGGGTGGATTGGTAATTTCTTGGTGGTTTTGGTTGAGTGGTTCACAAGGCCCATGTTTATGGTTTACCTTGTGTATCTCACTTGTGGATGGCCACCCAGGAACAAAGAGATTTGAGATGTCAAATGTTGAGAAGCTTCAAGTGCAACCACTTGGCATTATGGGCTCTGCCTGGATCACATAGGTTGCTAGAACTTAGCCATTTGGACAGTTGGTGGTAGTGGGATGATAGGTTGGAACGCGTCCATTTGGTATAAGGAAAGGCTTCTGAAAGATCTTGTCTTGGTGAAACCAAGTCTTGTGGGGAAAGTGCACCACCTCTGCAGAGTGTAAAATCTAAGTACTTAGCCATGTCCCTGGTAAAGGACAATTTGAGCATCAAGACATGGAAGCTATCAATAATCTCATCATCCAAATTTCTAAGTTAAAAACTTGTGGATGAACAAGGGTAAAAGGATCCTCAATCTTTGATTGGGAGATGCCTTGGGAAAGATTATTTTTGTCAAGCAAAAACTTAGAGTTTTCAAATGATAAGGAAAATCTATTTTTGAGCAATGCAAGCCTCAACTCCACTTTTCCAAATGCATATAGATGATAGACTCCACTATACTACCATAGTATCACTTGCCAATACAATTCAAATGTATTGACCCTTGTGGCTGTAACTTGTATGTTGCAGGTTTGATTGATATTAGTGAAGTTGATTGATTAGGATTACAAAGTCTACAACCAACATGTCTGCCTGTGGCACTTTGAATATGAAGGACCCCATGCTTATAGATATTCTGCTGTAATGTAATGTAATGTAATAGCCAAATGAGCTATGTAAGATGTAATAAAATTATGTTATTCCTGGTTATAAAGTTGTATTATGACCTTTGTTTCTTGATATTACATCTTAACTGTGGATGCTAGCTATTGATCCAGGGACTAGCATTGCAATCACAGGGATCCTTTTCCTTTACAAAGGAGGGATCTTACAATGTGTGGGGCTTCGCTTGCCTTTGCCAGTTGATATCCAGAAAGTAGAGTTCCGGACACCTGGTACTTGACTTGGTTACAGTTGGTCAAATATTAGTCTTCGAGCTTCGACGGTGTTGATCTCGGGCTTTGACCTTGATCTCGATTCCGATATCGTATTCTACCGGAGAAGAACCAAACACCGGAAAGAAAGGGAAACAATCAACACATGGCATCGATGCAATGCTCAAGCAAGGATGATGATATGACAAGTTAAACTGCATTGAAATAAACCCTTAAAGCATGCATGGTGATTTAATCGGGGTTTCGAGGGGTGCAAACCCTAACTCGGGAAAACCTTGGAGGCATATGAGAGGGTTCATTATGTTCTTCTAATTAAACATGTCATGAAAGATGATTAACAATGCATGATTATAGCTTAAAGGGATATCTCTCATTTTTTGAACATTTTGATATATTATTTGTATTTTTATGATTTAAAATGAATTAGTTATGAATTTCTCAATTTTTAATTCATTTTAAATCATTTTTGGAATATTATAAAACAATTTATATTTATGAATTAATTTTAACATTTTATTAAAACAGAAAACATTTATGAAAATATTTATTTCACTTACAGGGTGGACCCACCTGTCAGATATTTATTAATTACAGAAAACAATTTACAAAACATTTAAATAAAAGAAAAAGGAATTGTGACCTCATGCTGATGTCACCAGGGGGTTTCAAACGTTTTACACCGGGGTGAGATCTAGCCTCAGTGGCTGATGGGTGGGGTCAGGACCACATCACTTCCACGTCCGTGCCACGTCTGCTCGCCGGTGAGCACGTCCAGACGACGGCCGGCAACGGCGTAGGAGTGCGAGCTGGAGCGCGTGATCACGCGAGTTGGATAGAGGAGGCCAAGGCGAGCCAGAGGGTGGTGGCGCCGCCCGGATTTGGTCACCGGAGGATGGTGCACGGCGGCGGCCAGTGGCAGAGCTTGCAGGTGGTCATGGGGGAGATGAACCAGAGTGAGAGGGGGCAAGAGAGAGGGTCCAAGAGGACCAGTAGCTCACCAGGAGGCGAATGGAGGCGACGGCAAGACGCGGGTGGCCGAAATCGATGGCGAGAACGGCGACCGGAGCTCGGGAGGGAGACCTCGATTGGGTCTTATGGGAGCACGCCGGATCAAGCGAGCGGGGGAAATCGACCGAGTCGACAAAGGCGGTCATCTCCGCAATCTCAGAACAACGGGAGGGGGCGAGGAACGACGACGGTGGGAGGATCTACCCGGAGCTAGGGTTCGGCCTCTTCTCGCGAGCGGCACAGGGCGAGAGAGAAAGGGATAAGGGTATGGGGAGAGAGAGGGGAGCGTCAGCGTTCTTATCCTCGACTCCAAGGGCGGCGGCGGGCATCACAGCGCGCGTGGGATCGACGGCCGGCGGCAGGGCACGCAGCAGCTTCGCTGCGTCCTTCTGGCAGAGGAGGAAGAAAGGGAAAAGAACGAAGGGGTACGCGGGCCAGGGGTGGGCCGCGAGTTGGGCCAGGTGGGCTGCAGGGAGTTGCGCTGAGCGGCAGGGAGGAGAGGAAAAGGAGATGGGCTCGGCCCAGGAAGAGAGGGAGATTGTTTTTATTTGAAAAATTCTTTTTCTATTTCTGTTTTATTTTCTCTCTTTTGTATTTGAATTTCAAAACTTTTTTGAGTGATTCAAAAATACCAGAGGCTTTACAAATATTCAAATACTAGAGGGGCCCTTGTAACTATTTAGGCTCCAAACATTTTGAGGTTTTCAAAATTCAAAAGCCATTTGAATTGATTTCAAAGAAGGAGGAACTTAGGGTTTTAAGAACCTTTTTATTTCATGCATGCATTTTAATATGATGATGCTCATGAATGCACATTCAAATCCTAATTAGCATTTAATAAACTAGGGTTGTTACAATTCTATCCCCCTTAAAAGAATCTTGACCCGAGATTCCTAGGTAGGAAGACAGAAAGAACAGGGTTACACTAAACTTTGACGATCTTCTCAAAGAGGTTGATCCATGCCACCATGACGAGTGGATGAAGCGCTTCATAATCTTCAAGGTGGCTACTCACACTAAAGAAGAGAGGGAATGACACGGAACCACGAACTGAGTATCTCATGGTTAACTCATGGATAGATGTTTTTGTGAACATCTCTAAAGCCAACAGACATGAAACATGTCAAGGTAATGGAGGAAACAAAAGGAGATGGTTTCAAGGTGACAGGTATTTGGTCTTCATAAGGATTGAGATCATGGAGCTTGCAGAAGAGTTTTGACTTCAGAGGGAAGGAGAGCTTCCAACTGAAAGAACATGACCACATACTTCGGAAGGTGAACCTCTTCTATAAAACTTAAGTAGAGATTTCACGGTTACAAGGATATGGATCAACAAAACCAAGTTGTTGAACTACTGTTGACACAGAAGGGTCACTCTTTGGTTCAACAGTAGGCCAAGACAGAAAAGTGTTTTGGAGGAGATGACTCATAAGAGTCACAAGGAACATGCAACAAGAGAAACTATTGATTACCAAAATCATGGTCGCTCTTCAAACATGTTTAAGAGAGCGGGAAGGAAACTCTTTATTCATCCAGGACTATCAAAATCTTTGCTAAAGATCATGATATCACTTTACACCACCAAGATGAATAGTTAAGAAGATTCCTGATGACACGAGAAGAAAGAAACTTCATTCTCAGACTCCAAGTACTTGGCATAACAATACGCTTGCCATCACAAAAGGGTCTGGAGGATCGACCGAGAGACATTTAGAAGCACTACTTTAAATGTTCTCCTTGATGTTCGAAACACCGGTAGCAGGCTACTGACAAGCCTTTAACCAGTCATCAAGTAAAAGTCAGACTTCGGATACAAAGGAAACCATAAGCTCAACTCCTATAACAAATCATAGAAGATGTCTCACGAGGAATGGTTGTTGTTGCTGATTCAAGAGAATATGACAAAAAGTCTTTCCGGCTAATTGTGTCAACCATTACATCAGCTTGCGAGAGTTACAATAGACCTATGTCATAACCTTGAGGAACACCAATTATTATTGCTGCTTGAGATTCAGCTTTGATTAAGTGGGAAGGTACTTCAGACTCAGCATGTCCGAATAGAAAGTGTGCAACATTTACAGTGAAGGTAAAGTTACTAGATTCTCAAGACATGGACTTCAATGTCAAGCTCCAAAAGATGAGATAGATTGCAAATTCCATGTATTAGCAAGTTATCAAAAGATATTTGCACCTACATGAATTGTTTGCAACGGAACACAACTGAATCCTGTTTAGGAAACATTTAGGAGGATATCGAAGTTTTGTTGGACTTCTTATCTTCCGTGAACAAATCAATCAGTGGCTTGGTGTACTTGGAAGATCTTCTCAAGATGTGACGGTATCAACCTTCCATATCAAGAATTCTTCGCACATGCTTGACTATCTTGAAATGATTCCCGAGAAAACAAAGACAATGCTACTCAGATTCATGACGGCATCTTTCAACATTTGCACATGAACCAGAGAAGGTTACTTCTAACATCCAGAACACATACTTCGAGATAACACGTAGTTGGTTCTCAAAGGTTTCCAACATTAATGCCAACTTCTCCATATGAGCCTAATATAACATGGAGAAGTTAAGAATGTCATTGATGGGCTCAATAACAGACTTATCAGGATACTCCAAAATATAGACTCATATGTTATATGAACAAGGAATAGACATTGGTCAGACCAGAGGACATGAGGATGTACTCAAGTGAAACATCACAAATGGATACACCATCAGAATTGTCCTTGGAACTGAGTTTGATATGACGATTGCCCAAATCAAATCAAAGGTGGGAAGATAACATATCCATAAAGGACATACTATCTTACTTAAGCATGAACAAAACTAGACATCCCTTTAAAGAGGAACAAAGTTGAATACAAATTTTGTATTACAACTCTCCAAGTTGTTATTTAAGCTCAACCAACTAGTTCAGGGGTACCCAGTATGGATCCTTGGAGAAAGGAGCGGTTTGAAGAAACTGCTTACTCAAGAACCTGACAACACGGTCATGTGGCAACATGGCGACACTTCTAGTAGACTTATAGAATATCACGAACCATCGATATGTCACTTTGCTCGAGAGTAAACTTGCTTTGTAAGGCAAGAAGACGTTGTCTCAGAGCTTCGGTATGAACCTAACTGTTTGACTGAGGAGAGTGCACCGGAAAACGGACTTGGTAGCACAATCATCCTTCGCCTAGTGATAGATTAACCATCACGCTAGGAATGATACAAATTTTCTTGAAGTTCAAAGCAATAGGAATTGCTAATAATCTTAGATGGCCACATCATTACGCACGCACAACACTCATGAGTGCGAACAACTCAGATGAAATGTGGGTAAATATGTGTAAAAGCATCACTTCATTAAGAGGGTCATCAATCTCAGCATGACCTCTTAGTATAGAAAGGGTGTGATACTTTAAGGTAGAACATAACATAAGCTAATCAACGCTTATTGATCCGTGGGTCACAACACTTTGACCTGGTCTTAGAAATGACGAGGTACTAGAGTTTGTTTCTCCTTGACATTCCAAGATGGTTTGACCACAAGAGTATCTTGCATCGGAAGATACCATTGCACAACTACTACTTGGCTACCAACTGGTAGACAAATGTCAGAAACAACAAGGGAAAAGGAACATGCTTAGGATAGAATCCCGAGATGCGGACGCATAAGTCAACAATCTTCTGAAGACCAATGCATAGAAAGGAAAGGTGTGGCAGAGTCACGAGTATAGATGCGAGACTCTCGAGGAGTACCCTTATCGTGATCTATTTGGTTCCATTAAAGAACATCTGCCATAGCTAGTGGTAGGGAAAGTCCTTTACCATCACTGTTCAGTAGCAACAATATCCACAAGCTTGAAGGCTACTAGAAGGTATTAGCCATTCTGAGGTAATGTATGAACATTAACCACAGGGATCAAAAAATGGATCTTGGGTTAAAGGTCAGCTTCATGTACAAGGTTCGCAACACCAGAATCCAGCACAATCGGGGGGGGGGGGTCTTAGGTTCAAGTTCGAGGGTTCAAACCCAAAGAAAGGAGTAACTACTACTTGAGTGACAAAGCGTACACTACAAGATAGTAATCACGAGGTAGCTTCCAAGAGAAGAAACGACTTCTGAAGTACCCAAACAAATGAAAAGGAGACACACGAGGCGAAAGGAAACTTCAAGGCCTAGAGCAGAACATTGAGGAACCATCAACATGATGTTGTGGACCTATAAAACAAATAGATTATGATAGAAATAAATCTCTCAGAAGAAACAGAACAAAGGGAGCAAGGAGCACACATCAGACTCTAGAGAGCTTAACACTAGGTCACTGGTTGAGAACCGGCATGCCTGAGGAGGCACCTAACTTTGAAGAAAGAAAAGAGATAGCAAAAACTTTTTACAAATCAACACAAGATAAGATGACCCAGAGTTAGAGCAAAACTGGATAAGGAGTAAAAGAAGCATACCAGAGTTTTTGCACATAATTTTCATCATTGAAAATAGTTTTCACAAATACTAGACTCAACATCGACCAATAGAAAGGTTTCCTACAGTCGGTACTGCTCTGATACCAAAACCTGTGACACCCCCGGGATTAAGGCTAGACAAATCCCAGATCTTCGTCTGAACATAAGCATAACCTAATCTCGAAAGCGTACAGAGGGAGAATCGGTAACACAACAGTGACCCTACGACACAAAAATTATTACAGCAAGCTCATAACTGAGCGAAGAACCAAAATATTACAATCATAGGTCACTGACCACAAACACCAAGCAACGGAAGGCAAATTATGCTATTAAGTATAGCAAACTTAACAAATGGCCTAAGAGCCCTGAAGCATAACGATGACGTCCAATCCATAGATCCCGATCGCGATCGAACTCCAAACTACTCGTCGATGTCGATGCCGTGAAGAACTCATCTTCTAAGGTAACACTTACTCTGCTGCAAAAGTATCAACGAAGCAAGGGTGAGTACAGGGTGTACTCCGCAAGACTTATGGCTGGTGGAGTTATTTTTTTATAAAGCCATCTTTTTTTTGTGAAACAAGAGGGAGAAGAATCTCGACTAATCAGAATATTTTAAAAGGGGATAAGAGAGCGATATCACTAGCTTTGATCATCTCTTGATATCCACCGAATCATCATCAGCTAAACCTATCTAGGACCACCCCCTCGTACCCATGAGGAAGGCATCCTTAAGCACACGTTGATCAACTTGCCAAGTTTTACGATTAGGTTCATGTTCTCTATGATCTTTGAATCTGGTTTCCAAGTCGTCCATAACCGTGGACACGGCTTTTCGAAAAGATTTAACCCTGCAGGGGTGTACAACTTTACCCACACGTACCAACCAATTCTTAATGCGAGTTAACATTAGCCCTCTTCCTGGGAAGGCCGGCAGAGAGTGGTTGACCACGACCTTTACCTTGCTTTTGCCGAGACCATGAGTCACACACTAGGGAGATGCCGCCGTAACGGGTCGAGTCCCAAAGCCGGTCCCTAATGATGTGTGCGGGGTTCAAGATTACAGATGCCGGGCATCTCTTGTTCTCGGCCACGCTTACCTACCTGTTATGAATGCACCTCCTTCAACTCTATTCAAGAACGTCCAAGATGCGTATGTCGAATGGAGAGCCCAAACTATGTGACTCATGGAATCTACTCGACAAGTTAGTTGGTCGAGGGGGTTTCCAGGCCCCCGTGTGGCTGTACGCTCGCCTTGGTCCATAGGCAAGAACTCAGGTCCTAGTAGTGGCAAGTATGGGATTGCAAAAACCACAACCCACCGTGGCCTCCCATACAAGCCTTAGCATGTTTAGCTTTCAACTCTGATCATACCTCGTCATCCTATCAAACTAGGTTCATCCACAGCTCTGATTCATTAACCGGATGGACCAGTGGTAACAACTAAGCATGGCTAAGCACAACAGATGTAACAGCTCTAGCAACGCTTCACAAGCCAAACCCTAGTTATGCTAGGAGGAGTGGATTAGGGAATATAGGCTTCAAAGGAAACATGCATCATATAGGATTACTCTATCTATCGATAAAAGAATTTAGAATCGTATGCACATGGCAAGAATGTAATATTTTCAAAGCATAGGATTCATATATATGTGTGGGGCTTCGCTTGCCTTTGCCAATTGATATATAGAAAGTAGAGTTCCAGACACCTGGTACTTGATGTAACACCCTCGCCTGATAAGGCTGAGTTCATGTGTATAGTGCCAATCCCTGGATCGGTTCACTGGCACACACAGTACAAAATGATACCAAATATAACTGTGCATCATAAATACAATGAATATGATCCAAAATTTATATTATTTATTCAAGTACATAGCGGAAAACGAATACAAGGTAGATCTCCATCCTTCAAATGTGCCACAGGCGAACAATTGTTGAGTGAAGTCTCGCGACCTATGAACGATCACTCAGATACGATACAACCCGCAACATGAAACGTTGCAGCCACGAATGGTCAATACATTGAATGTATGGCAAGTAGGCTAAAGTGGTTAACAACAGATCTATCAACTACATGCTTATTTGGCCAAGTGGAGTTCAGGCTCATTTGCATAAAGCAACAGTTTTATCCTATCATTTGTAACAAAGTAGTTTTCCAATACGATAAATAGGACACTCTGGTTCACTCCCAGGTGCTCCTACCCAATTATGTTCACCCAACAAGTTTTAAGTAATTAAGAAATAAGGATGAGTGAGAAATATCATAGCATCAGTATCAGGTCGCTCAAATTGTCCATAACCGGGGACACGGCTAAGCACTTAGTTTATACACCCTGCAGGGGTTAGTACACTTTACCCATGTGACTTGGCCAGCCCAGCTCGTACCACCACTCTCATATTGGGTGATGATAGGGAGAATTCCAAGAAGGAACCGTTCGGGAAGTAGCTCCCCAATCCCGACGCGCACCGGTCCAACCTACACTATCTACATCTCTGGATACGCGGGTTCGAGTTACCACAACCTACTGAGTTCAACCAACCGCCCATTTCATTATTGGCACATGGTTGCACACGAAAGCTTCCAAACAAAGAAACCAATCATTTCTCAATGTCCTGGGTGCCTTTCCGCAATGATACCACCAAAAATTATCAATCCCATCACACCCAGGAGATTCATTAAGTTGTTTTAGTTTTCGCAAACCAACACATTTAGAATCAACATCAGTGATGTAACCCAGCCCTCGTTCATCATAGCATGGCTAAGCACATCTACCAATGATGGTTCATCTACAGGAAAACCCTACCACATAATAGGACATAGCATAGCATATACACATCAATTCCTACAGATGCAATTCTACAAAAGCATCTACAATGCATAGGAAAACAATAGGACATTTATGACCAAGATTGCACCACTTGCCTTTGATGTAGATGTATTCGATTAGATAATCCTCACAATCCTCATAGATATAATGGTTGCACTCGTCATAACCACAATACTTGCAATCATAGTAGTTGCAATCACACACGTTGCACTCCTCGCAATCTATCGATCAAACAATTGCATACAACATAAACAATAGCACATAGAGATCAAACAAATGCAACAAATGCATGCATGACAATTTAATAAGTCACAATGGTTGTAAATTTAGTTCTCTAAACAATATTGAAGTATATGATGCATGCAAGAGGCCAATTAATGGAATGGAGTACTTGTTATTAATAATTACTTGCCAATATAGGGTTTTTAGTAGTTCTGTTGTAACGCATGTTCTAACTGTCGAATTAAATTTGTTTCTTGGGTTTACTAGATAGAAGACGTTAATACGAACTAGTAGGCGTTGGATTCACCCTAATCGGAGTTATAGATCTTTTTGTATGATTTAAATAGTGTTTAATGGGTTTTAAATGATTCATAGAGTTTCTGTTGTCTAAACATCAAACTAAAATTATATCTGTAATCTCTACGGAATTGTGATTTCAGGGACATATTATTTGTAATTTTATGAATAGTATTTATTTTCTTATGAATTTATTACTCTAAATAATCCATTAAACCATTTAAATCTTCACAGCAAAACCTTACAGTCAAAGGCTGAACTAATTGTATATTGATGATCTACATGGAACCAGTTTCCATCAGTATATCATTTATATTTTTGTGACAAGCAATTAATTTACTATAAATTTAATGATTTATAAAGCCATTAAAACTAATTAAATTGCTACGGGTTAAATAGACTGCAAAGGCTATATCCAACCAGATATTATTAATGCACATTACAGCACCTTCAATTTGATATATTGTTCATATTTTTCGGAGTTACAGATAATTTTCTATGAATTTATTAACCTAAAAGACCATTAAAACTAATTAAATTACTACAGTAACCATGTACAGTAAAAGTTGGATCTATTCTGATAAGATGATTCTACGTAAAATTATCTTCAATTTGATATATTATACACAATTTTTGGACGTGGTATGAATTTCTAATGAATTTTACAAGTTAGACCTATAATATGCAATTTTAAATTCGAACGGAATATTCCAGAGAATATTCCGCTGACTGGACAGGTTGACTTTGCATGCTGACTGGGACTAGATGTTGACCTGACGTTGACGTGGCGTTGATGAGGAAGCTGACCAGGATGACGACATGGCACGCACCGGTTTGATTGGATTTCGACCGTCTGGATAGGATCCGGTGGCTAGATGAAGAGATTGACCCGATTTTGGCTCAGAATAGACAAGAAACAGATCTGTGTTAGAGAGACAAATCCGTAGGTCAAATTGAAAAACTTAGAATACGAAAGTTGTGGGGAATCATTATTCCTACCTTCTCACCAAAGGAATTTGGATTTGAAGAAACGAGCGCGAGTACATCTTGGATTTACACCGTAAGATCTGAAATATTGCGATAGAAAATTCTCCGGCTGTGGTAGATGAAAAGAGGTGAGGTTTGTCGGGATTGAAAGATTTCAACGATTCCTACAACTTTTGTTTTTTGACCGAAGGCAAACGATGAAGTCTAGATGGGTTAAAAAGCGAAATAAGATTCGGGCATGTGTAGATTCGGGATTTCGAGAAGGGAAACTCATACAGCTGTGGCTCCACGAGATTATATGGAGGTTTGGGATGGTGTAGAGATAGGTATTGGAGTAGGGAACAAGTAGAAACAAACAGAAGTCGATTCGAAGTTGTAGATAAAAAGTTATAGCAGTTTGAGTAGAGATAGGTTAGAGAAAAACTGATTGCACGCTTTTTAAAGCGAACCTGGGCACGATCGGTCATGTACGTGACTGGCCTGGCTCGGTCGGTCCGGGTGGGCCGGCCCGCTTAGTTTTTTTTTGTTTTTGTTTTTGTTTTTTTATACTTCTTTCCCTCATATCTTTTGCATACGAACTCCAAATGACATGATTCTTGTTTCTAAATTTTTCTAAAATCGAATAGATCATTATAGGATCAAATTTGTAATTTTTTTACTAGTTTGGAAGTAGTGGATTTATAAATTCTTGTATATTCCATTTTATTTATATCTTTATTTGTTTGTATTTATTCCATAACTTTTTCATACTAGCTCCAAATGAGCTCAATTTTGTTTCTAAAATTTTGTAGTATTAATTGGATCTCTTTAGGCTATAATTATCAATAATTTATGCCTTAACAACAATGGGTTTTTTAAAGTCAATTTAATTACCCTTAGGAACATTTGGGCGAATCAACTATAGGATTTAGATACCAGGATTTGGATTTAGTTTGTGAGAACTTTGCATGGATGTAATGAAATACTTCATGATTTTCATTTTGAAATCTTTCACACCAATTCTACAATCTATAATCAATCCATGCCCTTTTTCCTATATGGCTACTTAGGTCAAAACAAAATAATATAAGATTTTAAATTCAAGGTTGAGAGGAATTTCTATTCAAAAAGTTTCTTCTCATTGAGAATTTTCAACATAGTCAAACAATCAATCAAACTTATTTATTTATTTCACATTCCAAAATTAGGAGAATTTTGGAATGTGACAGACTACCACCCTTAAAAGAAATCTCGTCCCGAGATTTGGGAAGGCTAGAAAGAAAGAAAGGTTCGGGATCCATTAGGATGCTACCACCCTTAAAAGAAATCTGACTAGGTCACTTCTCAAGGATTCACATGGCTCAGATTGGTTCTCCTTTAGACTTTTATTGGCACAATGTCTCTAGCACATTCTATACTTCCTGATTGACAGATTCCAAGAAAACAAAAAGGAATTGTGACCACATGCTGATGTCACCAGGGGGTTTCAAATGTTTTACACAGGGGTGAGATCTAGCCTCAGTGGCTGATGGGTGTGGTTCAGGACCACGTCACTGCCACGTCTACGCCACGTCTGCTCGCCGGTGAGCCCGTGCATACGATGGCCGGCGACGATGTAGGAGTGCGAGCTGGAGCGCGTGATCACGCGAGTTGGATAGAGGTGGCCAAGGCAAGCCAGAGGGTGGTGGTGCCGCCTGGATTTGGTCGCCGGAGGAGGGTGCACGGCGGCGGCCAGCGGCAGAGCTTGCAAGTGGTCATAGGGGGAGATGAACCAGAGCGAGAGGGGGCAAGATAGAGGGTCCAAGAGGACCGGTAGCTCACCAGGAGGCGAACGGAGGCGACGACGAGACGCGGGGTGGCCGGAATCGATGGAGAGAACGACACCAAGAGCTTAGGAGGGAGACCTCGATTGGGGCTTCTGGGAGCACGCCGGCTCAAGCGAGCGGGGGTAATCGACCGAGTCGACGAAGGCGGTCATTCCCGCAAGCTCAGAACAACGGGAGGAGGCGAGGAACGACAGCGGTGGGAGGCTCTGGCCGGAGCTAGGGTTCGGCCTCTTCTCGCGAGCGGCACAGGGCGAGAGAGAACGAGATAAGGGTATGGGGAGAGAGGGGAGCGTCGACGTTCTTATCCTTAACTCCAAGGGCGGCGACGGGCATCACAACGCTGCAGGATCGACTGGGGGGTAGAGCATAGCTGGCAAGGCCCTTCTTCCGCAGAGGAGGAAGAAAGGGAAAAGAATGAAGGGGTACGCGGGCCAGGGGTGGGCCGTGATTTGGGCCAGGTGGGCTGCAGGGAGTTGCGCTGAGCGGTGTGGAGGAGAGGAAAAGGAGATGGGCTCGGCCCAGGAAGAGAGGGAGATTGTTTTTATTTGAAAAATTCTTTTTATATTTCTGTTTTATTTTCTCTCTTTTGTATTTGAATTTCAAAACTGTTTTGAGTGATTCAAAAATACCAGAGGCCTTACAAAATATTGAAATACTAGAGGGGCCCTCGTAACTATTAGGGCTCCAAACATTTTGAGGTTTTCAAAATTCAAAAGCCATTTGAATTGATTTCAAAGAAGGAGGAACTTAGGGTTTTAAGAACCTTTTTATTTCATGCATGCATTTTAATATGATGATGCTTATGAATGCACATTCAAATCCTAATTAGCATTTAATAAACTAGGGTTATTACAATTGAACCCTTTGAAATTCTATCTACAACTATTCATGTCCTTCAAGGAGACGAACTTGCAATGGGCTTGGGCCACCTGAAATATTCTTGGGCAGCAAGTCTTCACGGGGGCCTTCCCTGGGCTGGACCGGGTATACCAATGTGAGGCACCCGTAGGGTATATCCATGTCAGTAGCCCCCGAGTGTTCAGTCGAATCGTAGATTCAACTGGAGACTCTATAATCTTCCGGGTGCTTCTCACTCAAACCTGTCTTTCGAATAAGCATGTTAGATCATAGGGATTGTTGATACGTGTGCCCGACTCTCCCGATGGATGAGGGTTAGTTAACTATCATTGGACAAAACAACACGATCTTTAGATTCGAGTCCCTGGAGTCGAACCTGGAACGATGCTAGCGTAATTTGACTCAGGCCATTGAGGTCTTACAGGAGTCGAATTCCATTGTCTTTTAATTGATGTACCCAATGCGTCCTTCGGGATTTTCATCGTGCCTGTTGACATAGGAGTCTACTCGTAGAGCGCAGTCTGGTGCGTTACCAGACCATCAGATGATATCTATAGGGCTTATCTTTGCGTCGTAGACACAACATCCAAAGTTTTATCACCACATAGGTGTTTTGGGTGACCAAGGAGGCTGCTTCTCACTTGGCGTTAATTAGGGAAAGTTGCCAAAGAGATTTTTACCGTACTTGATCCGAAGGATCTCACTCGAATAGTTCATAGGGTGCGCGACCAGCACTCCCTATGGGAGTAGCCCCCCGAGTGTTTGTTCGAGTCATAGACTTGAGAGGAGACTTTAGTTCATTCATTTGCGGATGCGTCGATTATCCAAAGGACGCATTTTTTCGAATGCGCGACCAACGCTCCCTATGGGAGTAGCCCTCGAGTCCGTAGTGGAGTCGTAGACTCGACATAGGACTCGAAGATCTCTTCGAGGTGCTATTAGCCTTATAATTTCTTAGGTGCGCGGCCAGCGCTCCTGATAGGAGTAGCCCCCGAGTAGTTGGTTGAGTCGTAGACAAGTAAGTACTTTATGTTTAGTCGAAATATTCGAGCCATTGCTGGATTTGCTTTGATGACATTATTGCTAACGATTGGTGAGCTCAAACGTCTGTGGTAGTAGAGGCGATGCGACGGGATGATCATGGGGCTCACCGTCTGACGTGAATTTGACTAGTCACGCGTAATCGTGGCAAAAATTACGGCGTCTCCTCGATTTTCTTGTGTAGTAGACGGCGTGCTTGCGATGGTTTAGGTAGATGTTGACACGTGTATGGTTAGATCTTGGGCATGCGTTAGGGATTTTGCATCAACGACTCTGCTTCATCGTCCTCGCCCTTTTATACCGTGGGGAAAACAGAGGAATTTACCCCTTCGCCATTTGCTTCTGTTTATCACCATTTCTACCATTTCTTGAGGATCGACTCCTAGAGCGTGTGATCCAGCGGTGGATCGTCTCCGTTGTTGACGTCGCCGCCATGGATGACGACGCACAGGTAGCGCTCGCGGAGAGGGTCGCTGCTCCCGCAACTTTCAGATCCGGAATCGTAAGTTCTGTCAACACCCGGATTTTTAATCCCATATGCCTGTTATGCCATTGGAATCCCAGGATTACCATTTTTGCGAGACATAACAGATTGGATATCATAGTACATCATCCATTATAAACCATACATAAGGTCTTACAACAAATAAGGATCACATGATCCAGTTTTAATACAATCAAGTAGCGGAATAACGTAATACTAATGATAGTGTAGGCGAGGCTCTATCTTCATGGTCACAGGCAATGCTGACGATGGGAGATGATCCTAGTTGTCGTAACCTTCCCGCTGTCCGTCCTCCTGATACTCCTCTTCATAGTCTGGCCACAGGAATAGCCAGGGACAGAGCCATGAGTACTTTTTAGGTACTCACAAACTAATACTAACAAGTGAAGTGGTTTTGAGTAGGATGCTAAGCTCTAGGTTGTTTTGCAAAAAGCCAGATTTACCTCTACTAAGTTCAGAAGCAAGAAAGCTAATTGAAAGTTTTATAACACCTAAGTGAGAACTTGAATTTCATGTCACAACTCTGTTGTGGTCAAGTCAAGGTCATAAATCATTCATAAGTCATTTTGGAAACATCTGACGACGGAACAGTATGGCCACTCCAACTGTCCATAACCACGTACGCGGCTATTCGAATAGTTTGACACTCTGTAGAGATTGTACACTTTTACCACAACATTCGATACATCCGCCAGGAACAATCCTGAATTCACCATACTCAGTATGCAGATAATCAATCCTAACCTTTCAATTACACGCCCTAGTATAGGCACCTCTCCTATGAGTTTGGCCTCCCAACCATGACCAAATGTCATCTTTGGAACTGCACAGGTGGTCAATCTTCACAAGGTAGCCTCAACTTAAACCGTGGTCGCAAGGGAACCCATACTAAGGTATATAAATTTCCAGTCAAGCCCTACCCAAATTTCGGGTATTCTGGTTGTACGGTAAAATTGGAATGGTATCGCATCCAGACAACCATCAATTTTATAAAGAGCTAAGGCTCATGCCTTAACATTTTCATCATCAAAATCATCTGGTGTTCAAGAACACATGTCAAAACATTTCAGTAGAATGACTCATCATTCTAAGGTTTTCATAACCATTTTCTCCAAGTATTCCCATCTAAAGTTGATCAAGTTTTATGCTTAGCACTAGCATCTACAACTGGGGGATAAACACTAATGAGGGGTGATAAGCAAGTGTATCTTATCTAAGTTCAATCTCATGCCTCAGGATGACATCAAGATTTATCTAACTTAGGACAAGTTTTATGCTCTTTATGCTGCCTTCAAATATCTTTCTAAAGTCTACAAGTCACTAAGTAAACTCAAATAAAAGCTTTGATAAAGAAATAAAATACTAAGCTTGTAAGTAAAACTAGGATTGGGTATCATCAAATGTATCTAACCAAGCATGCTTACTGCATTGCATAGGTTATCTAACTTTCATAGTGACATGGTTATACCCGACGGGTACATAACTTCAGCATACCTGGTCCAGCCCAAGGAAGGCCCACAGCAGACATACGCTGGCCCATGAAGATTTTCGGGTGGCCAAGGCCCATGACGCCTTCGGATCCTTGGAGAGCAAGACTAGAGTTCGAATACAACTTGTAACCTACTCGTATCGGTACCTGAGACCTAGCCTCCTCATATATAAAGGCTAGGAGGGGCCAACGAGCGGGAGAGATCCATACTTTCGTACACGCCTCCACGCCAGATCGAATCTGCGCACCCTGTAACTTTCGGTTCCGCCGTAATCAAAGAGCAGACAAGCAGGAGTAGGGTTTTCCCTCCGGGGGCCTGAACCTAGGTAAATATCGTGTCCCCTGATTGCTTGTCTGTTAACCGTGCCACGATCTCCAGCATCCCCATCTTCTCCAAAACCCAAGTCCATAACAATGGGCATTGACGAGATTAAACCTCGTCAATTCGCGCCGTCTGTGGGAACTGGGGCTGCTGATTGTGCGGTCGTGACGGTTCCGACCCGATCGATCTACAACTCCTCGGCAACGGAGAATCACCTCCTCTTCGGCGCTTTCGACTTCACCGCCCACTCGCCGGCCACCATGAAGGATTTCGAGCCCGTAGGCGACGGACTCGAAATTCTGTTCGGGAGCTTCTGCTTCCAGGTGGGACAAACTGTCACCCTCCGCCTCCCTGAGCGGGTGCCCGTGCCATCCATCAGGCCGCTTCATGGGCTCCGCACCCCGTGCTACGCACGTCACCATCAACAGATGAGTTCTACAGCGGCAGCAGCTGCAACTCCGATCTGTGCGATCCACCTTCGGATGAAGGGACCTACGGTTACGGATCCGAAAAGCTGCAGCAGCAGCCAACCAATCTGCGCTATATATGCGCGCGATCATCCAAACCGACGAGAAAAGCCTAACCCGCCGCCCAACCCCAACCCGCGGGACGAAGCGGCGAAAATGGTGGAAGCGGCGAAAACAGGGGCCACCTCATCCAACTTAGCAAAGAAGGATGGGCGAAGCACGCCCGCCGTCAAAGCGAAATAGTCCTACCTCTGGACTCCCCGTGACCTCGATGGCATACCACTACCTCCTCATCGAGGAGCACAAGAAGCAAGTCAAGATGCAGAGGCGCTCGATAAGCAAGAAAGCAGCCTCGAGTCCGGTCTTGCGACGAGCGCTCTCCGCCATGGGACCCGGCTCCAGCACAAAGCAGAAATCAGAAACAAGCACCACTCTCGGGTGGAAAACATGGACCGAAGGAGCGGCGTGGCGTGACCCGAACCCTCCACACATCGTTCATGGATATGGGCGCCGGCAACAACATCACCCCGAAGACGCCGCAAGCCGCGATCATGGCAGCCACTGCGTATCTTGCGGCTCACCCACCTCCGGAAGGGGACCCGAAAAGGGCCATGCATAGGTCCGCACTCACCGGACTAGGACTAATCGGAGCTGCGCTCCACGAAGACGCTCCTACGGAGCCGAAGAAGAAAGCTCCGGCCAGGCGCGACCGGAGCCCCACCCCCTCATCCGAAGATGAAGAAGAACACGATCTTCCTCGAAGAAAGAAGAGCTCGCACCGCCATAAGCACGACTACGACGCCAGGGACAAGCTTACACAGCGCAAGATCGACAAAGCACGTGCCAAACACGCATGCTCATCCGAATCTGAGATGGATGAATACGAAGGAGAACTCTGCGGGGCTCGATGCTTCAGTAGACCCGTCCGGCGAACACAGATGCCACGCAACTTTAAGCTTCCTTCGGATACTCCAAAGTTCAACGGCACGCAAGATCCAAAGTCCTGGCTCAGCGACCATCTGTCATCCGTCAAGCTTCACGGAGGCAACAAAGAAACCGCCATGCAATGCCTTGTTTGCGGTGACGGTAGCGACTGAGATCAGCTCGGCAGCCTATCATCGGGATCCATCCGAAGCTGGGAAGAGCTAAACATAGCTTCATCCGAAATTTCAAAGGCACCAGCAAAAGGCCCGCCTCAATCGAAGAGTTGCGAGCCTGCACTCAGAGAACGGGTGAATCTATTCGCTCATACATACTACGCTGGTCTACGACCAAGAACTCCGCAGCACACATCTCCGAAGAACGGGCCATCGACGCCTTCAGGGATGGGGTCAAACGCCCAGACTTCAAGGAGAAACTTGGACACGTAAAGCCCAAGACACTCGACCAACTCATGGAAATTGCCAACAGTTGGGCAGACGGCGAAGATTGCATCCAGCAGGCGCAATCAGATGAAGAGGACGACTATGGCCGAAGACGCGAACGCCGCAGCAAGAGGAGACCGCGCGTCTACGAGGACGCGGACCCGATATATGGTCGCGGCAGCCACGCCGACCGCCGTAACGACATCAGCCGCAACAGCGGAGGATACCGCAGCGGAAACCTCCGCGACAACGGACGACCAACGCAGTCGTGGCAACGCCGCGACCGCGACAATGGACCTTCAGCATTCGACAAACTTTCGGGTCCATGCACCATCCACTTCTACATCGACAAATAAGATGACAAAAAGAAAGCTAGCCACATGCTCAAGGACTGCCGCGAGTTCCAGAAACTCAGCGAAAGCATGGTACAGATGAGGCAACAAGCTCCAATTCTTGCGTTCGGAAACGCACTTGCGCCAGGCGAAATAGCACACGGAACTCCTCCACCGCCGCCTATCGGAGGCCCACATCAACCAGCCGCACCAGCGCAAAACAACGCCGGAGTCGCATACCCCCCACCAAAAGGAGCACTCAATATGATACGAAGGGCGCCCAACCAACGAGTGCGAAGAAGATCACCCGCCAAATCAATATGGCCGTGACAACTCCACTGCAATCCTCGAGTACCTCAGCGGATCGAGTCACGCATCACATTCACTTGCGCGGATCACCCTATTCAGATCCTCGCCCGGTCATGCCACAGTCTTTGGGCGCAGATCGGAGGCTTCGAGATGAGTCGCGTCTTCATGGACGGTGGCAGCGGCATCAACCTAATGTTCGCAAGCACTCTAGCAGCTATGCGGATCCCGCAATGCAGCCTGGAACAATCAAACACAATGTTCCATGGCATTGTCCCAGGGAAGGGCATCTTTCCCCTGGGCAAAATAGGGCTCGACGTCATCTTCGGGACACCGGACAACTTTCGGCAGGAGCGCCTAGAATTCGAAGTGGTGGACTGGCCGTCGCAATACCACGCCATCCTGGGACGCGTAGCATTCGCAAGGTTCCTGGCCGTCCCACACTACGCATACCTACTACTCAAGATGCCAGGACCAAGGGGCGTCATCACAGTCCACGGGAGCTTCACCCGATCGGACCAATGCGACAGGGATTTCAACAAAATCTCCCAGTCCTTCGGCATGCAAGACGAGCTTGTAAGGCTCCGCGAAGTGACAGACAATGGGCTACCCCCAGTCACCAAGCAGAACGCACCTGATATGTCTTTCGACTCCACCATCAACACCAAAAAAGTACAAGTCCATCCAACGGATGCCTCCAAGACGGCGCTAATCGCCAACGACCTCAACACCGCATAGGAAAGCGCGCTCGTCGAATTCCTCCGTGAGCGCTGGGAAATCTTCGCCTGGTGTCCTGCGGACATGCCAGGAGTTCCTAGGGAATTCGCCGAGCACGCACTCAATGTCTTCCCAGACACCAAACCAGTCAAGCAGTCCATCCGAAGAGCCAGACCCACGAGCGAAGCTATCGGCAAGGAGATCAAGATTACTCGCAGACTTCATCCGGGAAATCAAGGAAGCGAGTGGCTGGCAAACACGGTGATGGTCACGAAGAAGGACACGGACATCCTGCGGATGTGCGTGGACTTCACGCCCGAACAAACACTGCCCTAAGGACCACTTCCCTCTCCCTCGGATCGACCAGATCATCGATTCGACTGCAGGTTGTGAGAAACTCTCCTTCCTCGACGCCTACTCAGGCTATAATCAGATTCGACTCAAGGTCGAAGATCAAGAGAAAACGGCGTTCATCACACCGTTCGGAGTATACTGCTACAACACAATGCCTTTCGGGCTAAAGAACGCGGGTGCCACGTACCAGCGATGCATGCAGGCCTGCCTCAAGGACCAGATCGGTCGCAACGTCCAAGTCTATGTCGACGACATAGTCATCAAAACCAAGGAGGCAAGAACACTTATCGACGATCTCCGCGAGACGTTCGACAACCTTGATCGCTACAGGATCAAGCTCAATCCAGAAAAGTGCGCCTTCGGCGTCCCCTCAGGTCAGCTGCTCGGATACTTCATCTCTCAACGAGGGATCGAAGCGAACCCGAAGAAAATCAAAGCTATCATGACAATGGAGAAACCGAAAAACCTCAAGGGCGTTCAGCAGCTCGCAGGGCGAGTAGCGGCACTAAGCAGGTTCATCAGCCGCATGGGCGAGAAGGCCCTACCATTTTACCAACTGCTGCGCAAAGCAGACAAGTTCGAGTGGACACCAGAAGCCAACGACGCATTCGAAAACCTCAAGCGGCTCCTCTCCACCTCGCCCGTTTTGGTCACGCCAAAAGAGCGCGAGCCCCTGTTGCTGTACATAGCAGCCACACACCAGGTGGTCAGCACAGTACTTGTGGTCGAACGACCCGAAGAAGGCAAGACCCATGGGGTACAACGCCCAATTTACTACCTCAGCGAGGTCCTCACTCCAACAAAACAGCGGTACCCGCACTACCAGAAGCTGGCCTACGGCGTGTTCATGACGGCTCGACGACTGAGCCACTACTTCCAGGAGCATCAGGTGATGGTCGTCAACGAGGCACCCCTAAACAGCATCCTGAACAATCCAGAGGCCACAGGACGCGTGGCCCTGTGGGGCATCGAACTATCACCACTGGACATCATCTACGAGAAGCGACACACAATCAAATCTCAAGTCCTTCCGGACTTCCTGGTGCACTGGATGGAGCTGCAGCTGCCTGACACCCCAGACATGTCGCAATCCTGGACAATGCATTTTGACGGCTCCAAACGCGAAGCCGGAGGCGAGGCAGAGTCATCTTGACCTCCCAAGGTGACAAGATGAAGTACGTCCTTCGGATGAAATTGAGCCTCCAACAACGAGGCGAATCTGAGGCCCTCATCCATGGCATGCGGATGGCAAAAATATGCGGCGCCAGCGCGCTGGTCATCTACGGTGACTCCAACCTTGTCGTCCGCAGACGATGAATGAGTCACGACGCACCGAAAACATGATCGCGTACCGCATCGCACTATACAACGCCTCGAAGGAGAATTCGGCTGCGAACTTGACGCGTCGGAAGAGAGAGCGAGGAGGCCGATAGACTCGCCAACATCAGCTCCACTTGTGCAAAAGTACCACGGTGTGTTCCTCGAACAGATCTGCGTGCCATCTATCAGCGGAAATTCCCAAGGATCACCGAAGAAGCAGAACACTCGGGGGCTACGCTACCCGAAGGTTAAGAAGGACCCGAAAAGTTGGATACCGAAGTCGCCATGGTCAACCTGATGCAGGTCATGGCAGTCGAAGAAACCCGGACACGTCCATACCTCCAGTTCTTGCTAAACGGAAACTTACCAGACAACCCGACAGATGCTCGGCGCATATCTCGTCGGTCAAAAGCCTTCACCATCATCAACGGCGAACTGTACAAACGCAACATTATAGGCCTCCTACAACGGTGCGTCACCATCAGCGATGGCAAGACCATACTCCAAGATATCCACGAGGGCATCTGCGACCACCACGCAGGCAGCCGCTCCCTTGTCGCCAAAGCTCTACGAGCAGGATTCTATTGGCCATGACGCCAGCTTATAAAGGACATCGTCCGAAGATGCAACGGTGCCAACGGTTCGCCGACAAACCGCGACGCACTGGGTCGAACTCCGACCCATACCCATAGCTTGGCCTTTTGCTCAATGGGGCCTTGACATGATCGGCAAACTGCCAAAATCCTCGAAGGGAGGACACGTCTTCCTCTTGGTCGCAGTCGACAAATTCACCAAGTGGATCGAGGCCATGCCAGTCACCAACCAGAAGGGCAAAACCGCCGTCAAGTTCTTAGAATCCATAGTCTACAGGACTTCTGCGAAGGCCTCGGGATCAATATCACGTACGCCTCAGTAGCGCACCCGCAAACAAGCGAACAATGGAAAAGGCCAGCGGCTAATCAGCGGCATCAAAACACCTCATGAGCTCACTCGAGCACAAAGCGGCAAGCCCGGGCGAAAGAGCTACCATCTGTCCTGTGGAGCTTACGAACTATGCCAAACAGCTCCACCGGCTACACACCGTTCTTCATGGTACACGGAGCTGAGGCCGTGCTACCGGCGAATGCGTCACCGAGCTCCACGAAGTAAACTTAGGCGAGGCGAATCCACGGCTGCACTCGAAGACACCGTCGACTCACTCGACGAAGCACGGGATATAGCAGCAGCTAGATCCGCGGTGTACCAGCAAAGCCTCCGCAACTATCACAGCCGTCGGCTGCGCCCCAGGTCCTTCGTCGAAGGAGACCTCGTCTTGCGACTCAAGCAAAAGCGACCGAACAAACTCGATTCGCCATGGGAAGGACCCTATGTCATCACCGAAGTCATCCCAGGTGGCGCCTATCGCCTCAAGCACGTGGAGTCTGGAGTCGCATACTCCAACCCATGGAACATCTCGCACCTGCGACGATTCTACCCATAGCAATGGGCAATATACCCCTTTTACTTTCAATAAGGCTTACGGCCAAGGCTACTCAGCCGAACCATGTACCTCCTCCATTACGCTACAAATAAAGCTAAGTGTCTCGCTCCCAACCTTCGGTTGACTATTTCTCTGCAACTTTGTTACATGCTACTAACGCACTCGGGGGCTCCCCCCACCTCACGATTTCATCGACTGAGGACAAAACGCGCTCGGGGGCTCCCCCCACCTCACGATTTCATCGACTGAGAACAAAACGTGCTCGGGGGCTCCCCCCACCTCACGATTTCATCGACTGAGGACAACACATGTACACCTGAGTAGCTGACCACGTCAGGCTAACTAAAAGGGCACGTACTAAATCAAAGCACTGCGTAACAAAGCAAGCAAACCTTTACAACAAAGGGCACATACGCCTAGCCGCAATATACAAATTTTACATCTATCTGTTTATTTTCAGGTTCTACCTATTACGAGAATAGCTGAGCACGCTGCTCAAACAAGTCTACAATCTGTTGACATCTTGCCTTACTGACAGCGTAATGCGGACGCATATTCCACTCGCCACCATCTGGCGAGGAGGTGGCCCGATCATACAAAGACCAAATCTACATCGTATGCACACCTCACAAGAGACAAGGCAGCCTTCACCCCTGCGACAAGCTGCTGCCGCACCAGCTCCTTGACATTGCTGGCACTCCGAAACTTCGCCAGAAGACCTGCAAAGGGTCGTCGGCGCGCCATCCAACGGAAACATGACGTGCAACACCGAGGGAGCGATATGCACTGGCGGAGCACCCGTGAAACACGGAAGACGCGATCCTGCACCGTCGCGGAACCATGGCACGATCGCGATCCACCCAAAAGAAGCCACCGACTTCCACGTCTGTTGAGTCAAACAATTGACTCGAACAGCAATCGCTCCTTTTCTTCCTTGAATTGAGATTCGCTGCGACAACAACCTGAGAACAAGAGTAAGGCCAGGGCTCACCGAAGAACTAAGCTACGGCCGAAAGAAGGATCAACTTACACTGCGGCTGCTCGGAGCCGACCCAGCTCCGCCATCAAGTATTCCTCTCTGGCTGCACTACGGTCGCTGGACTTCCAAAGCGTCGGCCAGCGTAGCCCAAGCAAATCCTCTCCAAGCTGTGCAGCGATCCCGGAAAGCGGTGTGAAGAATCATCCAACGATGCTCGCAAGGACCTTTCGGATGAAGTACCAACTGGGTCAACACCCGAAGGAACCTAAAGCAGAAGAAAAAGAAGACACACAGATACTCAGCCAAAGATAAAGCCCAACTCGGAGGAATTCATTAAATAAGGCCACTGCGTGGCTCAAGAATGGTGCTACAAAAGATATTTACAGCAAAGTAAACTACATACTACCCTACATCTCCTATGCCTAAGGCGTAGGACACGAAATCGCCTCGAGCCGACCGCCTAGCTTTGGCCTCGCCTACTGCTGCCGCAGATACTCGACAACAAGTCAATGAGCTTGGGCCCATATAAATGCTGCGTGGCGGAGTAAGCAGCGAAGGCTACCTCGATCCATCCGCGGCCGTCGGCATCCGAGAAGTGATCTGGGCAAGTCCAGCTCCGCCCGGCCGCCATGGCCATCGCCAGCCCGGACGGACACGCCGATGCCCTTACGCTATGCGCTTATGCAGCTGCGGTAACCGGTAGAGCCTCTGCGAGCACCCACATCTTCAAGGGTTGCGCCCGCCGGGAAGAGCTCTGGTAGAAGCGACCAAGGACCTCCTTTCCTTGGAAAGGGAGTTGGCAACAGCTGCGGCGGTCTTCGACCGCCACGCGGCATCATCGAGCACTCCCATGCTCGAGCACCACGTCAAACTTCGATGCTGCGGCATCTGAGACAAAACAGAAAACATGAAGAATAGCAACATAGAAGAGGACTCGAAGAAAAAGAAGTCATGAAGCTAGCACTCACCGAAATAGCCTTGGCAGCAGCCATGAGCTTCTCACTTCTCCTACCTCACGACCTGCGGCTTCCTGCTGAGACGCTCTTCGCTTGGCTGCCTTTGGCTCCAGCTCAAGGCGCTCTTTCACCTCAGCGGCAGCTTCAGCCTTCTGCTGCAATTGGCCAAGGCTCTTCTTCAGAGCATCAACCTCACGAAGAGAGTCATTATGCTCCTCTGCATTCACAACAAGCCAGCGTCAACAAACAGGACAAGGATAAACAAAAAAGTACTACAAAGGCGAATACCTTTGCTGCTGCAGTTTCACCTCCAGTCGGTGCTCCTCCACCAGCCGCTTGGCCTCTCGGACACAAGGCTGCAGAAAAAGCAATAGCGATAAGAGCATGACTTGGGGGCTCCGCCCAAAACAAAGAAGCAAACACAACATCAGCACACGAAGACGCCCGGGGGCTCCCCCCGTGACATGAAGCAGAAAAACTTACGTGCTCCGAAGGCGAACCCGCAGGCCTGCCTGCGAAATTCTGAGGCGCAACCACCAGCCTCTCCTGCACAAGAGGAACTGGTGCAGCACCACCCGACGCCGCCCACTTTATGCGAGGCGGCGGCCTGTTCGACTCCCCATCATCTCGCGCTCCATCACTAGAGCCGTCGGAGGATTGCCTATCTGAACCAATCAACACAGGCGCAAAAATAACAAGTGAGCAAAAGACAACAGTGGCAACAAGCACACTTACGAGCCCAACGCGCTCAGGTCAAAGATAGGAGAAGCCCTCCGGGCCCTCTTCTCCTCCTTCTTCTCCTCCTTCTTCTCTTCCTTCTTCCGCTTTCTTTGGCGGGTGCGAACAACTTTCGCCACGAGGCAGCAGAATAGGAAGACGAACCCCAGAACATCATCATGACGCTCAAGACCAGAGTTCACGGGAGTCGGAGGAGTCGAGGCATCCGAAGACTCGCTCGAGCTCCGTGATCGCTTACTCGAATGGTCTTCACTCGATTCGTCGGCATCCTCCGCCGGAGATCGCGCCGAAGGAAGCTCGGACACGGAATCCACCACTTCATTATCCGGGGCATTCGGATACCTTTCGGGCAAAGGCGGTGCCATGCCCGGCACTTTGAAGCTCTACAAGAGGAGAAGAAACTTTGTTAGCAAACAAAGGACACAAGTACACAACTGACAAAAAAGGGAAGCACTACGTGCGCAAATCTACACCTTTGGCACGGCCAACATCGACGAAAAGGGCGGAGTCAACGACTTCCTCGGGATTTCCTCGTTGGCCTTGAACTTCAACAGCACGCGAAGAGCCCTGTCAAGTTCCACCTCGGAGATTTTCTCACTCGAAACCCTCGTCGGATCACGGCGCCCAGAGTAAAGGAACATCGGATGCGCTCTAGCCTGGAGCGGCTGCACCCGACGCTCAAGAAACACCCGGATAATGTCGACACCGTTCACCTCCTTCTCAGGAATCAATTGGAGCTCCTCCACCCGACGGTACAAGGCCTCTATCTCCGCCACCTCACCGTCTAAGATCTGATTTTTCCAGGACCTCTTCTTCACAATTAGCGGGAGGGTCAAAAGAGCGAGACCAAAGTCTTGCCAGGCGACGGAGTCACGGATGTAGAACCATTTCCTCCGCCATGATCTTGGACAGATTCGGACATGGAGAAGGAAAAGAATTGGACATCGGGACTAAGAGAGATGATGAAACCCCCAATGGGATACACACCATCCGAACCAGACTGCCTCCTCACGGAATACAGTTTCCGGAAAAGGCCAAAGTGCGGCTCAATGCCAAGCCAACACTCGCAAAGTGTGATAAAGCACGCGATGTGGAGAAGAGAATTGGGAGACAAATGATGGAGTTGAACCCCATAGAAGAAGAGCAGTCCACGAAGGAAGTCATGTACTGGATACGAAAACCCACGCAAAACAAAGGCGACGAACATAACCCGGTACCCAGATGGGGACGGGGATTACCTCATTGCGGGAGTCTCACGGCCGTCGCGTCTGCGGGATCAGGCTCGCTCGTGCAGCTTGCGAGAATCGCTCTCCGCGTCTCGATCGCCGCGAGCCACCATCGGTGACACGAGCAGCGGCGCCCTTCTTGCCTCCGGCGGCGCTGGTCCCAAGCTGCAGATGAGGACTTCTTCTTCCCCATGGCGCTCTGGCGGTGGCGTTGCCAATGGCGAAGACAAAGAAATGCGAAAGGAACTCTCAGCACGCAGCAAGAATCGCCGGCGCAAGGAAGCAATGGACAGATGAGCGCTGCGGTAAAAAGACATACCACGATTTCACCACGGATTATAACAGCAAAGGCGGCGCTGCGGCCGTCCATCGAGAAGACCTAACACCAGCGGCAGATCTGGCCATCGCGTCACACAAAGCGAACCATCGTTCCCACGGCGTCCACTGGCGTGGAGATCGAGGAAACGCCGTAATCATCTCACGCCGCGTGACGGTCAATTCAAAGTCGGAAGTGGGACCCACACCCGTCAAGTCAAGTCATCTCCGGCGCAGCGAGCGCTTGAGGTCATCGATCGTCGACCAGCGTCATCAAAAGCTATACTAGCACCAACTTCGGCTACACAGCTAAGAGTACTCACTCGAATCTACGATTCGACTAAATACTCGGTGGCTACTCCTATCAGGAGCACTGGTCGCGCACCCGATGTACTTCCGGGTCAGATGCATGCAGATTTTCCTACTACCGTTGCATGATACAAGACTCGAGTCTCGCCGAGTCTACGACTCCGCCAGACACTCGGGGCTACTCCAAAGCGGAGCGATGGCCGTTCACACACAAGAGCTTGAGTCCTCGTCGAGTCCACGACTCCACTACGGACTCGGGGCTACTCCCATAGGGAGGAAGGATTTCAGCATCCGAAAATTTTGAGTCCCACGGACTAAACAACTGAGCAATGCTTGCACTAAAGTCTCCGCCGAGTCTCGACTCGAGCAGAGACACTCGGGGCTACTCCCATAGGGAGCGCTGGTCGCGCACCCTATGAAATCTTCATTGCGATCTTCGGACCCGCATGCAAAACTTTTCGGCAACTCTGCCCCAATTAATGCTAAGTGAGTAACATTCTCCTTGGCCACCCGAAACACCTCCGCGGTGATAAAATTTTGGATGCTGCGTCTGCGACGCAAAGATAAGACCTCTGAGATATCATCGATGGCACAGCAAGGCACTGATTGCCTTCTGCTAGTATGAATCCGTACCAGCAGGTACGATGAAAAATCCCGACGGACGCGTTGGGTACACCATTTAAAATCACTGGAATTCCACTCCTGTAAGTCCTGCGTGGCCTGAGTCGAATTACGCCAGCATATGTTCCGGGTTCGAGTCGAGGGACTTGCACCTGAAGAAGATCGTGTTGTTTTGTCCTAAGACGATTAAGCGACCCTGATCCGTCGGGTGAGTCGAACACGCATCAACAATCCCTACACATTCTCTTGAAAAACAGAGTTACACCGAAGGATTGAAGAGTCCTCACCGAATCTACGATTCATTGAACACTCGAGACTCTTGACATGGTTATACCCGGGGTACATAACTTCAACATACTGGTCCAGCCAAGGAAGGCCCACAATGAGACATCGCTGGCCCATGAAGATTTTCGGGTGGCCAAGGCCCATAGCGCCGGATCCTTGGAGAGCAAGACTAGAGTTCGAATACAACTTGTAACCTACTCGTACCGGTACCTGAGACCTAGCCTCCTCATATATAAAGGCTAGGAGGGGCCAACGAGCGGGAGAGATCCATACTTTCGTACACGCCTCCACGCCAGATCGAATCTGTGCACCCTGTAACTTTCGGTTCCGCCGTAATCAAAGAGCAGACAAGCAGGAGTAGGGTTTTCCCTCCAGGGGCCTGAACCTGGGTAAATCTCGTGTCCCCAGTTGCTTATGCATTAACCGTGCAACGATCTCCAGCATCCCCATCTTCTCCAAAACCCAAGTCCATAACAATGGGCATTGACGAGATTAAACCTCGTCACATAGTTGCAAGTGTTAGCTTGCATAATTGCAAGTATAAGCTTCCCTTGTGCAGAGTAGTGGTTGAAGTTCTCCTCGGCTTCTTCCTTGTAGAATCCTCCTTCCTCCTCGTATCCTTGGTCGGTACTAGCGTATATAAATAAATACAAGGTACACAATCACCACACAATTCTTAACTACTCTATTTAGCACACAAAGGTTCACACTAGATGATCTAGCATCATCACTATTATCACAAAGATTAAAGCACTTGTCTTATTTATTTTATTTTAGAAAAGTAATTTCTACTCTTTGAAAAACTACTTAAGATTTAATGTTCTCCCACTAAAACATGGGATCATGTTGACACATGTCATCACCACATATCTCAGTGCGTGGAAATGTGATTTAAAGTGGTGTCACAATTTAATAAGGTTTAACCTTTTTATTTTAATTAAATAAAATGACTAGAATGGCCCATGGGGCATTCTTTTATTACTTGATCATTATTAGTGTAAGTAAATATATATTTTTTTATATATTCTGAAAGTTATGGTTAAATGTGATTTTTGAGAGTTGAATCAACTCAAAAGCTTGTATCACTGAATTTTGAAAAATGTTTGAATGGATAAAAGCTTCTGCCTTGTTATTTTTACCAAGGGTGATATACAACTCCAATTGGTTTGAATCCAACGGGCTTGGATTAGCACTCCAGTACCTTTCTAACAAAATTGGTTTCATGCATTTTGGTTCAGTGAATCGAGCTGGGTTAATTTTTGAATCTAGGTACAAAACTGGGTTTGAACTAAATTGGAAAATCTAGATTTAAACTACTGGGTCGAGCGGGAACGTTAACTGGGCCGGCCCACTATGCACAGCGCGTGCAGGCTGGTTAAGTGAACGACCCCACTCATCAGTGAGTCAGCGAGTGGCGAAGGGGTACAGGGTGATCTAGGCCGTGCGATCTAGTTCTAATCCTACGGCTGTGGTTCATCGTCCACGCCTAAAGAGGACGCGGCAAGGTTGAATCCTAGTGCGACCAGTGGGGGATCACCGGGGCTCCAACGATGGTCGGCGGTGGGGGTGAACGACGAAGTCAACGACGATGATCCTCCTGGTACCGGTAGCTCCTTCTGAGGCGGCTCCAATCGACGGTGCCTCTCCTCCTCTGCAGCGGCGAACTCCAGTGAAATTCCGGCCGCCTGGTGCTCGCCTTGCTCCGGGAGTGAGTGGGTGTGATCAGTGAGAGGTGGGGGGTGATATGGTGTGCTCAAACCGAACAGGGGTAGCCTCCTTTTATAGTGCCTGAAGGGGACCGATGGGCGCGGGTGGAGCTCGTCGTGGTCGTCAGCACAGTGTGCTAATGGCATGGGCGATGATAGGGGACGGTGCGTTGCCTCCTGGAGAAGCTCAATGGCTTGATGGCGTGGCATGAGGCGGTGAGGAACGGTCAGAACGTCGCGGCGCTCTAGGCGGGTCCAACGGCAAGTTTAATGGCGCACAACGTCCATGGTCCGCGCGGCGGCGAACGGGGTTGTCTAGCGGGTTGCTGGGGTGCTGGCGATCATGCACACAAGCGGCGAGGCCGGCGTGCGGTCTGTGGGCTCGTGTCGCTGATGGCTAACTGGCGCGCTCTCGGCACGCACGCAAAGAAAATGGACGCGAGCTTGTCGTGTGGTCCAGGGGCTGGCAAGGCTCGAGCGTTGGACAGGGGGTGGCAGTGGACGGTGGTTAGTGCTCCAGACAAGGTTGGCGAGGCTAGAGCTTCTCCTAGCTCGCTGGCGACATGGGGGTGGCAAGGGTGCTCTCGGCATGGTCACCATTGATGGCTATGCATGCTCACAGTGATGCTAAACATAGTTTGATTAGTTTGATCATCTACTGAGAGTGTAGAGTGAGCTAGAGAGGGGACAAGGGTCGCCAAAATTACTGCTACTAATAGTGTTTTTGGTTTGTTTGTTTGCTGATTACAAGGTGTTTGATGAAATGGCTGAAAGAGATTCAAATTTGAATTTTGGATTCAAACTTGCTGGGCTTGCTAGGTACATACTAGGGAGTCTCTGGTTAGTTGGATTGGTCAAGTGGAATTGGTTTGGTTAGGTTTTGAGAAACGGTGATCTTCACATATGAATCAGATTCAATTTTGAATTGTGATTTGAATCAAGTTGCCTAATGTTTCTGTAAGTTTGAAAGGTGGGCTTTGCTTCACTTTTACTTGGTCTTGCAAGGGGTGAAAAGAAATGGAAAAGTCTCTGTTTGAAATCTTGGACTAGAAACACTCAAAGTGACCTAGTGAGCAAGATTGGCAAAAATGACCATTTGCTTTATTTGTTTTGTTTTTGATTTTCTCTTGATCTGCTTGGAATTTTTTTAGATGATGTTATTTTCATATTTAAACCATTCCTTGCTATTTAGGTTAATCACACAAGTCCATTCATGCATTCATACAATCATCACATACACACATGCATTCATTTGGTTTTTATTTAATTAAATTTTTTGTTAACCCTAATTTTAGTGATTAGAATTTGATAATCATGATCAAGATTTTTGGGATGTTACAGGTTCCTTCATCCGAAGGAGGGTCGCATAGATCGGAGTTGCAGCTGCTGCTGTCATCTGAATCACCTGTCAGCGACGTCGTGTGCAGGGCGTCGATGGGTGGGACCCATGAAGCGGGCCTAATTGATGGAAGTGGCGCCCGCTCTGAGAGGCAGAGGGTCTACCCCACCTGGAAGTAGAAGCTCCTGAACAACATCTCGATTTTGTCGCCTACGGATTTGAAATCTTTGCAGGTGGCTGGCGAGTGGGCGGTGAAGTCGAAGGCACTGAAGAGGAGGTGATTCTTAGTCATCGAGGAATCGTAGATCGCTCCAGATGGGACCATCACGACCGCATGATCAATGATGGGCTCAGATCACCGTAGAGCCTCGTTGGGATACCCTAAGAGAAAGGTGTGATGAACACAACAACAAGTTTTCCCTCAGTTATGAAACCAAGGTTATTGAACTAGTAGGAGCAAGGAAACAACTCCAAGGTGTTGCTAACAACTTGGAATCCTGCACAACACAAACTCAAGACTTTGCCCAACTTACAGTGAGGTTGTCAATCTCACTGGTTTGCTGAAAAAAAGGATTAAACATATAGTATGGAAGGTAATAGTTTCTTGTAAAAAGTAAACAGGTAACAGTAGATGATGTAACAATGGTAAAGATTGGACCGGGGTCCACAGTTCACTAGAGGTGTTCTCCTTAAGATAGATAACATGCTGGGTGAACAAATTACAGCGGGGCAATTGACATACTGAGCAAGGCATAACAATGCAAATAATAGACATCACGATTCCTATGATATTTGATTGGGCATTACAACAATATACATAGACCGTAATCCAACTGCATCTATGACTAATAATCCACCTTTAGGTTATCATCCGAACCCCCTCCAGTATTAAGTTTCAAGCAATTAACAACTGCATTAAGCAATGTGTGTAAGGTAAACAATACAATTGTTCCATGAACAGAAGATTGTTGTTTTTTCCCTAGTAGAAACATCACATCTATAACCTTAGAGATTCCTGTCACTTCCCCAGATTACTAGAGGCATGAACCTACTATCGAGCATAAATACTCCCTCTTGGAGTCACTAGCATCTACTTGGCCAAGATATCTACTAGCAACGGAGAGCATACAAGATCACAAACAACAGGACTGAGCAAGGCATAACAATGCAATACTATACATTCATGATCCTATGAGATTCGATTGGGCAATACAACAAGATACATAGACCACCATCCAACTGCATCTATGACTAGTAATCCACCTTCAGGTTATCATCTGAACCCCCTCCAGTATTAAGTTGCAAGCAACGGATAACTGCTTTAAGCAAAGCGTGTAAGGTAAACAATCCACTTGTTCCATGAACAAGAGACCATTGTTTTCTCCCTAGTAGCAACATCACATCTACAACCTTATAGATTTATGTCACTTCCCTTAGATTATTGTAAGATCCCTCCTTTATAAAGGAAAAGGATCCCTGTGATTGCAATGCTAGTCCCTGGATCAATGCTAGCATCCAAAGTTTAAGATGAAGTACACAGATACAAAGGTCATTTATTACAGCCATTCCAGAGATAAACATAGTCTTTACAACTCCAAGGCCACAGGCCTAATACAAGAGTTTGAATAAGTAAATAAATAAAAGTCTTCATCTTCATGTGCCACAGGCAAACATGTTGAGTGTAGACTCATGACACCTAATCCTCATCAGAGTAACCTGCAACATCACAAGTTACAACCACAGTGGGTCAATACATTGGAATAGTATTGGCAAGTGATACCTTAGTATAACTTAGGTGGACTAGATACTATATGCAATTTGGCTAAGTGTAGCTTGGCTTGCTTTGCTCAAAATAGGTTTTACCTATTAGTTGAAAACACTAAGTTTTTCTTTGTCAAAGCTTTTCCCAAGGAACCACCAATAGACATTGAGGCCTTCACCCTTGTTCACCCACAAGTTTTTACTTAGAAATTGGGATGAGGAGATTCTTGATAGATTCCATGTCTTGATGCTCAAGTTGTCCATTGCCATGGACTTGGCTAAGTACTTAGATTTTTCCATCTGCAGAGGTTGTGCACTTTCCCCACCAGACTTGGTTTCACCAAGACAGGACCTTTCAGAAGCCTTCCCTTAGACCAAATGGACGCGCTCCAACCTATTATTCCCACTACCACCAACTGTCCAAATGGCTAAGTTCTAGCAACCTATATGGTCCAGGCAGAGCCCATATTGCCAAGTGGCTGCACTAGAAGCTTCTTAACACTTGGCCTCTAAAATCTCTTTGTTCCTGGGTGGCTTACCACAAGTGAGATACACAAGGTAAACCATAGAGATGGGCCTTGTGTAACCACTCAACATAAACCATTCCTTCCATTCCACCCAGATGTTTTATTAACTTAGTTGTTTTATTAGGCAAAACACAAGTCCAAAGACTTAGAAATATTTTTCATCATAACATGTATATTTCACCAACCCTGGTTTGCTACTGGCTAGGCTAAGCATGGCATAGATAGTAACTTAACTTAGAAATTCCCTATCAATTCTACAACTACTAGGATTTCCCATCATGGCATATAAGCAAAATATAGCATGCAAGTCTAACAAAATATTTCTAATGCTTAGTAGAAAACATAGGATACAATTATTCATGAAGTACCACTTGCCTTGGTAGTTTGGAGAGTAGAACTCCTCACAATCACAATCACTAGCACCAAAATCTACACAAAGCATCATAGCCACAATCACATACCAAACATATACAACCAAAAATATATGCATGCATGCAAAATGATATGTGATGGTTTTTAAAACTCAACAAAGCAAGTAAACAGTACTGATTCATAAACAAGTTGAAAACTTGCCAAACAACATTTGTTTAACCCTAAATCATTTCCTAAACATTTCCTATACTCAAATTATCCCTACACAAGTTTCTGCAAATAAAACGTTTTTAATAGAAGCTAAACATTAAACACATTGCATATTTAGAAAGAGCTTACTCTCCTGATTCCAACGGTATAAAATTTGTCAAATTCTAACATGGGGATCAAAAGTTATAGCCCAATCAAATTTGAATAATAATCAGATTCAAATCCAGTTTTAAATCTAAACCACTGCCACGCGGCGCTATTCTATTGGCCGGTACCGCTTCGCGTTGGATCGTGCTCGCGCACCGTCAGATCTTACTTAACATCCGCGGCTCAGATCTAATCATACCTCTTCGGTGATGGATCTATCGCGTCCACTGGATCTAAATCGAACGGCCCTAAGCAGCTAACCCTAAACTGGCGGCGCTAGCGGCGGCGACAAGCGGCGGTGCGCTCTGTCTGTGGCGGAGCCGGCGAACTAGGTCGTGCGGGGAGGTGGGAGGATGCTCACCAGAACCGCAGTGAAGAGGTAAAGCTCAACGTGTCCCTGGTTGGCGAAGGGGCGCTCAGAGTCGTCGTGGATTGCTCGTCGGAGTTGTCCCTGGCGATGGTGGCTTCTGTTCGTCGACGTTGGCGATGCTCTGGGCGGTGCTAAGACAAGGGGAGGGTACTGTTAGATGCGCAGGACTTTGGGGATCTTACGCGTATCCAACAGAGGGAGAGGGGAGGCTGGGACTTACGGGAAAAAGGTCGCCGGAGTTCAAGCAGAAGCGGCGGTGCTTTCGACGCTAGCGTGCTGAGACCATGTCGCGTGCAAGCAGGAAGTGTCGATGCGTGCATGGGCATGTAGAACAAGCTAGCATGAATCATAGATGAGAGTGCGGTGCTCACCGGAATAAGTCGCGGAGTCGTCGACAATGAGTGCGGCTCGAATTGCCAGCCGACCTGGTGGCGGAGTGGAGGTCTTGTGTGAGGAAAGGCTCATGCGGTGAGAGGAGCTTAAGTAGGCGGGGCTCGACAGGAAAGCGCTGTGGATTCAATGGTAATTCGCCCGCGTGATCAACGCCCGACAGCGGCCCATGACGTGCTCTTCTGAGATTTGGGGAAGACGACGGTGACGTGGATGGGGCCCAGTTGTCTGCGAGAGAAACAGAGGGGGGTGGGGTCCTGGCGTCAGTCACTCGATGGGTGCGTCTGCGAGTGAGAGAGGGAACCCGGGTGGGCTTAGTGGGCTGCTTTCTCAGTTGGGCCAAAAGACTGGCGCTGGCCCTTTTCTATTTTCTTTCTCTTTTTCTTTTTCTGTTTTGAATTTCTGGAATGAATTTCAAATGGTTTCAAAAGCTTTTTGAATTCAAACTTTTTCAGGATTTTGTAGGGTGCAACATTCACACTCCTGGGCATAAAATCAAGTGGTTACTTTGAATTATCTTGGTCATTTAGAATAAAATAAAAATAAACAGTGACATAGCACTTGATTTGGAAATGTTTTGAAAATGGTTTTGAAACCACATTTGTTCTATGAATTTTTGTCCAAACTCCACATTCAATCCAATCAACAAGGAAGCCAACAAAACTTGGTTTAAAACACTTATGCTCTCAATTGAGGATGGTCATTTGATTTAAGTTTGCTCACATAAAATAATAGCACTATGTGCTTCTGTTTTCTTGAAAATAGTTGAAAAATGATCTCAAAATTATATGCATGCATGAATGATATGCAATCTTTGAAATCATGATTTTAGGGATGTTACAATTAAATAGAGGCATGAACCCACTATCGAGCATAAATACCCCCTCTTGGAGTCACTAGCATCTACTTGGCCAAGATAGCTACTAGAAATGGAGAGCATGCAAGATCACAAACAACACAGACATGATAGAATCAATAAGACAAAACCATTGATCAATCTGACATAGTAATCTCAATATCCATTGGATCCCCGCAACACAACATGCATGAATACAAATAGATGATCGTGATCATGAACGGAGCTCACAAGATCTAAACATGGTAGCACAAAGGAGGAGATACAACCATCTAGCTACTACATGGACCCCTAGTCCAAGGTGGAACTACTCACGCTTCATACCGGAGGCTAGCATGATGAAGAAGAAGGCCTCCGGGAGGATCTCCCCTCCGGTAGGGTGCCGGGAAGAGCTTCAGATTCCCACGATCTAGGGACGACGGTGGCGGCGGCTACAGACTGTTTCGTGGAATATGTATCGGGTACTTAGGGTTTTGGTATCGGGGGGGGGGTCTTTATAGGCGAAGAGGCGAGGTAGGGGGCGGCCAGGGCAGATGCACCCCCTAGGCGTGGGCTAGGGCGAGCCGCACGGCCAGGGGGTGTGGCCCCCTGGTGGCTCCCCTCTGTATCGTCTTCTGGCTCCGAGTTCCCCACGTTAAAATATTGACTTTGGCTATTGTCTCGTCCAATTCTTAGAATATTGATTTTCTGCCTTTTTTGGAACCAAAAACAGAAGAAAACATGCAACTGGCACTGTGGCATCTTGTTATTTGGTTAGTACCAGAAAACATATAAAAAGCACCTCAATGTGTAGATAAAGCAAAGCAAAGTAGATACTAAACAAGCATGTAACATAAAAAATTATAGATACGTTTTCAACGTATCAAGCATCCCGAGCTTAACTCCTGCTCTTCCTCGAGTAGGTAAGTGATAAAAAGAATAATTTTTTAGGTGACATGCACCATCAAAATCAAGATCAAACCATTTGCAAGCATTGAAAGCTGGGATCAAATAAGTCTAAACATGAGCATGAAAGATGGAGTTCTAACAATAAGACAAAGTAACTATGCATGCAACATGAAAGGTTACAAACAAAGATTCATGAATAACATGCATTAAAAAACATTTGTTTGTTTCACATATATAAAACATAGCATAGTGGCATTCAGCTTGTCCCTCATGGAGTAGAAAAACATAAATGCATAGGACACCTTCAAAGTTCATAAGAGTGACTAGATACAAATAGCACAAGATCAAGCAATATCAACAATATGCATCAATCAATAAGTTTTGGGACAATGCACATAGAACTAAGAATGGCAACTATTCTCTATTAATTGGTGCCGAAGGATAGAAGGTGGAGACTCAATATAATGGTGGAAGAAAGGCCCTTCATAAAGGGAAGCGGGGATTTCAAGTTTGATAAAGAGCTTCCAAAAATTATGGTACTTGTTAGCTTTTAGCTCTCATTTCCCATTTCATAAGCATCTTGAAGTGATTAAGGTTAAAGTGAACAAAGTATGGAGTATATGCTTGAAAAGTATAAGTTGGCAATCTCATGTCCCTTGAGTACGAGGGCCGCTCCTCATGCTACTCAAGTTCAGTTAGTTGAAAGTTCTTGTCATAGTAAGTACATGTGTATCATAGAGAACCGCCAACGGGGTACCCCTTGCACATGATACATGAGATATCCCATAATCAAAATGACAAGGCAAGCAGACAATGAGCATCTTAGCAATCTTCTTATTTACCATGGGAAAATGGTGTTTTTCCCCTCTTTCCTCTTTTCTCATCTCTTTTTTTCTTTCTTTTTCTCAATCTCTTTTTCTATCTCTTTTTTTATAAGAAGAATGCTTCATAGATTGCTCACTATGGTGATGCTTCAAGTTGCCACCATGATTAGACATGGCTTAGGCTAGCGTCCCAGGCGTTTCTCTAACACACATACATAACTCCATGGACTTACAAGCTCCCCTTTCATTTCACACCGACGACATCCATAGACAAAAGAGCATGATATCAACTGTGTAAAATGAACAAGTGCAATGTTGAAAGCGTTCCCCGTGACAGCATAGTTCTGCTAATTCCAACATATAAGTGCAAGATATACAACATAGATGACACAATGGTTCAAGTTTATTAGGGGCAAGAAAAATAAAGTGCGCCATCAAGTTCGTGAGAGCTTTAATCACTAAATTTTCACATGACAAAATACTTTTTAATTGGAAGATAGATGAAAACAAGAATATACTTGGAATGGTGTAACACACCATGCATAGGAATTTATAGTGGACACTTTGGAATAACTTGGTTTCTTGGGAGTTGGATGCATGAGTAGACCTTACTCATACAAGTGGAGGATAGCAAAAGACTGGGAGCGACCAACTAAGAGAGCAATAATGGCCATAATCATGCAAAGCGACAAAACATTACTAATCAAAGCATAAATTGGTACTACAAGTCAAGCACTAAATGATCATAGAGGCTATGGTGACTGGTTCATAGCCATAACATGGTGTGAGCATGTGCCAAGTCAACCCAAACAAAGCATCAAAGGAGAATACCACAATACTATGATTTTATATGCTAAAACAACGCATGATTCATCCAAGGCACATTAAGAAATCCCAATTGTTTGGAACAAGTCATGCTACAGTAATAATCACTAAGCATAAGGTCAAAACAACATCTAGCGTGACATGCTAAAGTCTAAGTCACAGTCAAAGCAAGCTCCTCTTGTACTATTTGAGCAAGAACTTTCTACTCCTTTCCAACACCAATCAACTTATTTGAAACAACACAAGGAGTATGGGGGTCCAAACTACTTTATTAAAGCAAACTAACCAAACCATAAAAAAAACTAAAACTAAGACGCTCCAAGAACAACACAACAGTGCATGAAACAATAAAAACGAAGTGTCTAGAAAGACCTAAGGTTTTTATTGATGAAGAAGGGGATGCCTTGGGCATCCCCAAGCTTTGACGCTTGTACGTTTAGAATATTTATTGGGGTGACACAGGGTGGCATCCCCAAGCTTGAGCTTTTGTCCATTCTTCATCTCATTACATCATTCTTTCTCTACACCTGAAATTTTTCCTTCATACAAGACTTCACACAATCTTCATTAGCAACATTAGTGTATTCAAAATATAATATACCCTTGAGGTTTAGTTTTAGAACAGAAAAACTTTCACTAAAAACACAAGCTACTGTAGCAATTCCCTCAAAAATCTCAATTTCCCAAATAGGAATCAATAAGAAGCAAATGCAAATAATGGCAGAAATCTGTCAAAACAGACCAGCAGGTAGAAACCGATTTTTTTGAAGAGCTTCTGTTGCTCAAATCAAAAAGTGTTGGACTAAAGAAAGTTAGCTAACATACTAGCGGATTTATTCAGAAAATATCAGCTCAATCCAACTCACGGAGATTTTACACGAATGTTTACGGTGGAGCACAAAAATCTGTTTCGGGACAGCAACTCCCCAAAACTTACTTCCCTCTCATTAGAGGTTATTCTTCGCACAAAAAGCAAATAAAAAAAATAAGTATAGGTCATTACTGAAGTAATAACTTCCAAGACTCAAGAAAACTTTTGGGTTATCTCCCAATAAGTACTTTTCTTTAACGCCTTTAAGTTAGGCACAAGAAGCAAGAATCAAGTATTATGAGATGAAAAAGCATTAACATTAAACCTTGCTTTCGAAGGAGGAGAAAAAAGCAAATTCTCTCTCCTCCTAGGGAAGGGTTCAATACCTTTCTTGAATGGAAATTAATATTTAATGGTGCCTTCTTTCATATCAATGATGGCACCAACAGTTCTAAGAAAAGGTCTTCCCAAAGTAATAGGACAAGAAGTATTGTATTCAACATCCAAAACATAGAAATCAACAGGGACATAAGCATTGTTAACCGTAATAAGAACATCATTAACACTCCCCATGAGTTTCTTTTTAGTATTATCATTAAGTTGGACATCCAAATAACAATCTTCCAAAGGTGGCAAATCAAGCATTTCATAAATCTTTCTAGGCATAATAGAGACACCAGAACTAAGGTCACATGAAGCTTTGAGATCAAAGTCATTCACTTGCATGTTAATAATGGGTTCCCAACTATCTTCTACTTTCCTAGGAATAGAGGCTTTGTGTTTCAACTTTTCTTCCTTAATTTTAATAAGAGCATCTGTAATGTGTTTGGTGAAAGCCACATTCATATCACTAGCATCAGGACTTCTAGCAAGCTTTTGTAGGAACATAATCACTTCAGAAATATTGCAACCATCAAGATCAAAATAAAACTTAGCATCACTTGTAGTATATTCATTGGATTTAGGCATTGTGGTAGGAGGAATATGGACTTCTTGTGGTTTAGTGGCATCCATATTGGTGGTGGTAATAGTGCGCACACTATTGTTTCTAGCAATTTCAGCTTCTCTTTCCCACATAGCATGTAGTTGGGCTAACAGTCTAACATTTTCATCAATAGTAACTTGTATAGCATGAGTAGCAGCAAAGGTACTTTCCAAAGTTTCAGGTTTAGCAGCCATTTTATTAATCAAAGAGGACTGTGCTTCAGACAAAGAGGAAATATTTTTCTCAACATTCAAAAGCTTTTCCTCCACAGTCTTGTTGAAAGTGGTTTGTTTACTAATAAAGTCTTTGAGCATGACTTCAAGTTCAGAGGGAGAACTTCTAGTATTGTTGTAGGAGTTTCCATGGGTATTGCCATTATTAGGAGGATAAGGCCTATAATTGTTGTTACTACCAAAATTATTCCTATAGGCATTGTTGTTGAAATTGTTGTTGCTAATGAAGTTCACATCAACTTGCTCTTCTTGAGCAACCAAAGAGGCTAAGGGAACATTATTAGGATCTAACGGAGCTTTTCCATTAACAAGCATAGCCATTATAACATCAATTTTATCACTCAAAGAGGAGGTTTCTTCAACAGAATTCAACTTCTTACCATGTGGAGCTCTCTCAGTGTGCCATTCAGAATAGTTGACCATCATAATATCAAGCAGCTTTGTTGCAGCACCCAAAGTAATGGTCATAAAGGTACCTCCAGTAGCTGAATCCAACAGGTTTCTTGAGGAGAAGTTTAAACCTGCATAAAAAGTCTAGATAATCATCCAAGCTGTAAGTCCATGAGTGGGATAATTCTTAACCAAAGATTTCATTCTTTCCCAAGCTTGAGCAACATGTTCATTATCAAGTTGTTTAAATTTCATTATTTTGCTTCTCATAGATATAATCTTAGCAGGAGGATATTATTTTCCAATAAAAGCATCTTTGCACTTAATCCAAGAATCAATACTATTTCTAGGCAAGGATAACAACCATTCTTTATCTTTTCCTCTCAAGGAGAAAGGAAACAACTTGAGCTTAATAATATCTCCATCTACATCCTTATATTTTTGCATCTCACAGAGTTCAACAAAGTTATTGATGTGGGCAGCAACAGCATCAGAACTAGCACCAGAAAATTGCTCTCTCATCACAAGATTCAACAAAGCAGGTTTAATTTCATAAAAGGTAGCATCAGGAGCAGGTGGAGCAATAGGTGTACTTAGGAAATCATTGTTGTTTGTGCTAGTGAAGTCACACAACTTTGTTTTCTCAGCAGAGTTCATTTTGGCAAAAGTGGAGCAAGCCAACAACAACAACAACTAGGGCAGAAACTATTTTTTTTGTGTTTTTGATAATAGAAAACAAACCAGACTAAACTAATTTTTTTTGGAGTTTTTGATAAAAAGAGGCAAACAAAACCAAGCAAAAGAAACTAAGCAAAACAAAAAGAAAGTAAAGAGAAAGGTTGTGAAGGACTCCCCTTGTGAAGACGTCCTTAGCCTCCTCGGCAACGGCGCCGAAAAAAGGCTTGATGCGGCTCAAATCACTATAGAGCTTCATTGGGAAACCCCAAGAGGAAGGTATGATGAGTATAACAGCAAGTTTTTCCCTCAGTAAGAAACCAAGGTTATCGAACCAGTAGGAGGAAGGAAACAACTCAAAGGTGTTGCTAGCAACTGGAAACCTGCACAACACAAACTCAAGACTTTGCCCCAACGAACAGTGAGGTTGTCAATCTCACCGGTTTGCTGAAAACAAAGGATTAACTGTATGGTGTGGAAGGTAATAGTGGTTTTAAACAAGAATAATGATGGAAGATGTATCAATGGTAAAGATTGGACCGGGGTCCATAGTTCACTAGAAGTGTTCTCCTTAAGATAAACAAACATGGCATGCTGGGTAAACAAATTACAGCAGGGCAATTGACAGGACTGAGCAAGGCATAACAATGCAATACTATAAATTCATGATACTATGAGATTCGATTGGGCAATACAACAAGATACATAGGCCGCAATCCAACTGCATTTATGACTAGTAATCCACCTTTAGGTTATCATCCGACCCCCTCCAGTATTAAGTTGCAAGCAACGGATAACTTCTTTAAGACAAGTGTGTAAGGTAAACAATCCACTTGTTCCATGAACAAGAGACCGTTATTTTCTCCCTAGTAGCAACAACACATCTACAACCTTAGAGATTTCTATCACTTCCCATAGATTAAATAGAGGCATGAACCCACTATCGAGCATAAATACCCCCTCTTGGAGTCACTAGCATATACTTGGCCAAGATAGCTACTAGAAACGGAGAGCATGCAAGATCACAAACAACACAGACATGATAGAATCAATAAGACAAAACCATTAATCAATCTGACATAGTAATCTCAATATCCATCGGATCCCCGCAAACACAACATGCATGAATACAAATAGATGATCTTGATCATGAACGGAGCTCACAAGATCTAAATATGGTAGCACAAAGGAGGAGATACAACCATCTAGCTACTACATGGACCCATAGTCCAAGGTGGAACTACTCACGCTTCATACCGGAGGCTGGCATGAAGAAGAAGGCCTCTGGGATAATCTCCCCTCCGACAGAGTGCCGGGATGTTCTAGGGATGACGGTGGTGGCGGATACAGACTATTTCGTGGAATATTGATCGGGTACTTAGGGTTTTGGTAACGGGGGGTCTTTATAGGTGAAGAGGCGAGGCAGGGCAGCCAGGGCGGCCGGACCCCCCAGGCGTGGGCTAGGGCTAGCCGCTCGGCCTAGGGGTGTGGCTCCCCTCCGTCTCGTCTTCTGGCTCCATGTTCCCCATGGTAAAATATTGACTTGGCTTTTGTCCCGTCCAATTCCAAGAATATTGATTTTCTGCCTTTTCTGGAACCAAAAACAGAAGAAAACAGGCAAATGACACTGTGGCATCTTGTTAATAGGTTAGTCCAGAAAAACATATAAAACACCTCAAAGTGTAGACAAATAAAATCAAAGTAGATACTAAACAAGCATGGAACATCAAAAATTATAGATACGTTTTCAATGTATCAGACCCATAGTCCAAGGGTGAACTACTCACGCATCATACCGGAGGCTGGCATGGTGATTAAGAAGGCCTCCGGGATGAACTCTCCCCTCCGTAAGGGTGCTAGGAAGAGCTTCAGATCCCCCCGATCTAGGGACGATGGTGGCGGCAGCTACAGACTGTTTCGTGGTGATCTGATCGGGTTCTTAGGTTTCTGCATCGGGGGGCTTTTATAGGTGAAGAGTCAAGGTCAGAGGTCGTCCAGGGGGAGCACACCATAGGACGGCGCGCCCTAGGGTGGGCCCGCATGACCCTAGGGTGTGGCCACCCAGTGGCCCCCTTCGGCTACCCTTTGGTCTCCGTGTTCATTCTGGTAATATTTTGACTTTGGCTTTTGTCCCGTCCAATTCTGAGAATATTTCCTTACTAGCTTTTCTGAAACCAAAAACAGCAGAAAACATGCAACTGGCACTACGACATCTTGTTAATAGGTAAGTCCCAGAAAATGTATAAAAATACCTTAAAGTGTAGACAAAGCATAGCAAAGTTGATACTAAACAAGCATGGAACATCAAAAATTATAGATACGTTTACGACGTATCAATCAGCGTCCCAAGTTCCCACAAACAACACTAATTGATGAGGTTCAATCTCATCAATGCCCATTATTACAGACTTGGTTTTTGGAGAAGATGGGGATGCTGGAAGTCGCGGTACAGTTAACAGGCAAGCAATACGGGGACACGAGGTTTACCCAGGTCCAGTCCCCCAAAGGGAAAACCCTACTCCTGCTTGTCTGGTCTTGATTACGGCGGAACCTAAGGTTACAGGGGTGTGAAGATGCGATCTGGCGTGAGGTGTGTGTATGAGGTGAGTTGGTCCTTCTCGCCATGCCCTCCTGGCCCTTATATAGATAGCCCAGGTCCCGGGGTAGGTCGAGTCGGTTATAGATTAGGGCTGAACCCTTTGAAATTCTATCTATAACTAGTCGTGTCCTTCAAGGAGTCGAACTTGCAGTGGGATTGGGCCGCCCGAAATATTCTTGGGCAGCAAGTCTTCACGTGGGCCTTCCCTGGGCTCGATCGGGTATACCAATGTGAGGCACCCGTAGGGTATATCCGTGTCACCGTCGGCCAACTCCACCCCTCGGCCCTCCAAACTATAGATTGCCGAGGCTCTCTCTACTCCACCATACCTGCTCCGGCTTAACCGAAGCCCTGCGGTATTTCCCCTCTACTTCCGACACCACGCCATCGTGCTACCGGAATCGCGAGGAGAGATCTACAACCTCCGCTGCCTGCTGGAACAAGGGAGAGGAAGGTCTTCATCGAGTACCGTACGTGTGACTGACCGCGAGAGCGCTGCTGGAAAGCGGCACCGAAAGGATCGTCTACGCGACCTTGAAATCGGCAAGTGATCAACTACATCAACCACGAGAATCTGATCTTGTTAACCACTTTGGATCTTAGTGTTGGAGATATGCCCTAGTGGCAATAATAAAAGTAGTTATTATTATATCTTCGTGTTTATGATAAATGTTTACATTCATGTTATAATTATATTAACCGGAAACATTAATACTTGTGTGATTTGTAAACTTGTTAGAGTCCCTAGTAAAACCTCTTTATAATACTAGCTTGTTGGTTAATAGATGGTCATGGTTTCCTGATCATGAACATTGAGATGTTGTTAACAACAAGATCATATCATTAGGAGAAATGTGTGATGGACATACTCCTATAGATAAGCGTAGCATAAAGATCAAGTCATTTCAATAGTTCGTTTGCTATAAGCTTTGAGATACATAGTAACCTGAATCCTTCGACCATGAGATCATGCTAATCACCATCACCGTAAAGATGCTTTGATGACATCAAACACCACTTCATAACTGGGTGGTTATAAAGGTGGCATTGAGTGTTCGGAAAGTATGTGTTGAGGCACATGGATCAAGAGTGGGATTTGTCCATCCATATGACGGATAGATATACTCTGGGCCCTCTCGGTGGAATGTCATCCAATTGTCTTGCAAGCATGTGACTAGCTCACAAGGGATCACATATCATAGGACCGAGTAAAGAGTACTTATCGGTAACAAGGTTGAACTAGGTATGCAGAGATACCGACGATCAGACCTCTGATAAGTAAAATATCACGAGACCAAGGGAAATTGGAATCATATGTAAATGGTTCATTAGATTGCAAAGTAATCATAGAAATATGTGGGAGCCATATGAATTTCTAGATTCCTCTATTGGTTATTGATCGGAGAAGAGTCTCGTCCATGTCTGCATAATTCACGAACCGTAGGGAGACACACTTAAGGATTCGAAATTATTTAGTAGATATGGAATGGGAGTAAGAAGACTGAATGTTGCTCGGAGTCTCGGATGAGATCCAGGATATCACGAGGAGATCCGAAATGGTCCAGAGAATAAGATTCATATAAGGAAAGTTCGATTATGAAGTTCAGGAATGATTTCGATGTTTTCACCAGAATGATCTAGAAGGGTCTAGAAGGTTCACCAAAACGGAAGGGGAAGGGTACATGAATGAGTCATGACAAAGTGGAATTGTTTCATCATGTCCTATGTGCAAAAAAAAGTGAGAAATCAAACTCCAAAATTGAAAGTCAAAAGGCAAGTTTGAAAAGTCAAATTGGGACAATGTGTCCTGGTGGAGGGAGGAGAGGAAACCTCCTCTCCCTCCACCACGTGCCAAGGAGAGGGAGTTGGGGGAGGATACAGACTTCCCCTCCCCTATATGCCCCTCCCTCTCATAAATAGAGGGGAGGGGGTTGCCCCTATACACACACCACCACAACCCCACCCCGCGAGCCACAGCGCCGCCACCGGCCTCACCGCCTCCTCTCCAGCCTCTAAACCCTAGAAAGCCATGGGACCCCTTAACTCGGTCCTACTCGCTCCGTCTTAAGGCGAAGCCCTGCGGGATCTCCCCTCTAATCCCGACACCACGCCTTTGTGCTGCCGGAATCGCGAGGAGAGAACTACAACCTCCGCTGCCTGCTGGAACAAGGGAGAGGAAGATATTCATTGAGTACCGAACGTGTGACCGACTACGGGAGCGCTGCCGGAACGCGACGCTAGAAGGATCGTCTACACGATCTTGAGATCGGCAAGTGAACGAATACATCACCCACGAGAATCTGCTCTTGTTAACCGCTTTGGAATCTTTGAGGGTGAGTACTCTATCAAGTCGTTGCTACAATCTAGTAGATAGATCTTGGCTTGTGTGTGTTTAAGTGGTAGAATTTTTTTGTTTTCCATTCTATGAACCCCTACAGTGGTATTAGATCCGTGACTATATGTAGATCTGTTGCACGAGTAGAACACAATGATCATTGTGGGCAGTGGTGCTTTTATTATCAATTGCTTCTTGTGTAATTTGCATCTTGCGGTATGGTGGGATGATGCGGCCCAGGCTAACCTTACATGACTTCGTTCATGAGACTTGCTCCATGCTCAACATGCAACTTGTATTGCATAAGTGGCTTTGCGGGTGTCTGTCTCTCCCATCATAGTAAAGATTCAATTTATAACGGGCACTTGATAGTTCAAGCATCAATGTTGTGGTTCTTGTTCGTAAGTTAGAATGGTACTTATTGAAATCCCCAAACCACGTAAAATATGCAAAGAAAATTAAAGGCGTCTAACTTTGTTTTGCAGGGGTGTGCTTTGATGTGATATGGCCATGATGGTGATCATATATGATGTATGCAATGTTTCTTATTGTAAGTCGGCAACCGGCGGGAACCTTATGGTTGTCTTTTTACTTTTGTTAAGACCTGCGTGTCTATTATTCAAAGTAGTTGTAATAGTTGATGCTGGTGGACGACAACCATGGAGCGGTGCCATTGACCTTGACGCCTCGCCGGTGACGATGGAGATCAAGTTCGTGCTTGAAGATGGAGATCTGAAGCACAAGAAGAAAGGTCATATCATATCACATATTTTGAATTGCATGTGATGTTAATCCTCTTATGCATCTTGTATTGCTTAGATTGTGACGATAGCATTATAAGATGATCCCTCTCACAAAATTATCAAGTAAAGTGTTCACCCTTAGTTAGCATCGTTACCAAGACTCATCGTTTCGAAGCACCACTTGATGATCGGGTGTGATAGAATCAACGTGTGCATACAACGGTAGCAAGCCAGATTTGCTCATGCAGAAACTAAGGTTAATCTTGACGAGACTAGCATGTATAGACATGGTCTTGGAACACGGATCACTGAAAGGTAAAGCATGAGTCATATAGTAGATATGATGAACATGTTGATTGTTCTCCTTTGAAACTACATCATCTCTCGTGATGATCAGTTTTGATATAGTGGATTTGGTTCATGTGATCACTAAAACAATGAGAGGGATATTGTTTTGAGTGGGAGTTCACCTAGATTAATTTAACTATTAATTAGAACTCAATTTGTCATAAACTTAGTCTAAACTATTGCAAATATGTTGTAGATCAATGGCGGCCCCTACCATCAATTTTAATGCATTCCTAGAGAAAGAAAAGTTAAAAAACAATGGAAGAACCTTTGTGGATTGGTTCCGCAATTTGAGGATTGTCCTCAATGCTGGTCAGTTGACCTATGTGCTGGATGCACCACTAGGTGACACACCTGCAGAAGATGCTACCGATGATGACAAAAATGTTTTCTGTACTCGAAAGAATTAGTACTCCACAATTCAGTGTGCTCTCTTGTATGGTTTGGAATCGGAGCTTCAAAAGAGGTTTGAGAACTTTGACCCACATGATATTGTCCGTGAACTCAAAATGATTTTTGAGGCTCACGCGACATTTGAGAGTTATGAAGCTTCTGAAAATTTCTTTAACTGCAAGATGGAAGAGGGCAACTCCGTTAGTGAGCATGTGCTTAAGATGTCTGGGCATTCTAATAAGCTCCAGAGCTTAAGCATAGTAATTCCTAATGCGTTGGGGATTCATCGTGTCCTCCAATCACTACCACCAAGTTACAAGAACTTTGTGATGAACTACAACATGCAGCACATGGATAAGACTTTGCCAGAACTCTTCTCTATGTTGAAGTCTGTGGAAGTGGAGATCAAGAAAGAGCACCAAGTGTTGATGGTCAATAATACCACCAATTTTAATAAGCAAGGCAAGCCTAAGAAAAAGGGAAACTTCAGGAAGGGCGGTAAGAAAGCAACCGCGCAGACAAAGAAGACCAAGGCTAGGCCTAATCCTGATACTGAGTGCTTTTACTGCAAGGGAGAAGGTCACTGGAAGCTAAATTGCCCCAAGTACTTGGCGGATCTAAAGAACGGCAACATCAAGAAGAAAGGTATATCTGATATACATGTTATTGATGTGTATCTTTCTAGTAATTGTAGTAGTGCCTGGGTATTTGATATTGGTTCGGTTGCTCATATTTGTAACTCTAAATAGGTGCTACAGAGTAAACGGAGACTAGCGAAAGACGAGGTGATGATGCGCGTTGGAAACGGATCAAAGGTTGATGTGGTCGCGGTCGGCACGCTCCCTCTTCATCTATCATCGGGATTAGTTTTATACTTAAATAATTGTTATTTGGTGCCTGTGTTGAGCATGAACATTATATTGAGATCTTGTTTATTGCGAGACGATTACTTGTTTAAGTATAAGACTAATGGTTGTTCGATTTATATGAGTAATATCTTTTATGGTCATGCACCGTTTATAGATGGTCTATTTTTTATTGAATCTCGATAGTAGTGATACACATGTTCATAATATAGAAGCTAAAAGTTTGAAACTGAGCGATAATTCTACATACATGTGGCACTGTCGTCTTCGTCACATTGGAGTGAAGCGTATGAAGAAACTCCATTCCGATGGACTTCTTGAATCACTTGATTTCGAATCACTTGAAATATGTGAAGCATGTTTGATGGGAAAATGACTAAGACTCCATTTTCTGGTATGATGGAGCGAGCTACGGACTTATTGGAAATAATACATACCGATGTGTGTGGCCCGATGAGTGTAGCATCGCGTGGTGGTTATTGTTATGTTCTTACTTTCACGGATGACTTGAGTAGATATGGGTGTATCTATTTCATGAAACATAAGTCCGAAACTTTCGAGAAGTTTAAGGAATTTCAAAGTGAAGTGGAGAATCAACTTAACAAGAAGATTAAGTTTCTATGATCTGATCGTGGAGGTGAATATCTAAGTTACGAGTTTGGCGAGCATTTAAAGAAATGCGGAATACTTTCACAATTGACACCGCCGAGAACACCACAACGTAATGGTGTGTCCGAATGTCGTAATCGAACTCTCTTAGATATGGTTTGTTCTATGATGTCACTTACAGATTTACCTTTGTCATTTTGGGGTTATGAATTAGAAACAGCCGCATTCACTTTAAATAGGGCACCATCTAAATCCTTTGAAACGACACCGTATGAATTATGGTTTGGGAAGAAACCTAAATTGTCGTTCCATAAAGTTTGGGGTTGCGAAGCTTATGTAAAGAAGTTACATCCCGACAAGCTTGAACCCAAAGCGGAAAAATGCGCCTTCATAGGATACCTGAAGGAAACTATTGGGTATACCTTCTATCATAGATCCGAAGGCAAAATCTTTGTTGCCAAGAATGGATCCTTTCTAGAGAAGGAGTTTCTCTCGAAAGAAGTAATTGGAAGTAAAGTACAACTCGACGAGTTTGTCGAACCTTCTCTCGGATTTGAGAGTAGCGCAACACCAGAAGAAGTTCCTGTGGAGCCTACACCAATAGGAGAGGAAGCTAATGATAAAGATCATGAAACTTCAGTTTAAGTTACTACGGAACCTCGCCTGTAAACGAGAACTCGTACCACTCCCGATTGGTATGATCCTGTTATGAATGTCATGTTGGTGGACGACACCGATGACCCTGCGACATATGAGGAAGCGATGATGAGCCCAGATTCCAATAAATGGCAAGAAGCCATGAAATCCGAGATTGGATCCATGTACGAAAACCAAGTATGGACTTTGGTGGACTTACCAGATGGCCGAAAGGTTGTCGAGAACAAATGGATTTTCAAGAAGAAAACAGATGCTGACGGTAATGTGACTGTCTATAAAGCTCGACTTTTCGCAAAAGGGTTTCGACAAATTCAAGGTGTTGACTATGATGAGACTTTCTCACCAGTAGAAAAGCTAAAGTCTGTGAGGATTTTGTTAGCGATCGCTGCATATTATGATTATGAGAAATGGCAGATGGATAATGTCGTTCCTCAATGGAGACATTGATGAAGAGTTGTATATGATAAAACCCAAAGGTTTTGTCGATCCTAAAGATGCTAACAAGGTATGAAAACTTCAACGGTCCATTTATGGATTGAAGCAAGCATCCTAAAGTTGGAATCAACATTTTGATAAGGTGATCAAAAGTTTTGCTTTTATACAAACTTATGGAGAAGCTTGTATTTACAATAAAGTGAGTGGGAGCTCTGTAGCATTCCTAGTAATATATGTGTATGGCATATTGTTGACTGGGAATGATAAAGACCTTCTTAAAAGTGTCAAAGATTATTTGAATAAAAAATTTCAATGAAGGATCTTGGCGAAGCTACTTATATATTAGGCATAGAGATTTATAGAGATAGATCGAGATGCCTAATATTGTTGTCACAGAGTACATATTTGTACAAAGTTCTAAAGAGGTTTGGAATGGAAGATAGCAAGAAGGGGTTCTTGCCCATGTTGCCCAATACGACCTTGAGTAAAACTCAAAGTCCTGCTTCGACAGAACATAGAGAAAGGATGAGTAAGACTCCCTATGCCTCAGCCATATGATCTATCATGTATGCAATGCTATGTACTAGACCCGACATTGCATATGTTGTTAGTTTGACTAGCAGATATCAAAGTAATCCAGGTGTGGATTGGACAATGGTCAAAAACATCCTTAAGTACTTGAGAACAACTAAGGATATGGTTCTTTCTTATGGAGGTGATGAATATCTCGTTGTTAATGGTTACACCGATGCTAGTTGGAACACCGATCCGGATGATTCTAAATCTCAATATGGATATGTATCTACTTTGAATGGTGCAATAGTAAGCTGGAGGAGTGCAAAGCAAAGCGTTGTGGCGAGATCTTGAACTGAATCGGAATACATAGCTGCTTTAGAGGCTTCACAAGAGGCGATATGGATGAATGAGTTCATTACGGAGCTCGGTGTGGTTCCCAGTGCGTTGGACCCAATGTCTATCTATTGTGATGACATGGGCGCCATAGCCAATGTGCAGGATCCAAGGTCACACAAGAAGCTGAAGCATATTGTGGCATCCCGCAAAACCACTACTAGAAAATCGCGTTATTTTTTTTTGTGCATTGCATCATCATGACCGCATGCTCATGTCATCATGCCACATTGCATTTGAGCATCGTCATCATCATGCATTTGTTTGTCTGAAACTATTTTCGAAAAACATATTTTTGTTTTCTAAATACCCCGCCGTTATTTCAAATCCAAAACCCGGGTCTCCGGATTATTTCGTTTCGTCTACCAATGGATTTCAAAAGCCCCGTTTTAAATAATAATTTTTTATTTTATTTGTAGGGGGCAGCCAAACCGGGTCGATCCGACCTAGCCGGCCACCCCCGAAATTACCCAAAAATCAGCCTGCCTAATTCCTTTTCCTACCTAACCCTAACCTACCCAGCCCCCTCCACCTCACTTCAGCCAACCACCACCCTCCACATCACATGGCCCAATCCCCCACCCACTCACAGCCGCGCCCCACCCGCTTGTGGCCCCACACCTTGTCACGCCCGCTCGCTCGCCCCACAGCCCCCGCGTGCCGGTGCGACCCCGGCCCCACCATTTCGCTGTCCTCGCACGCGACCCACCTCGCGCCCCCACCCTCGCTCGCGTTCCCCTTCCTCTCGCCTCGTTCCTCTCTCTCTGCATCTCGTCGAGCCGCCTCTGCCTTCTCCCCATGGCCCGCGTCGTCGCCCTCGTGAGCCGCCGCCGCGCGCGACTCCCTGCTGGCCTGCGCCTCGCGCGACCTCCTCTCCTCTCTGCTGTCACCCCACCAGCGTCCACCTGCAGGCCCTCGTCGGGCTCCCCTCACCTTCCTCTCGCTCCCCACCTCCAGCACCGGGCCCACGTCCGGCCCCCTCGCCTTCGCCGAGCCGCCTCTTCTCCAGCCCCCTCCGGTGCCGCCCGAGCCCTCCCTGTCCTCTCCTGCGTTCGCCTCATCCCCACAGACCCTTGCACCGGCCGTGCCCCACGCACGTGTCGCTCTCTTCTATCGTCACCGCGTGTCCTCAACGATTCGAGTATGTATGTGTTGGTGTTTGTATGTGTCCTGGTGATGTGGTGCTATGAGCAGAACCAAAGTGTTCCTGTGGGTGTGGTGTTTTTAGGAGTTTGGACACGTACATCGACGGCCTTCGCCCTGATGCTGACAAGACGAAAAATGCTCTAAGAACATATGTGCGGATCTGTCCGATTGATGACCATGACGGACCAAAGGCCCCGATCCCGGAGTCCAAAGACGGAACCTGCACCTATCGGAACGACAAGTTCTTCTACCTGGAGCCGAAGACCGATCCCGGAACTCGAAGACCTCCTTCACAGATTCCTGAGACCGTCTACTTCAAGACCTCGATTCCATCGAGACCGAACCCGAACCACATCGAGCCCCAAGATTTTCGACCCCTAATGTGTGACCCCTATCCGAGACCCCTCATATTTTTATAATATATGATATTGATATTGTTGCATATTAATTTGTACATGCTTGCATACATATTGTGGTTGTTGGGGGTATTTAGTCGATTCGCCTAAATTAAATATGGAGTCCATCTGCGGGATATCTTTGTCTTATTGCGGACTCCATTTAAATTGGCATAGCGAACCGAAGCCATGCTTTGTCTTGCTAATCCAACATTTAATTTGCGGGGTAGATAAATAACTTGAACCGTTTAATTAAATGTCGGGACCCCAGTTCCGCTTAATATTGCCTAGTTGCATCGCACCTTTCCATGTCATACATCATACATGCATCATGCCCGATTTTCTACCGTAGTATTAAATAGTCCATCCGGTGTTTCTCTAGTGCTTTGCTTCTTCACGGATTAGGCCGGTGAGTTGATGCGAGTGTCGACCCGATCTTCGGATGAACCTTCGGCAATGTTTTCAGGCGAGCATTCTCCCCCTTTCTACCTATCTTACTTTTATAGTCTTTATTTCCTCCTGTTGATCTATTGCTATCTGTGTTGCGATGCCCTAGTTTTCGTACCCGTGATATCCCTTGCAGCCTTATTTTGCCTTGGACACATCCCATTATCTGTTGATTGGTAGATAGTTGGACTTGCGCGTCGTAGTCGCTTGCTCAAGTGCTGTTGCATGTCGTCAAGTACCACAGTGGTTGGAGTATGGCCGCATGTTTAATGTTGGAGATGATCATGGCTTTAATTACTGTTTAACAACTAAAATTGAAAGTAGGTAAATGCAGAGGCACAGGTGGGCAATAGATGTTATTTGGTTGTTAACCGTCCACTTGTGTCCCGTAGGACCCCGAGTTCTTGACACCTTTGAGATCGAGATCGAGCGCGCTAACCACAGGTGGGGTGTGTGGGCACCCCCATCGATTAGTACCTGATTTCAAAGTATTGTACTGGGGGCCACAAAGTAGTTTGGGGCTTTATTACTATCCTGTACTTATGCCATGCTTTACTGCTTAATTTAAAATTGTGCGAGGAATGCACCTGTACTGTTTAGGATTGCGGAGTGTTTTCGCGGTATCGACAAGCCCAAATACTTTTCGGGTTCCCGATCGTTTACAGCCAGCGCGCAAACCACTGGGTCCGTTCGAAGCCGCCAACTTTGTTGCGGGTAGCTTAGTGGGTGGCCCCATGTACTTGCTTTGGGTGCAGGAAACGTCATGACTTAGGCCCGCCGACATACCGATGGGTGTATGTTAGCGATCCGCAAAAAGGGTCAAGTGCGTGGATACTTTGGTGCACTGCAGGGTTAAATCTTTTCGAAAAGCCGTGTCCGCGGTTATGGACGACTTGGAGCACAGTTCTCGATCATAGACAACTATAACTAAAGTTTACTGTTATAAATGGACTTGTAACCGATATGACTAGTAATCAGATCCACTACAACGGAATGGCTAAATAAAAGTACCAACAACTGCTGGGTTTGGGATGTCTCATGCTAATCGTATCTGACTAGTAAGTGTTGCAACTACAATGGAATGGTTAACTAAAAGTGCCCTTGCTTATTATATCGGGATGACTATCTATACGACTAGTAATTGCTGCAACGATAATCGAATGAATAAAACGCCAATGTGAGTTCCTCGGTTGACTTCCTCGTTTGGTTTCGAGGGGGAAATACCAGGATGGGTATGTTTGGTGGTAGAATCAGGTTGGTTCCGAATAGGTCTTTCTTATCCCTCTCTGATAGCCGACAGTTATCTCGAGTCTCTATAGGTTGTTTAGTGCATGCCGCGCTGCCGCTTCAGTCCACCATACCTATGTAGGCGAGGACCGCCGAACTCTAGTCTCGCCGTGTCTTGGCCTCGATCGACCGCTCTCTTTTTCCTTTGCCTTTGTCGGCACCTTTTGTTTAAGCAGGTTTTTGAGATCGGCGTCGTTAGGGGTTACCCTTCCGGCTTGGCCTGGCAGGGTTATGGACGCCATTGGTTATTCTTCGGGCTCTTAGCCCCATTTGCATCTTGTCCGTAGTCGGACGCTCTATCATTTTCAAGGTGATTTGGATCTTTGTCTTTGTATATCTGTATTCTTGACTCATTGAGTCATGTTGTATATATATACATTACGTGGGTCCCATCAAGGACTGTTGTGCAATGTTATTACTTCGTTTTCCACCCGCACGAAAGTTCCTGGTGGGCGTCCTTGAATCGTTTCTATGCGGGTTTGGCGGGAAGCGCTAAAACTTGCATAGGGCCGATTTGAGGGTGTTACAGAGTGGTATCAGAGCTCAGCAGTTACGATACCCCACAAGTCCAGCCTGTAGGATAACCTAGCTAACGGCCGAAGTAGAGTGTCAAAACTATTTTTGCAAAATCGGTTGGATAGTTCTGATTAGGTCTGATTTTTACTCCTTACCCCTCTGCTGCTCTCCTCTCACCTCTATGTGTTTTGAATCCGCTCTCCTCTCTCTCTTCGAGTCCAGGATTTCTCGTGGTTGGGTTCCATCGTACCTTCAGGGTTTCGCTTCCTCCTTTGGTAACGGTGTTGCTACATCTGGTCTTCATGCTATCCGAGGAATCCTTCGTCTGGTGGACTTCTCGTTGTTCCTCCTTTGTGCCTTCCGGTGTTTTCCGACGAGACGACATCATCTACGCTAGATCCGATGTAGAGTGTGCCTCACTTCTTGTTTTCGAATCTCGTTTGTCGAGATCTTCAGTCTGATTCCGAGAATGGTTGCACGCTTTTCTACTGATTGTGCAGAGTAATAGTTTGGGTGCGTGATGGATTGGCCCCCATGCCGACTACCCCTTCTATTCGCTTTTGTACATTGAAGTGGATGAGAATGCATCGGTTTCCTCTTTCTATCGAAGCTAGAGGTGGCTCTATTTGTTGATACCTCTACCTTCGACCTTTTGTTTCCGGAGTGTTCTCTCGACGATCACGGACAACGACCTCTTGTTAGTGGTGTCGCGAGGATCTACACGAAGCGAGAAGACGCAGATCGCCGACCTTCCTTTCGGTACCATGAGGCGGATCTCGAGGGCGAGATCCATTGTTAGTGGTGTCGAATTGTGGCATCCCGCAAAACCACTACTAGAAAATCGCGTTATTTTTTTTTGTGCATTGCATCATCATGACCGCATGCTCATGTCATCATGCCACATTGCATTTGAGCATCGTCATCATCATGCATTTGTTTGTCTGAAACTATTTCCGAAAAACATATTTTTGTTTTCTAAATACCCCGCCGTTATTTCAAATCCAAAACCTGGGTCTCCGGATTATTTCGTTTCGTCTACCAATGGATTTCAAAAGCCCCGTTTTAAATAATAATTTTTTATTTTATTTGTAGGGGGCAGCCAAACCGGGTCGATCCGACCTAGCCGGCCACCCCCGAAATTACCCAAAAATCAGCCTGCCTAATTCCTTTTCCTACCTAACCCTAACCTACCCAGCCCCCTACACCTCACTTCAGCCAACCACCACCCTCCACATCACACGGCCCAATCCACCACCCACTCACACCTGCCCTCGTGGCCCCGCATGCGGTCGGCCCAGCCCCCACCATCTCGCTGTCCTCGCACGCAACCCACCTCGCGCCCCCACCCTCGCTCGCGTTCCCCTTCCTCTCGCCTTGTTCCTCTCTCTCTGCATATCGTCGAGCCGCCTCTGCCTTCTCCCCGTGGCCCGCGTCGTCGCCCTCGCGAGCCGCCGCCGCGCGCGAATCCCTGCTGGCCTGCGCCTCGCGTGACCTCCTCTCCTCTCTGCTGTCACCCCACCAGCGTCCACCTCCGCGCGGCCGCATCCGGCCAGAGCCCCGCCTTGCCCCGCCGCCCGAGCTCGCCGGCCTCCTCCCGCCTGCGAGTCCGCGCGCCGGTGCCTTGCGTCCTCTCCTTCCCGCTCGACACCGCGGTCCCCCCCCTGCAACAACCTCGCCGGCCTTCTCCTCCCGCCGCCATCGGAAGCTCGTCCTTCTCGAGCACCAAGCACCGCCGGGCCTCCACGGCCGAGCCGCTCCCTCGACCCACTCTTCTCTCCGTCGTCCTGCCCCCGACCCGCTTCCCCTCCGCCTGTGACGCCTCCCCTCGCAGAGCTCCTGCAGACGCCGCCCTGCAGGCCCTCGTCGGGCTCCCCTCACCTTCCTCTCGCTCCCCACCTCCAGCACCGGGCCCACGTCCGGCCCCCTCGCCTTCGCCGAGCCGCCTCTTCTCCAGCCCCCTCCGGTGCCGCCCGAGCCCTCCCTGTCCTCTCCTGCGTTCGCCTCATCCCCACAGACCCTTGCACCGGCCGTGCCCCACGCACATGTCCGCTCTCTGCTATCGTCACCTCGTGTCCTCAACGATTCGAGTATGTATGTGTTGGTGTTTGTATGTGTCCTGGTGATGTGGTGCTATGAGCAGAACCAAAGTGTTCCTGTGGGTGTGGTGTTTTCAGGAGTTTGGACACGTACATCGACGGCCTTCGCCCTGATGCTGACAAGACGAAAAATGCTCTAAGAACAGATGTGCGGATCTGTCCGATTGATGACCATGACGGACCAAAGGCCCCGATCCCGGAGTCCAAAGACGGAACCTGCACCTGTCGGAACGACAAGTTCTTCTACCTGGAGCCGAAGACCGATCCCGGAACTCGAAGACCTCCTTCACAGATTCCTGAGACCGTCTACTTCAAGACCTCGATTCCATCGAGACCGAACCCGAACCACATCGAGCCCCAAGATTTTCGACCCCTAATGTGTGACCCCTATCCGAGACCCCTCATATTTTTATAATATATGATATTGATATTGTTGCATATTAATTTGTACATGCTTGCATACATATTGTGGTTGTTGGGGGTATTTAGTCGATTCGCCTAAATTAAATATGGAGTCCATCTGCGGGATATCTTTGTCTTATTGCGGACTCCATTTAAATTGGCATAGCGAACCGAAGCCATGCTTTGTCTTGCTAATCCAACATTTAATTTGCGGGGTAGATAAATAACTTGAACCGTTTAATTAAATGTCGGGACCCCGGTTCCGCTTAATATTGCCTAGTTGCATCGCACCTTTCCATGTCATACATCATACATGCATCATGCCCGATTTTCTACCGTAGTATTAAATAGTCCATCCGGTGTTTCTCTAGTGCTTTGCTTCTTCACGGATTAGGCCGGTGAGTTGATGCGAGTGTCGACCGATCTTCGGATGAACCTTCGCAATGTTTTCAAAGTAGCATTCTCCCCCTTTATACCTATCTTACTTTTATAGTCTTTATTTCCTCCTGTTGATCTATTGCTATCTGTGTTGCGATGCCCTAGTTTTCGTACCCGTGATATCCCTTGCAGCCTTATTTTGCCTTGGACACATCCCATTACCTGTTGATTGGTAGATAGTTGGACTTGCGCGTCGTAGTCGCTTGCTCAAGTGCTGTTGCATGTCGTCAAGTACCACAGTGGTTGGAGTATGGCCGCATGTTAATGTTGGAGATGATCATGGCTTTAATTACTGTTTAACAACTAAAATTGAAAGTAGGTAAATGCAGAGGCACAGGTGGGCAATAGATGTTATTTGGTTGTTAACCGTCCACTTGTGTCCCGTAGGACCCCGAGTTCTTGACACCTGTTCCGAGATCGAGCGCGCTAACCACAGGTGGGGTGTGTGGGCACCCCCATCGATTAGTACCTGATTTCAAAGTATTGTACTGGGGGCCACAAAGTAGTTTGGGGCTTTATTACTATCCTGTACTTATGCCATGCTTTACTGCTTAATTTAAAATTGTGCGAGGAATGCACCTGTACTGTTTAGGATTGCGGAGTGTTTTCGCGGTATCGACAAGCCCAGTCACTTTTTCGGGTTCCCAGTCGTTTACAGCCACTGACGCAAACCCTGGGTCCGTTCCGAAGCCGGCCAACTTCGTTGCGGGTAGCTTAGTGGGGTGGCCCCCATGTACTTGCTTTGGGTCTGGGAAACGTCATGACTTAGGCCCCGCCGACATACCGATGGGTGTATGTTAAGCGATCCGCAAAAGGGTCGAAGTGCGTGTGGATACTTTGGTGCACCCCTGCAGGGTTAAATCTTTTCGAAAAGTCGTGTCCGCGGTTATGGACGACTTGGAGCACAGTTCTCGATCATAGACAACTATAACTAAAGTTTACTGTTATAAATGGACTTGTAACCGATATGACTAGTAATCAGCTCCACTACAACGGAATGGCTAAATAAAAGTACCAACAACTGCTGGGTTTGGGATGTCTCATGCTAATCGTATCTGACTAGTAAGTGTTGCAACTACAATGGAATGGTTAACTAAAAGTGCCCACTGCTTATTATATCAGGATGACTATCTATACCTGACTAGTAATTGCTGCAACGATAACTGAATGAATAAAACTGCCAACTGTGTGAGTTCCTCGGTTGACTTCCTCGTTTGGTTTCGAGGGGGAAATACCAGGATGGGTATGTTTGGTGGTAGAATCAGGTTGGTTCCGAATAGGTCTTTCTTATCCCTCTCTAATAGCCGACAGTTATCTCGAGTCTCTATAGGTTGTTTAGTGCATGCCGCGCTGCCGCTTCAGTCCACCATACCTATGTAGGCGAGGACCGCCGAACTCTAGTCTCGCTGCATCGGCCTCGATCGACCGCTCTCTCTTTTTCCTTTGCCTTTGTCGGCACCCCTTTTGTTTAAGCAGGTTTTTGAGATCGATGTCGTTAGCAGGGTTACCCTTCCGGCTTGGCCTGGGCAGGGTTATGGACGCCATTGGTTATTCTTCAGGGCTCTTAGCCCCATTTGCATCTTGTCCGTAGTCGGACGCTCTATCATTTTCAAGGTGATTTGGATCTTTGTACTGTATATCTGTATTCTTGACTCATTGAGTCGCTGTTGTATATATATCTGTTCTGTGGGTCCCATCGAGGACTGTTGTGCAATGTTATTACTTCGTTTTCCACCCGCATGAAAGTGCCTGGTGGGCGTCCTTGAATCGTTTCTATGCGGGTTTGGCGGGAAGCGCTAAAACTTGCATAGGGCCGATTTGAGGGTGTTACACATATCAAGCTACGTTTTCATGCCATTCCAGAGCATGTCCAAGATGGTGACATAAAGATTTGCAAAGTACACATAGATCTAAATGTGGCGGATCTATTGACTAAACCTCTCCCGAGGGCAAAACATGACCAGCACCAAACTGCCATGCGTGTTCGGTATATTACCATGTAATCTAGATTAGTTGACTCTAGTGCAAGTGGGAGACTGTTGGAGATATGCCCTAGAGGCAATAATAAAAGTATTTATTATTATATCATTGTGTTTATGATAAATGTTTACATTTATGCTATAATTGTATTAACCGGAAACATTAATACTTGTGTGATTTGTAAACTTGTTAGAGTCCCTAGTAAAGCCTCTTTATAATACTAGCTTGTTGGCTAATAGATGGTCATGGTTTCCTGATCATGAACATTGAGATGTTATTAACAACAAGATCATATCATTAGGAGAATGGTGTGATGGACATACTCCTATAGCTAAGCATTGCATAAAGATCAAGTCATTTTAATAGTTCGTTTGCTATAATATTTGAGATACATAGTAACCTAAATCCTTCGACCATGAGATCATGCTAATCACCATCACCGGAAGGATGATTTGATGACATCAAACACCACTTCGTAACTAGGTGGTTATAAAGGTCGCATTGAGTGTTCGGAAAGTATGTGTTGAGGCACATGGATCAAGAGTGGGATTTGTCCATCCATATGACAGATAGATATACTCTAGGCCCTCTCGGTGGAATGTCATCCAATTGTCTTGCAAGCATGTGACTAGCTCACAAGGGATCACATATCACAGGAACAAGTAAAGAGTACTTATCGGTAACGAGGTTGAACTAGGTATGCAGAGATACCGATGATCAGACCATTGATAAGTAAAATATCGCGAGACAAAGGTAAATTAGTATCGTATGTAAATGGTTCATTCGATCACAAAATAATCTTAGAAATATGTGGGACCCATATGAATTTCTAGATTCCTCTATTGGTTATTGATTGGAGAAGAATCTCGGTCATGTCTGCATAATTCACGAACCGTAGGAAGACACACTTAATGATTCGAAATTATTTAGTTGATATGGAATGGGAGTAAGAAGACTGAATGTTGTTCGGAGTCTCGGATGGGATCCAGGATATCACAAGGAGATCTGAAATGGTCCGGAGAATAAGATTCATATATGGAAAGTTCAATTCCGGAGTTCGGGAATGATTTTGGTGTTTTCATCAGAATGATCTAGAAGGGTCTAGAAGTTTCATCAAACCGGAAGGGTAAGTGTAACATCCCAAAAATCATGATTTGAAAAGTTCACATATCACTCATGCATTCATAAGAATTTGGTTATTTCAAACAAGATTTCAAAATAAGAAACCATTTAAATGCCTTTTATTTTATGCAAGAAAGGCAATTTTTTTATTTCTACTTTCAAAGTATGAGAATGCTTTGATTTAGCCAGAAATGTTTAAAGGTTGAAAGCAAAGCTTGCACAAAGATTTTCAAAACAAAAATCCAAAATAAAACCATTTATATGCCTATTATATATTTTTAAATAAGACATGGTTTTATTATACTTTTCAATGGGTCAAAGTGCTTTGGAGTAAACAATAGTGTTTTATACACAATTATGTGCTTAGTTCACATTAAAAAATCTAGAGAAAATTTGAAATCAAACTCATTTGAATTTAGTTGAATTTGATTCCTGAAAATCCAAACATAAAAAGGAAAAAGAAAAAGAAAAAAGAAAAATTGTCGCAGCCTATTTGGCCCAACCCCAGAACTGGCCCAACAAGCCCACCCGGGGCAGCCCCTTCCCTCTCCCTCTTTCACGCGCGCAGATCTACCCCGCTGTCGCTGCCACTGGGCCCAAGCCAACTCAGCATCTTCTTCCCCACCCCGTGCGCACAGACCCCGTCACCACCGTCGTTTCCTCCAAAAACACCGCGTTGATTTCGGGCGCAATTGGCATTGATTCCCTGCGTAATCTCCTCACCCCTATTGGCTACTTAACCCCCTCACCGCCATAGTCATTTCCCCTCAATCACAAGCACCAGAGCGCCCCCAGGCTGGCCGTATTAGCGCTCACACCGCCGCTGCCCGAGCAACTCTGACGAGGTATTCCGATAAGCGTCGTGCTCGCGCCCACTCCTCGTCCATTCTAAGATGATTCTCTGCTTCTTGTGCACCCCCTCATACCCTTGGTTCATCTGATTGTGACCCAGAACATCGGCTTCGACGAGCACCGTGAGCATCCGACGCCGTCTCCAACTCCGATGAGAAATTTCGGTGAGATTCGACCGCCCCTCGCCCCCTGGTTCATGCTAGCTTGTTCGAAAACTCTTTGTGCACACATTGATGCCCTTGGCTTGTGCTAGGTTGGCCCAGGTCGTCGCCTTCGTCATCGTCCGAGAAAACCCGACGCTGCTCGCAACTCCGACGAGCCCGAGCAACCTCTACAGCACGCCCCCGCCCACACCAGCAACGCCTTGAGCATCCTCGAGTCCTTGCGAGTCTGGTAAGCACCCCTGTCAACCCCAACCCCCTCTATAATCGCTGCAGCGCCACTGACAGTGCGTCGCCGCCACTAGCGCCGCCAGACTTTGGTCGAGTGAGCTAGCGCCGTTAGATCTAGATTATAGGGCATAGATTAGATTAGATCGAATCGTTTTTTGTGGATCTGATGCGTTGGATCTAATTAGATCAAACTCGGCAGAAGGGTGATCCCGTGCAAAACGGTACTGACCAATCAGGAGCCGCCGCGTGGCCTGTCTTTTGAATTAAAAACCAGATTTGGTTTAAAACTTGAAAAATTCATAACTTTTGTTCCGTTTATCCAAAAAATACAAATAATATATCAATGGATTCACAAAATTATATCATACACATCTGTAGGCTTGGTTTTGTATTTTGCTTCTGTTAAAATGGGACTTTATGCAGAGGCATTTGTAGGCTTATTTTGAGCATTTAAATTATTGAGAAAATGTTTTAAAGACTAAATTGAGTTTATTTAGTCTATAAATGTTTAGTTTAGTTCTTAGTACTGTTTACTTGTATTTTTTGGTTTAAATAAAATCATCACATGGCATTTTCATGCATTCATATATTTTTGCTTGATTGTTTGGGATGTAAATTTGGTGCTATCATTTTATGTGTAGATTTTGGTGCTAGTGGTGATTGTGATTATTAAGATTGTTGCTACTCCCCAAACTACCAAGGCAAGTGGTGCTTCATGTCTTTGTCCCAATATTTTTACTATGCACTAGTGATATTTTGTATAGGGCTTGCATGATATTTTTGCTAAGTATCTATATGCTATGCCATGGGAAATCCTAGTAGTTGTAGAATTGGTAGAAATATTCTCTAAGTTAAGATACTTGTTATATTATTATGCTTAGCCTAGCTAGTATCAAACAAGGGTGGTATATACATATACATGCTATGGAAAATTTTAGTAAGTCTTGTGACTTATGTTTCTGCTTAATAAAACAACTAAGTGAATGAAACACCTGGGTGGAATGGTAATTGCATGGATGGATTTTTGTTGAGTGGTTACCAGGGCCCCATTTTCATGGCCTACCTTGTGTATCTCACTTGTGGAATGCCACCCAGGAACAAAGGGATTTGAGATGCCAAATGTTAAGAAGCTTCTAGTGCGGCCACATGGCCATATGGGCTCTGCCTGGATCATATAAGTTGCAACAACTTAGCCAAATGGATAGTTGGTGGTAGGGGTGATAGGTTTGGAGCGCGTCCATTTTGGTCTAAGGGAAGGCTTTTGAAAGATCTTGTCTTGATGCATGTCGAGTCTTGTGGGGAAAGTGCACCACCTCTCAAGAAGGAAGAATCTAAGTACTTAGTCGTGTCCCTGACAATGGAAAATTTGACCATCAAGACATGGAAGCTATCAAGGATCTCCTCATCCAAATTTCTAAGTTAAAAATTTGTGGTTCAACAAGGGTAAATGATCACAAATATTCATTGGTAGATGTCTTGGGTGATTTTTGTCAAACAAAAACTTAGTGTTTTTCAACTGATAGGAAAAACGTATTTTGAGCAAAGCAAGCCTCAGCTACACTTAGCCAAATTCATATAGAAGATAGAAACTATTATTCTACTAAGGTATCACTTGCCAATACTATTCCAATGTATTGACCCACTATGGCTGTAACTTGTGATGTTGCAGGTTACTCTGATGAGGATTAGGGTTATGAGTCTACACTCAACATGTTTGCCTGTGGCACATGAAGATGAAGACTTTACTTTATATTGTTAAGTTGAACTTTTGTACTAGCCTATGGATATGGAGTTGTAAAAGACTATGTTATCTCTGGAATGACGATGTAATAATGACCGACCTTTGTTTCTGTGTACTTCATCTTAAACTGTGGATGCTAGCTTTGATCCAGGGACTAGCATTGCAATCATAGGGAACTTTACCTTTATAAAGGTGGGGTCTTACAGTAAGGGTACATGAATTAGTCATGACAAAGTGGAATTGTTGCATCATTTCCTAGTTCAAAGGGATGTGCAAATAAAAATGAGAAATCAAACTCCAAAATTGAAAGTCAAAAGGCAAGTTTGAAAAGTCAAACTGGGACAATGTGTCCTGGTGGAGGAAGGATAGGAAACCTCCTCTCCCTCCACCACACGCCAAGGAGAGGGAGTTGGGGGAAGATACGGACTTCCCCTCCCCTAGCTGCCCCTCCCTCTCATAAATAGAGGGGAGGGGACTGCCCCTAGACACACACCACCACAACCCCACCCCACGAGCCGCAGCGCTGCCGCCGGCCTCACCTCCTCCTCTCTGGCCTCTAAACCCTAGAACATCGTGGAACCCCTCAACTCCATTGAAAGGACATTTACTGTCATAATCACTTTTGGTGTTCGTTAACAACAAGTGGATAATTTTTAGTATGCTAATGTCTACAGGTTGATATAATGCAAAGTGAAAAGGACCCTTACTCTACGGAAAGTTTCCTAAAAGATTTACATGTTTCTGGGAGTTCCAGACCGGAGTCTCCGGTCTGGCTGGACCGGAGTCTCCGGTGTGGACCAAAGTTTCCGTAGGAACCCCCGGAGGGGGCTATAGATTTCTGGCTGGGACAATATCATAGGGGGTCCGGAGCAAGGTCCGGAGACTACTTCAGAGTCTCCGGTGTAAGCCTCGGACCGGAGTCTCCGGTTTCGCTAGACCAGAATCTCCGACCCACTTGGCTCGTGTCAGGGCTTGGTCAGTCAGTATGCTGGTCCGTAGACAGGTCCGGAGATGGACCGGAATATCCGGTGTAGACCGGAGTCTCCGGTGTGCAGGCCAGAGTCTCCGGTCTGACTTTTCTCCAATGGTCAGAAAACATTTCAGTGGAGGGGGCTGCTTATAAATAGGGGACCTTATCCCCTTCCTCCAGCTGCTCGACCCACCCAAGAACACCAACCCCATTTGAGCCACCAAATCAACAAGATCTCTTCATACAACCATCCAAAGTCATTGATCTTTGGAGAATCAAAGGCGGAGGCCTTAATCTACATCTTCACCAAGAGAGATCTTCATTTCCCCCTCATTCACTTGAGGTCCCCCATGCTCTAGTGTTTCTTTGGAAACCCTAGCTTTCGAGTTGGTTCTTACAAGTTTGTCTTTGTTTTTTTAACAGCTTGCTTGTATTTGGGAGCCTCCAATTAAGTTGTGGATGTGTGCCCCGAACTTGTTGTAAAGGTGTCGGCTTCCACCTCGAAGGTTGCCGATATAGTGGAAGAGGTGAATCGAACCCTTTGGGGTGAGGTTCATCGGAGAACAAGGGAGGCCTCTCGTGGCATTGGTAGTTTGAAACCACCTCCTCTCCAAACATAGACGTACTTCCCCTCAAAAGGAAGGAACTACAGGAAACAAATCATTGTGTCTTCGCGTCCACCACTTTGGTTACTTCTATCCTTTACTGCACTTTAGTTTACTTGTTCTTGCTTAGTGTTGTGCTTGTTGGTGCTAGTTGACATATAGGTAAATTCACCTTAGTTGCATAATCTAGAGAATTTACCTTTCTTGTCAAACCCTAATTTGAAAAAGAAGAAAATTTGAAGTAGCGCCTATTCACCCCCCTCTAGGTGCCCATATGATCCTTTCAATTGGTAGAAGAGCCTCAGCTCTTTATTTGGGCTTTACCTCCTAAGAGTATATGGGTAGCCACGATGGGGAAGGTGATGGTGAGCCTACCACCTCGGTGACCATGGATGATCTCAATAACTTGGAAACAAGATTGAGATCCACCTTGGCCAACGAGATCAAACAATTACACAAGCTACTTGAGCAACTTGTTAAAGATAAAGGTGGCTCATCATCCCCTTCTCCTCAATAGTAACCTCCACCATTACCTAAGGTGGATGCCCCGGTATCACCCACGGGTATGGTGGTGGGGGGTAATCAAGACAACACTAATTCCACCACAAAAAGGGATGGTGGGAAGGGAGAGCACCATGACTCTCATGGATGGTACACTCGTCACCCTCCAATTCCTCACCCTCATATAAACAATAGAGGAGACCCATCAAAGCTAGATGCATCTACTTTTGCTCAATGGTAATCTCTAATGAAATCTCATTCACGCAGCTCTTGTATTGAGTTATGGAACATCATTGAAGAAGGACTCTATATTGGGGATCCCTCCAACTTAACTAGAAGAGAAGTTGTCTATAGCCAACTCAATGCCACCGCTTTGCACATGATACAACAAGGATTGGGTACAAAAGATTACCCTCACATTGAGCACCTCAACACCTCAAAGGAAGCTTGAGATGCTCTCACGCAGTTATATGTTGGAAATGAGAGCATGAGAAGGAACCGGTATGATGCACTAAGCAATGAAGCTGAAGGCTTCTATATGAAGGATGGTGAAGATCATGAAGATATGTATCGTAGGCTCAAGTCCACCGCCACCGCCTTTAGGAATGTGGGTGCCTCACATGTGGATGATGCTTGGATAAAAAGGAAATATGTGAGTTCACTCATGACTTTTGAGCCTACCGACTTGAGGAGCCTACAAGGAAGACACAACTATCACCTCATGACCTCCAATGAAGTTATGCAAGAGATGGCCTCTTTCAAGGTTGCTGCAAAGAATGCCAAAGATGCTCGTGCTCGAGCCCTTGGAATGAGCAATTGTCAACCTTGCATTAAAGGCCAAAGTTGTGGAACATGGCGATGAAGATGATAGTGATGAAGGCCTCTCCATGAGCCACCCCAATGATGTCAAGATTGCTCATGGTGAATATATGGCTTTCTATGCAAAGAACTTTTGGAAGAACCCCGCCAAGGCCGAGATGGAAATGCAATGAAGAAGCAACCCAAATGGAAGAAGAGACAATGCCACTAAATTGAGAACTTGCTTCAATTGTGGTGACCGCTATCACTTTGTGGCGGGTTGTCCCTATGAGAAGAGAGAAGATCATGGGGTAAACTTGTGTTGAAGAAAACTTCCAAAGCTACTCTAGTCACTAATTCATCAAGAAGAATCCCATCAATAAGAAGCCAGGTGAAATTGTATTGATCACTCATGAAGATTTCTCCTCTGACAATGAAGATGATGAAGAGGAAACATCAAGTGGTGTGGCTACTCTAGCCACTACTTCTACTCCCACATTCTCCCTCTTCGATTCTCCAAATGAGAATACTCCCAACAAGAACGTCACTTGCCTTATGGCAAGAAGAACGGAGGTATAATCATCATATCATCCCACTTCCTTAGTTAATGATGAAATTGATGATGAGATGTCTCTTGAGGTCAAAAAGGAAATAATTGCTTTTGATGAGTTCATGAATAACTTGCAAGGGGAACACAAGAGTCATTTTGTGGACCTCTTAGATCAACTTTCTCACACCCAAGACCTTTTTGATGGAAGATGTAAACTAGGAAGAGAACACATGATTATGGTAGAAGCCCTAAATAATGCTCAAGAAGAAGAACAAGATACTAGGATGTCCCTTGAACTAAAACTTGAATGGCTTGATGGGGCTAATGATTTAATTGTGAATAGACTCGTTAAGGAACGAGACCATGCTATTGCTAAATATAAAAGGGCTAAAAAGGACAAGATTGAGTTTGGTGTGGTTCATGAGGACTTTAGTTTGCTTGACAAAGGCTCACAAGGCTTTGGAAAGTGAACTCTTGTCACTCATAAAATCCCATGAAAAGCTTCAAACTCAATTGACCAATATTCCTTCACCTAGTAATTTCATTCTGATACGTCGAAAACGTATCTATATTTTTTGATGTTCCATGCTTGTTTATTATCTACTTTGCTTTGCTTTGTCCACACTTTGAGGTGATTTTTATATGTTTTATGGTACTAACCTATTAACAAGTTGCCACAATACCAGTTGCCTATTTTCTGTTGTTTTTGGTTCCAGAAAAGCTAGTAAGGAAATATTCTCGGAATTGGACGGGACAAAAGCCAAACTCAATATTTCACCGAGGATAACACGGAGTCCATAGGAGAGACGGAGGGGCACCACAAGGTGGACACACACCCCCAGGAGCGGCCTAGGGTGGGCCCGCATCTGGGCAGGGTGTGGGCCCCCTGGCCGCCTCCCACCCTCGCCTCTTCGCCTATAAGAAGCCCCCGATGCCTAAACCCTAAGTACCCGATCAATATTCCACGAAACAATCTATAGCCGCCGCCACCATCGTCCCTAGATCGGGGGGATATGAAGCTCTTCCCGACACCCTACCGGAGGGGAGATCATCATGGAGGCCTTCTTCTTCATCATGCCAGCCTCCGGTATGAAGCGTGAGTAGTTCCACCTTGGACTACAGGTCCATGTAGTAGCTAGATGGTTGTATCTTCTCCTTTGTGCTACCATGTTTAGATCTTGTGAGCTCCGTTCATGATCAAGATCATCTATTTGTAATGATGCATGTTGTGTTTGCGGGGATCCGATGGATATTAAGATTACTATGTCAGATTGATTAATGGTTTTGTCTATTTGATTCTATCATGTCTGTGTTGTTTGTGATCTTGCATGCTCTCCGTTGTTAGTAGCTATCTTGGCCAAGTAGTTGCTAGTGACTCCAAGAGGGGGTATTTATGCTCGATAGTGGGTTCATGCCTCTACTTAATCAAGGGAAGTGATAGAAATCTCTACGGCTGTACATGTGTTGTTGCCACTAGGGAGAAAACAACGGTCTCTTGTTAATGGAACAAGTGTATTGTTTACCTTACACACTTTGCTTAAAGCAATTGTCTGTTGCTTAAAACTTAATACTGGAGGGGGTTCGGATGATAACCTAAAGGTGGACTTCTAGTCATAGATGCAGTTGGATGGCAGTCTATGTATATTGTTGTATTGCCCAATCGAATCTCATAGGATCTTTATGTCTAGTATTACATTGTTATTCCTTTCTCAGTCCTGTCAATTGCCCTGCTGTAATTTGTTTACCCAGCATGCCATGTTTGTTTATCTAAGGAGAACACCTTGTAGGGGTTCGTAGCATGGAAAACAAAAAATTTCTACCGCATACAAACAAACAAGCCAAGATCTATCTACTAGATTGTAGCAACGAGTCGATAGAGGAACTCACCCTCGAAGATTCCAAAGCGGTTAACGAGAGCAGATTCTCGTGGGTGATGTAGTCGTACACTTCTGATCTCAAGATCGCGTAGACAATCCTTCCGGCGCTGCGTTAAGAAGCGCTTCAGATCGGTCACACGTTCGGTACTCGTGAAGACCTTCTTCTCCTTGTTCCAGCAGGCAGCGGAGGTTGTAGCACTCTCCTCGCGATTCCGGCAAAGACAAGGCGTGGTACCTAAGTAAAGGGAGATCTCAGGCTTCGCCTTAAGCCGGAGCGAGTATGGTGGACTATGAGAGAGATCCTCGGCGATCTAGGGTTTAGACGCACCAAGGAGGAGGGTCTAGGGCCGGCGGCTAGGGATTGGAGCTGCCCAAGTCGGTGGCTAGGGTTTCCCTAGCCGGTGGCGGCGGCAGCAGGAAGTGGCGGCGCCGACGGCTGGGAGCTAGGGTTTTGGGTGGAGGTGTTGTGTCCTTGGAGGGGCAGCCCTGCCCCTCTTTATATAGGTGGAGGGAGGAGCGCCAGGGGAGGGGAGTCCCTCCCCAACTCGGATCCCAAGTGGGCCGGCGGTGGAGGGGAGGAACTCCTCCCCAAGTAGGTTTCCTACTTCCCCTCCACCTTCCAAAATAGCCGTTTGACTTTTCAAATTGGCGTTTGACTTTTCAAACTAGGATTTGATTAAACCCTTTATTTTGTTTAGCGATGACACCTAGTACATGATGCAACCATTCCAACTTGGTATGACACATTCGTGTACCCTTCCCCTCCGGAGTGCCGGACATTCCAGAACCTTCTAGAACATTCCCGATGAAAACACCGGAACCATTCTCCAACCCCGAAACAGGACTTTCCTTATATGAATCTTATTCTCCGGACCATTCTGGATCTCCTCGTGATATCCTTGATCCCATCCGAGACTCCGAACAACATTCGGTCTCTTACTCATCATTCTATAACTACTCAAACAACGTCGAATCCTTAAGTGTGTCTCCCTACGGTTCGTGAATTATGCGGACATGATCGAGACACTTCTCTGAACAATAACCAATAGAGGAATCTGGAAATTCATATGGCTCCCACATATTTCTATGATTACTTTGCGATCGAATGAACCACTTACATACGATACCAATTTCCCTTTGTCTCACGATAGTTTACTTATCCGAGGTTATGATCGCTTAGATCTCGCATACCTAGTTCAACCTCACATCGATAAGTACTCTTTTCTCGTTCCCGTGATATGTGATCCCTTGTGAGCCAGTCACATGCTTGCAAGCTAATTGGATGACATTCCACCGAGAGGGCCCAGAGTATATCGATCTGTCATATGGATGGACAAATCCCACTCTTGATCCATGTGCCTCAACACATACTTTCCGAACACTCAATGCCACCTTTATAGCCACCCAGTTATGGTGTGGTGTTTGATGTCATCAAAGCATCCTTCCGGTGATGGTGATTAACATGATCTCATGGTCGAAGGAATTAGGTTACTATGTATCAGAAATCTTATAGCAAATGAACAATATTAAATGACTTGATCTTTATGCTGCGCTTAACTATAGGAGTATGTCCATCACATCATTCTCCTAATGATATGACCCTGTTGTTAATAACATCTCTATGTTCATGATCAGGAAACCATGATCATATATTAACCAACAAGCTAGTTTAACAAGAGGCTTTACTAGGGACTCTTTTATGTTTACAAATCACACAAGTATTAATGTTTCCTTTTAATACAATTATAGCATGGTATGTAAACATTTATCATAAGTATGAAGATATGATAATAACCTACTTTATTATTGCCTCTTGGGCATATCTCCAACACACCTCTAGTGAACTATGGAACCCGGTCCAATATTTACCATTGATACATCTTCCACTATTACTGTTTACTTGCTGCAAACCACTTTCATGTTCCACACCATACAGTTAATCCTTTGTTACAGCAACCGGTGAGATTGACAACCTCACTGTTAGTTGGGGAAAAGTCTTGAGTTTGTGTTGTGCAGGTTTCCACATTGCTTGCAACACCTTTGGGATGTTTCCTTCCTCCTACTGGTTCGATAACCTCGGTTTCTTACTGAGGGAAAACTTGCTGCTGTGCTGCTTCATACCTTGCTCTTGGGGTTTCCCGACGAGGCGTCTAACACGCATCAAAACATTTCTGGCGCCATTGCCGGGGAGGCTAAGGACGACTTCACAAGGGGAGTCATCCTCAACCTTTCTCTTTAATTTGTTTTTAGTTTTCTTAGTTTCTTTTGCTTCGTTTTGTTTGCTTATCTTTATCAAAAACTCCAAAAAAAATTAGTTTAGTTTGGTTTGTTTTCTCTTATCAAAAACACAAAAAAATTAGTTCCTGCTCTAGCTGCTGCTGCTGTTTTTGGCTCGCTTCACTTTTGCCAAGTTGTTTCCTTTCTCCTTGAAAGTAAAAGCTAAAGATTGGTTGCTACCTTTCCTAGAAATAGTATTGATTCTTGGATTAAGTGCAAAGATGCTTTTATTGGAAAGTACTACCCTCTTGCTAAGATTATATCTATGAGAAGTGATATTATGAAATTTAAACAACTTGATAATTAACATGTTTCTCAAGCTTGGGAAAGACTGAAATCTTTGGTTAATAATTGTCCCACTCATGGACTTACTGCTTGGATGATTATCCAGACTTTTTATGCAGGTTTGAACTTCTCTTCAAGAAACCTGTTGGATTCAGCTGCTGGAGGTACCTTTATGACCATCACCTTGGGTGCTACAACAAAACTCCTTGATAATATGATGGTTAATTACTCTGAATGGCACACTGAGGGAGCTCCACATGGTAAGAAGGTAAATTCTGTTGAAGAAACCTCCTCTTTGAGTGATAAGATAGATGTTATTATGGCTATGCTTATTAATGGGAAAGCTCCTTTAGATCCAAATAATGTTCCCTTAGCCTCTTTGGTTGCTCAAGAAGAGCAAGTTGATGTGAACTTCATTAGAAACAACAATTTCAACAACAATGCATATAGGAATAATTTTGGGAGTAACAACAATTATAGGCCTTATCCTCCTAATAATGGAAATACCTATGGAAACTCCTAAAACAATGCTAGAAGTGCCCCCTCTGAACTTGAAGTCATGCTCAAAGACTTTATTAGTAAACAAACCACTTTCAACAAGACTATGGAGGAAAAGCTTTTGAATGTTGAGAAAAATATATCCTCTTTGTCTGAAGCACAGTCCTCTTTGATTAACAAAATGGCTGCTAAACCTGAAACCATGAAGAGTACCTTTGCTGCTACTCATGCCATACAAGTTACTATAGATGAAAATGTTAGAATATTATCTCAACTTCATGCTAAGTGGGAAAGGGAAGCTGAAATTGATAGAAACAATAGTGTGTGCACCATCACCACCACCCATATGTATGCCACTAAACCACAAGAAGTCCCTATTCCTCCTCCTACAATGCCTAAGCCCATTGAGTCTACTACTAGTGATGCTAAGTTTGATTTTGATCTTGATGGTTGCAATATTTCTGAAGTGATTATGTTCTTGCAAAAGCTTGCTAGAAGTCCGGATGCTAGTGATATGCATGTTGCTTTCACCAAACACATTACAGATGCTCTTGTTAAAATTAAGTAAGATAAGTTGAAACACAAAGCTTCTATTCCTAGGAAAGTAGAAGATAGTTGTGAAACCATTATTAATATGCAAGTGAATGACTTTGATCTCAAAGCTTCATGTGATCTTATTTCTAGTGTCTCTATTATGCCTAGGAAGATTTATGAAATGCTTGATTTGCCACCTTTGGAAGATTGTTATTTGGATGCCCCACTTAATGATAATGCTAAGAAGAAACTCATGGGGAGTGTTAATGATGTTCTTATTATGGTTAACAATGCTTATGTCCCTGATGTTTTTTATGTTTTGGATGTTGAATACAATGCTTCTTGTCCTATCACTTTGGGAAGACCTTTTCTTAGAACTATTGGTGCCATCATTGATATTAAAGAAGGCACCATTAAATATCAATTCCCATTCAAGAAAGGTATTGAACACTTCCTTACGAGGAGAGAGAAGTTGCTTTTTGCTCCTCCTTTGAAAGCAAGGTTTGATGTTAATGCTTCTTCATTTGAAATACTTGATTTCTTGCTTCTTGTGCCTAACTTAAAGGCGTTAAAGAAAAGTACTTGTTGGGAGATAACCCAAGAGTTTTCTTGAGTCTTGGAAGTTATAACTTCAGTAATGACCTCTCCTTATCCTTTTTGTTTGCTTTTTGTGCCACGAATGACCTCTAATGAGAGGGAAGTAAGATTTGGGGAGTTGCTGTCCTGGAACAGATTTCTGTCCTCCACCATAAAAATTCTTGAGGAGTCTCTGTAACTTGGATTGACCTGAACATTTACGAATAAATCCCCTAGTATGTTAGCTAACTTGCGTTAGTTCAACACTTTTTTGATTTGAGCAAGAGAAGGTCTTCGAAAAAATAGGTTTCTACCTGCTGGTCTGTTTTGACAGATTTCTACCATTATTTGCATTTGCTTCTTATTGATTCCTTTTTGCGTTCTTTTTGGGAAATTGATCTTTTTGAAGGAGTTGCTATAGTAGCTTGTGTTTTTAGTGAAAAGTTTTTCTGTTCTAAAGTTAAACCCAAAGGTCTATTATCTTTTGAATACACTAATGTTGCTAATGAAGATTGTGTGATGTTTTGTATGAAGGAAAAATTTCAGGTGTAGAGAGAGAATGATGTAATGAGATGAAGAATGGACAAAAGCTCAAGATTGGGGATGCCAGCCCGGTGTCACCCCAAGAAATATCCAAGAGGTACAAGCTTCAAAGCTTGGGGATGCCCAAGGCATCCCCTTCTTCATCAATAAAAAGCTTAGGTCTTTCTAGACACTTCGTTTTTATTGTTTCATACACTGTTGCGTTGTTCTTGGAGCGTCTTAGTTTTTGTTTGTTTTGCTTAGTTTGCTTTAATAAAGTAGTTTGGACCCCCGTTCTCGCTGTGTTATTTCAAATAAGTTGATTGCTGTTGGAGAGGAGTAGAAAGTTCTTGCTTGAAAAGTGCAAGAGGAGCTTGCTTCGACTGTGACTTAGACTTTAGCATGTCATGCTAGGTGTTGTTTTGACCTTATGCTTAGTGATTATTGTTGTAGCATGACTTATTCCAAACAATTGGGATTTCTTAGTGTGCCTTGAAGGAATCATGCGTTGTTTTAGCATACAAACGCATAATATTGTGGTATTCTCCTTTGATGCTTTAATTGGGTTGACTTGGCACATGCTCACACCATGTTATGATTATGAACAAGTCAGCATAGCCTCTATGATCATTTAGTGTCACATCCCAAAATTTTCCAAATTTTGAAATGTGAAAAATAAATAAACAAAATAAATAATTCTTGAAATTTAGGGTGAAAAGAAATTTTTTGATTCCAATTGGAAACATCAAAACCTATTTTGATCAAATAAAATCCTAAAGGGATTTAAAAAGATAAACAAATAATAAATAAAGTTATAATAGTTGGAATCACCATTTTTGGATCTTTAAATAAAAGATATGGTTTTTGAATAAGGACTATTTTAAATAGCCAAATTAAAAGTTGGCCAAGCAATGGAAATAAAATATTTTTGTTTAATAAAAAGAGTAAAGGATTATTTTAAATAAAATCATGAGGATTTATTAATATCCAATTTTATTTAAGTAAAGACATTTTCCTATTTTGAATGAACATTAAAACTTAATAAAGTATTTTAAATAAAAATTCAAAGTGTTTTATTTTTCAAATAAAACCTACTAAAAAGGTTTTTGGAAAAATTTAGATTTCAAATAGAGTTTTAAAACATATTTAAATCCTATTTGAAATAAAGACTAAGGTCTATTTATTTTTAATATAATAAACCCTAAAATTAATTAGTCTATTTTAGATTTTAGAATATGTTAAATAACAATATTAGATTATACACAAAGTTTGGAAAAGGTTTGAATTCCAATAGTGTTTGAATTATTTGAATAGAAATCAAAACAGATAAATAGAAAAAGAAAAAGAAAAACATTTTGTATAAAAAAAATGAAACGAAGCCAGCCCAGGAGCAAGGCCCAATCCAGCCCAACTCGCAGCCCACCTGCTCCCCCTCTCGCGAACCGTTTTTCACCCAGAGGCTTACCCGCGCAGCAGCTGACGCCTGGACCCCACGTTTCTTCTCTCTCTCTCACAGACAACCAGACCCCACCCGTCAGTTTTTCGTCTTCACTCACGACGACCACGCCCTCTCTCCCTCGGCCGTTTCTGGTTTGAATTCAATCGCTTAAATTCGAGTAACTCCACGAGTAATTTCTCCCTATCGCCCCCTGCATCTCCCAGTGCCGCTCGCTTGGCCGCGCGTGCACCAGATCTTCGGCAAGGACATCACCCGAGCGCCACCGTCGCCTGCCACTTCTCTGGCGAAGCCCCCTGGTAAAATCTGACCGCCCTAACCCATCTAGCTCACGCACGTGTATTCTCCATGACCTTGCGCAGCTAACGACATTGTTTTCTTGTCTTGGCGTGACCTGTAGCCCCGCCCCCGTCGATGAACAGAAGCACCCGACGCCGCCTCTAACTCCGGCGAGCAATAGCCGCTGCTCTAGTGCGCCCCTCGAGTAGCCGACCCCACCTTGAGCTTCACCGCAACCACGCGGGCAAGGTGAGCATCCTCTCCCTCCCCCGCGCGACCTAGTCCCTCAGCAACCTCTCCATTCGAGCGTGCGCCGCCGTCCGCCACCACCAGCGCCGCCAGTCCATGGTCAGGCCGCTGTGAGCCATTGGATCTTCATCTGGTGGCTACGATAGATTCACTTAGCGAATAGGTATGGTGCGATCTGAGATGTGCGATGCGCTTTAGATCTAACATCCCACAGAGCGCGATCCACCCTAACCGGTACCGTCCAATAGGATAGAGCCACGTGGCCAGAGTTTGTTTAAAACAGAAATTTTGATCTATTAGATATGCAAACTTGCAAAATTCATAACTTTTAATCTACACGTCCAAATTTTATATCAATGGAATCAGAAGAACAAGTACTTTCCAACCATGCACTTTGTTTAGTGATTTGCTTCTGGAAACTTAGTTGTTTTTGCAGAAACTTGTGTAAGCATAATTTGAATATAAAAATTGTTCTAGAAATATTTTTATGGTAAAATCTGTGGCAAATGGATTGTTTTGAACCTACTGACCATAGAAACCAACTTATGGATTTAAAATGTATTTTGTGAAGCCAAAGAATAAATCTTTGAATAAGGGCATTTCTAGTCAAATAAAAATATTGTTTATGTGTTAAAAATAATTTTTGAGTAAAATCTTTGGAAAATGATTTGAATTAAACTCTCCGACCCTAAACACCAAGTTTTTAGATTTAAAAATATATTTGATGAACCCTATAAAATTATTACTTTGCTAAAAGGCATTTGCAACAACATAAAATATCACTTTGGTATGAAGTTGGTTTATGGGGTGAAACCTTTTACAAATGATTTTAATATTAAACACTTGACCTTAAAATACTCACATGTTGTGTTTAAAAATATTTTACAAACTCTAGTGATTATCATTTTGATTTAAATCATTCCTAGCAAAACAAAAAATGACTTAAAGTGGCCATTTTCACCAACTTGAATTTAAATGGTTTTACCACTTTTGTAAATGACCAATATGAGCTTTAAAATGTTTAGAGCCTAATAGAAACCACTTTTCCAAATAAAACCATCTTTTGCATGCTTGCATGCATTGCTTTGTTTTATTATTTTATGTGGTAAAATTGTTTGAATGCTAGTTGAATATGTGTTTGCTTGATTGAATTGTAGTGAAGTTAGAAGAGTGTGATATTTGCAAGATCAAGAAGTGAACCAATATTCTCTACTAAAAAGGCAAATGACACTATCATCCATGTCCTACTAGCTGTTGCCTATGTCCCAACTTATCAATCACTCTGTGACAAAGCCACTATATTGGAAAACAAGATGAATCAAGTTGAGAATAGAAAGAGGAAGCATAAACTCAAGTATCACTCAGGATCATCACCAAAGAAGCGTTCATTCAGAAAGAGCAATGAAGATTCTGAACCACATCAGCATCACCACAACAACAATGGAAGTGATAATAATGGAAATGATACTGACAATGGAGATGACCTTGGTCAGAACCAACATGACACTTTCAGGAAGAAAGATATTAGCCAGTTGTAGTGCTATAATTGTAAGGAACTTGGACACTATGCATCAGACTGTCCTGAGAAGGAAAAGAAAAAGGTGCTAGAAACTCCAGTGGAAATGACTCCAATGTGACCCAGAAAGGACATGTGAACCACATTGACATGGATGGGAACTTTGAAGAGATAGAAGAAGTGGATGTCAGGAACTAGTTAACTCAGTTGAGTCAAATAAGGATTCCTTGTCAGGATATCAAGTGTTGAACCCATAGTCAAGTGAACCATCAATGTAACCCTATGAGACTTTCTTTTAAGGGTGGTAGTACCCTAGTTGCCTTGAAGCCAACTTGTAACCCTAGCTTTCCCAAATCTCGGGACGAGATTTCTTTTAAGGGTGGTAGCCTGTCACATCCCAAAATTTTCCAAATTTTGAAATGTGAAAAATAAATAAACAAAATAAATAATTGTTGAAATTTAGGGTGAGAAGAAACTTTTTGATTCCAATTGGAAACATCAAAACCTATTTTGATCAAATAAAATCCTAAAGGGATTTAAAAAATATAAACAAATAAAAAAATATAAAGTTATAATAGTTGGAATCGCTATTTTTGGATCTTTTAATAAAAAGATTTGGTTTTCAAAAGAAAAGGTAGAATTATAAATAAGGATTATTTTAAAGAGCCAAATTAATCTTGGCCAAACTTTTAAAATAAAATATTTTGTTTGATAAAAATAGTAAAGGTTTATTTAAATAAAATAATAAGGATTTGTTAATATCCAATTTTATTTAAGTAAAGGCTTTTCCATTTTAAATAAACACTAAAACTTGTAAAAGTATTTTAAATAAGAATTCCAAGTGTTTTGTTTTTCAAATGAAACCTACTGAAAAGATTTTGATATTATTTAGATTTCAAAAAGAGTTTTAAAATAAATTAAAATCTATTGGCATTAAAGACTAAAGTCTATCTATTTAATTATTAATAGATACAAAAAGAATAAAAGAATTATTTTATTTTGGACCTTGGATTATGTTGATAAACAGAATTTAAATCAACACAAAGTTTGGTGGTGGTTTGATTTGTTTTGGAGTTTGAAATATTTGATTGAAAATCAAATCAGAATATTCAACACAGAAAAAGAAAAAGGTTTGGTATAAAAAAGTGAAACGAAGCAGACCCAACCCATGAGGCCCAGCAAGCCCACTCGCAGCCCACCAAGCTCTCCCCTCTGGCAAAGCATTTTTCACTGAATAACACACCCGGGCAGTCACAAACAAGTGGACCCCACGCCCCCTCTCTCACTCTCGCTGACCGTTGGACCCCACTGCCCCACCTCATCGTCATCAACCCCGCGCCGGCCGTTTCCCCCTTGCTCAACGACATTCTGCCGTGATTAAATCCTCTTGAATACGTGTTGATGGCCAGAGTAAACTCGCCAGTGACCACGCATACCTAAATGCCTCTCCCTCCTTTCTCTTTTTCCCCAAGCGTCCCCTCTCTGCCTCCAGGCTGGGAGAATTGCGAGCTCGAACCCACTGACCCGACGAGCTTCTCCGGCGAAATCCTGGCGACTTCGACCACCTCTCCACTCCCAGAGCATACGAGCTTGCTCTCCAGTCCCGTGTGCACCTGCCCGTGTGCTCCACTCACCCACGCGCGTCCCCTAGCATCGACAACCTCGACACAGAGCATCGTCGTCGTCTGTCATTTCCTCCGGCGAATTTTCCTGGTAAGCACCGACCGCCCCGAGCCTTCCCTTTGATGCTCCCATGATCCCTAGTGCCGTGCGCGTCTAACCGTACCTTCCGTTTGTCTTAGGGTGACCTGTAGCCTCGCCCCCGTCGACAACTGAGCGAGCCCGACGCCGTCACTGACTCCGGCGAGCAATCCACGCAGCTCCAGCGCGCCCCTCGACTAGCAGACCGCACCTCGAGCTTCACCTCGACCACGTGAACACTATAAGCTACTCCTTTGTCTCCCTTGCTTCCTGCATCGTCGCCAGCACCAGCACCTGAGCGTGTGCCGCCGCCAGCCGCCGCTAGCGCCGCCAGACAATGGTCAACCGCACTGTGTCCATTAGATTTCGATCCAGTGGCTGTGATTAGATCTTAACCGAAGGGGTATGTGTGCATCTGAGCCGTGCGTTTTAAATAAGATCCAACGACTCGCAGAGGCTGATCCGCACGAAGCGGTACCGTCTAATAGAATCAAGCCACGTGGACAGGGTTTTGTTTAAAAACAAAAATTAGAATCTATTAGATATGCAAACTTGTAAAATTCATAACTTTAGTTCTACACGTCCAAATTTTGCAAATTTTATATCAATGGAATCAGAAAGACAAATCCTACCCAACCATGAACTTTGTTTAATGTTTTGCTTCTGGAAAATTGGTTGAATTTGCAGAAACTTGTGTAGGCATAATTTGAATATAAAAATTGTTCTAGATATAATTTTAAGGTGAAATCTTTGCAAAATGGATTGTTGTGAACCTAATGACCATAGGAATCAACTTATGGATTTAGAAATGTATTTTGTGAAGTTAGGGAGTAAATAATTGAGTTAGAGCATTTCTAGTCAAATAAAAATATTGTCTATGGTTTAGAAATGATTTTTTTAGTAAAATCTTTGGGAAATGATTTTAATTAAACTCTCTAACCCTAAACACCAAGTTTTGAGATTAAGAACATATTTGATGAACCATATAAAGTTATTGCTTTACTAAAAGATATTTTCAACAACATAAAATATCACCTTAGCATAATATTTGGTTTATGAGATGAAACCTTTTGCAAATGGTTTTACCACTTTTGTAAATGACCACCTTGAACTTTATAATGTTTAGAGCCTAGTAGAAACCACTTTTTCAAATAAAACTATCTTTTGCATGCTTGCATGCATGACCTTGTTTTTGTTATTTTATGTGTGAGAAATGGTTTGAATGCTAGTTGAATTTGTGTTTGGTTGATTGAATTGTAGTGAAGTTAGAAGAGTGTGATATTTGCAAGATCAAGAAGTGAACCAACATTCTCTACTAAAAGGCAAGTGACACTATCATCCATGTCCTACTATTTTCATTGCACTTAGTGGATTTTTGTAACATGCATGATAGGACTACTATATTTCTATGCTATGCTATATCCTATTAGGATACCCTTATACCTTCCTTAGTGAAAACATTGTAGTTGTTGTAAGCTTAGCCCTGCTATATATTTGGGATGGGATACATGATATGATTATATGAAGTGTTGGAAAGATATATGTTTTATATAATAAAACAAGTACTCAATGAACCACGTGGGTGGACAAGGATACTCAAGTTTTGGACAAGGTGGAAACAAAGGGAACCATGTTTATATGGCTATCTTTTTGTGTGTGCACTAGAAGAAAACCACCCAGGGACTTAGAGATTGAACATGTTTCTCGTACATTGGCTTCCGTGTACAGCCACATGCTAAATGGGCTCTGGCTTAGTCAACTACATAGTGGAAGACCCTTGCATTGACATCTTCAGGTTAACTAGAATTGTGTATTGGAATTATATCCTTACAGTGTTGCCTGGTAGACAAGCTAGCATTGTGTATTGGGAGGACTTCTATGGAAAGACTTTGTCACATTCTCGATCTGCCAGTACTCCATTTTGGTGAGTACTTATCCAGCGGCCACTGGTGGCATTAAGACGAGATTGTGTCATGTGGGTAAAGTGTACAACTTCTGCAGAAGATCAAAATTCTAAGTACTTAGCCGTGTCCCTGGTTATGGACAACTCTGAGCAACTAAGGCTTGAAGCTATGGAAGATCTCGACATTCCAATTTCTCAAAGTAAAACTTGATGGTGACAACAAGGGATTTGAAGCACTTGGAGTTTTCCAAGAAGTTCAGAAAGATTTGACAAAAGATCAAAAACTATTTTGAAAAGATAGGATAAAACTATATTGCTTTCTGCAAAAGAGCCTAAACCCTACTTAGCCAAATATGCATGTAATGATAGGATCCACTCATATCTACATAGTAGTGAAACTTGCCAATACAATTCAAATGTATTGACCCTTGTGGCTGCAACTTATTATGTTGCAGGTTTGTTTGATGTTAGTGAAGTGTGTTGATTAGGATTACAAGTCTACAACCAACATGATTGCCTGTGGCACTTTGAAGATGAAGGACTCCATGCTATATAGATATTCTGCTGCATTGTAATGAGATAGCCAAATGAGCTATGTAAGATGTAATGAATTATTTTATTCCTGGTTATAAAGTTGTATTATGACCTTTGTTTCTTGATATTACATCTTAACTGTGGATGCTAGCTATTGATCCAGGGACTAGCATTGTAAACATGGGGATCTCTACCTTATTAAAGGTTGGGAACCTTACAATACTCCATAGTTTGCTCACTTTAACCTTAATCACTTCAAGATGCTTATGATAGGGGCAATGACGGCTGAAATCTAACAAGTACCATAATTTTTGGAAGCTCTTTTTGAAACTTGAAATCCCTGCTTCCCTTATGAAGGGCCTTTCTTCCACTATTATATTGAGTCTTCACCTTCTATCCTGAGGCACCAGTTAAGAGAGCATAGTTGCCATTCTTAGTTCTATGTGCATTGTCCCAAACCTTATTGATTGATGCATATTGTGATATTACTTGTTCTTGTGCTATTTGTATCTAGTCACTCTTATGAACTTTGAAGGTGTCCTTTGCATCTATTTGCTACTCTATGAGGGACAAGTTGGATGCTACTATGCCATGTTTTCTATATGTGAAACAAACAAACATTTTTCAATGCATGTTATTCATGATCTTTGTTTGTAGCCTTTCATGTTGCATCATAGTTACTTTGTCTTACTGTTAGAACTCCATCTTTCATGCACATGTTTAGAGTTCTTTGATCCTAGATTTCAATGCTTGCAAATAGTTTGATCTTGGTTTTGATGGTGCATGCCACCTCAAAAATTATTCTTTTATCACTTACCTACTCGAGGACAAGAAGGAGTTAAGCTTGGGGATGCTTGATACGTCGAAAACGTATCTATAATTTTTGATGTTCCATGCTTGTTTAGTATCTACTTTGCTTTGCTTTATCCACACTTTGAGGTGCTTTTTAAATGTTTTCTGGTACTAACCTATTAACAAGTTGCCATAGTGACAGTTGCCTATTTTCTGTTGTTTTTGGTTCTAGAAAAGCTAGTAAGGAAATATTCTCAGAATTGGACGGGACAAAAGCCGAAGTTAAAATTTCACCGAGGAGAACACGGAGTCTAGAGGAGAGGTGGAGGGGCGCCATAGGGTGGCCACCCCAGTGCATCCTAGGGTGTTCAAGACCTAGGCAGGGTGTGGCCCCCCTGGCCACCTCCCAGCCTCGCCTCTTCGCCTATAAGAAGCCCCCGATGCCTAAACCCTAAGTACCCGATCAATATTGCACGAAACCATCTATAGCCGCCGCCACCATCGTCCCTAGATCGGGGGATCTGAAGCTCTTCCTGGCACCCTTTCGGAGGGGAGATCATCCTGGAGGCCTTCTTCTTCATCATGCCAGCCTCCGGTATGAAGCGTGAGTAGTTACACCTTGGACTACGGGTCCATGTAGTAGCTATATGGTTGTATCTCCTCCTTGTGCTTTCATGTATAGATCTTGTGAGCTCCGTTCATGATCAAGATCTCATCTATTTGTAATCATGCATGTTGTGTTTGCGGGGATCTGATGGATATTGAGATTACTATGTCAGATTGATTAATGGTTTTGTCTATTTGATTCTATCATGTCTGTGTTGTTTGTGATCTTGCATGCTCTCCATTGTTAGTAGCTATCTATAACATCCCTAAAATCATGTTTCAAAACTCATGCACATCATCCATGCATCCATGATCATTTAGGGTTCCATTTCAAAACCATTTCAAAAACAGGAGCATATGTTGCTCATTATTTTATGTAAGTATGCTCTAGCCTTAGTGCTACATTATAATGAGAAAGATACTTATTTTATTCAGTAATGTTTTGAGTTCAAACTTAAGAGTTTTCCAAAGCTTGGGAAAAGATTTCAAAACAAAGTATGAATATAAAACCAATTTTTATGCCTATTATTTATATCCCATAAAGGCATGGTTTTATTTTATTTTTCAATTGATCAAAGTGTTTTTGAGTAAACAGAAGTGTTTGACACACATTTGAGTACAAAGTTCACTGTATAAAAATCTAGAGAAGATTTGAAATCAAACTTGTTTGAATTCGGGTTTGAAAATCATTTCTAGAAAATCAAACAGAAAAATAAAAGCAAAAGGGAAAAAATAAAACCTGGCGCCAGCCTTTTGGCCCAGCACCACTAACAGCCCACAAGCCCACCCGGGCGGTTTCCCCCTCTCCCCTTGTTTCCTACCCCGCACACGCGTACCCACTCGCTGACGACTGGGCCCTCACTGCCATGTCACCCCTTCGTCCTCAATCAACGCCGATGACCACCTCGCCGCTGCCGTTTCCCCCACTCATGCCGCGCTTAATTGCATTGATTCAGCGAGTGATTTCCGCCCCCGCTCTGGCTACATCAACCCCTCCCCCTCGTGACCATTCCCCCAACAGAGCTAGCCAGAAGCGCCACCAGGCTGCCCGCAATTTTGCTCACACCGCCGCGGTACCGAGCCACTCCGGTGGACGATTCCGGTAAGCTCCGTCCACCCCACTCGGTCTCGTTCACGCTAGCATGCTTCCTTCGACCACGCGACTCACGTCATGCGTTTTCCTTGTTTGCTCGTGGCCTAGATCGACGGATTCGACAACCACCGCAAGTGCCCGACGCTTTCCTCAACTCCGGTGAGAAATCACGGTACGAATCGAGCGCCCCTTGATCTCTCATTGAAACCATCTTGCTCACTGTGACTTTGTGCACCCCCTGATGCGTTTTATTCGTGCAAGGACGGCGCAGAGCCTTGGCAACGTTGACGTCTACAACCACCCGACGCCGCGCACGACTCCGACGAGCTCCAACGACCACCTCTCCACGCCCCTTCGCCAACGAAGCCTACCTCGAGCATCAGCAGCACACGGCGAGCACAGTAAGCCCCTTCTCCCTCTTCCGCGCAACCTAGAACGCTTAAGAACGACAGAGCCGCCGCCGTTAGCGCCACCCGTCTGTGGTCGATAGATCTGTGGCCGCAGGATCTAGATCTAACGTATAAGATTAGATCTGTGACAAAGAGATAAGGAGCAGATCTGGCCGCGCGTTTTAGTTAGATCTAATGGTTCGCAAGCGCGATCCAGCGCGAAGCGGTACCAACCAACCAGATGCTGCCGCGTGGCACGAGTTTGTTTTTAAAAATTTGAATTAGATCAATTAGATGGTTAAACTTGTTTAAATCATAACTTTTGATTCCCACGTCCAAATTTGACAAATTTTATATCAATGGAATCAGGAGAGAAAATCCTTTCCATTTATGCAATGTGTTTAAAGTTTTGCCTCTGTTAAAATGGTTGTTTTTACAGAAACATGTGTAGGCCTAATTTGTGTATATTAATTATTTGGAAAATGTTTTGCTATTCAAATAAAGTTTATTTAGCTTGTTTTGTACTTGTTTATGATTCAGTGTCGTGCACTTGTCTTGTTTGGTGTAGAAAATCATCACATGGAATATTGCATGCATTCATGTATTTTTGCTTGTATTAATTGTGTATGTGATTTTGTGCCATTATTTTATGTGTAGATTTTGGTGCAAATAGTGATTGTGATTGTGAGGATTGTAGCTACTCTCCAAACTACCAAGGCAAGTGGTGCTTCATGATTTATTCCTATGTATTTCAACTATGCATTAGAAATATTTTGCTAGACTTGCATGGATATTTTGATCTATATGCTATGCTTGGGAAATCCTAGTAGTTGTAGAATTGCTAGAAATATTTCTAAGTCTTATCAATGCCATGCTTAGCCTAGCTAGTAGCAACCAAGGGTGGTTATATATTCATACTATGAGAAAATATTTCTAAGTCTTTGGACTTGAGTTTTGTTTAATAAAACAACTAAGTGAATGAAACACCTGGGTGGAATGGAAGGAATGGTTTATGTTGAGTGGTTACACAAGGCCCATTTCTATGGTTTACCTTGTGTATCTCACTTGTGGAAAGCCACCCAGGAACAAAGGGATTTGAGATGCCAAATGTTAGGAAGCTTCTAGTGAAACCACTTGGCAATATGGGCTCTGCCTGGATCACATAGGTTGCAATAACTTAGCCATTTGGACAGTTGGTGGTAGTGGAATGATAGGTTGGAACGCGTCCATTTGGTCTAAGGGAAGGCTTCTGAAAGGTCCTGTCTTGGTGAAAATCAAGTCTTGTGGGGAAAGTGCACAACCTCTGCAGATGGAAGAATCTAAGTACTTAGCCATGTCCCTGGTATTGGACAACTTGAGCATCAAGACATGGAAGCTATCAAGAATCTCCTCATCCCAATTTCTAAGTAAAAACTTGTGGTTGAACAAGAGTGAAGGTTCACCAATGTCTATTGGTGGTTCCTTGGGAAAGATTTTGACAAAGAAAAACTTAGTGTTTTCAACTAATAGGTAAACCTATTTTGAGCAAAGCAAGCCTAAGCTACACTTAGCCAAAATGCATATAATATATAGTCTACCAATATTCTACTAAGGTATCACTTGCCAATACTATTCCAATGTATTGACCCACTATGGTTGTAACTTGTGATGTTGCAGGTTATTCTGATGATGATTAGGGGTTATGAGTCTACACTCAACATGCTTGCCTATGGCACATGAAGATGAAGACTTATTTATCTTATTACATATTTGAACTCTTGTACTAGGCCTATGGCCATGGAGTTTGTAAAAGACTATGTTTGTCTCTGGAATGACTTGTAATAATGCCTTTGTTTCTGTGTACTTCATCTTAAACTGTGGATGCTAGCATTGATCCAGGGACTAGCATTGCAATCACACGGATCCTTTCCTTTACAAAGGAGGGATCTTACAGATGGTATCAGAGCACTGTGTTGCCTGTAGGATTATGACCTTAGGATTGGAAACCACTAAGGAAAAATTTTCAACAACTTCCACACTTGTCTTTTCTTCTCGTAAACTTTTCTAATCTTCTTTCTCATCTCTATTTATAGATGAACTCCATCAACGAAGCCGTGAGGAAGGGACCACTCATGACTATGACTTTGGAGTGTGAGACAGAATTCCCCAAGGCTCTCAAGGACCTCATGGTTGCCATGGGAATACATGGTGCAGCTGTGTACAAAGGTTTTCATGTGATGGATGAAGGAGTTGAGTACTGGTGGGTGAAACTTCACTTGTATAAAAACAAGGAAGACAACCACAAAGAATCAGGATTCTGCATGGTCACCAACTCAGTGATGCACACTACATTCTTTGATTCAGCAAGGGATGCAGCTTGGAAATCCATCAAAGAACTTGGTGATAGAATCAAGTGCAGAATGCTCAACACCCAGAATGACCTTAGGGAAGAAAAGAAGCATACCCAAGAGTTAGAGACTACCAATAAAAGTTTAAGGAAGGACATCATAGATTTGGCAATGGAGTCATGTGATCTAGATAGATAGATTGCCTCTAGGGATGCCCTGTTAGCCAACTTGGCAAGTGAGATGGGATTGTAACGTATTTCGTTAGTTGGACCACCACACTTATCATTTTATTTCCCAAATGTTGTTTAAAATAAGTTGAACCTTGGTTGTTTGTAATGGATCCATGTATGCCATGACTTGTGTGTTTTGATTTCCAAAGTTATGCATGTGATGCCTTGTCTTGTGATTTATCTTAAGTTGTGTTGAATTCTAACTTTTTCTATCTTATTAAATAGATGCCTAATGTTACTATCAGCACGGATGAAGAGTTCAAGGGAACCTGCTTTACACTCGACATTGAGCTCACTAGTTTGCTCAATATCCCACTACCTACCATCATGATGCTTCCCCTCACCAAGTTTGAGAGGAAAGACCTTTGGGGCTTCAAGGTTAATCAGCCAGGACGCCAGACTGAGCCTACCACAGAGGCAATCATCTTCAAGCTCATGCATGATGACAAGGAGAGAGGCCTAGAGGTAGTCATGCAGGATTTGCTTGGACGTTTACTAGGGAGACACTCTCGAGAGATTAGGGGTACTCACTTCCACGCCTTCGGTAGACGTGATGAGGATGGTGAGGCCATTGACTTCGAGGATGCTTCGAGAGAGATGGCAGAGCCTATTCCTCTATACCTCCAAGACTTAGAGGCTCTTCTTAGGCACCTAGATACTGCTAGGACCAACGTCATGATCAGCAATGACGAACTCCAGGTGCAGCTTCGTGAGAAGGACAAGCTCTTCGCGGAGCAAGATGAGATAGTCAAGGAGATGGAGGCCAAGTTTGAGAGTCAGGATAGAAAGTTCAAAAGTCAAGAGAAGCGAGTCCAAGATAGGAACAAGAGGATTCGAGACATGACTGCAGAACTAGAGGCCAAGGACTTCGAGCTCGAGCATCAGCAAGGTGTGATTGATAGGCTTCGTGCATAGAAGAGGGCTCTCAAAGCCAAAGTAGAGACCTTGACCACCAATGTCGAGGAATACAAGACCGCTATGTAGAATGCAGGTCTTACACTTGTTGATGAGGAGGTTGATGCAGAGGAGTAGTGATGACTACTCATTTACCTTTATTTATCATGCCTTTGATTATTGAGTCGCAATGACCATCCAACATGTGGGTGGCTTGCTATTGTTGTGTTTACTTTTCAGAACTTGTTGTCTATGTTGTTGAACTTTTATTATTATGATGCATGTTTGGTGATTGTTTATGTGATGTATTGTGCATGTTATCACCTATGGGTATCTCATTCTTATCCTTATTGAAAACCACAGATGCCTCCCCGACGAGCCAATCCCAACCCCAACAACAACAACAACATCACCCCTGAGATGCAGCAAATGATGATAGCTCAGACTCAGCTGATGCAAATGATGACTACTTTCATCCAGAATCAGAACAACAACAACAACAATAATAATAATAACAACAACAAACAATCAGAACAACCCACCGGATTTTGACATGCTTACCAGGTTCTTAAGACTAAGGCCAGCAAAGTTCTCAGGAACAACTGATCCTATGGTGGCCAATGATTGGCTATGCTCTGTGAACAAGGACTTGGTAACTGTTGGCTGTACTGACGAAGAGAAAGTCAGATTTGCAGCTCACTTGTTGGAAGGACCAGCAGCCACTTGGTGGGATAACTTCCAGATCACCACTCCCATTGAGGATGTGACATGGGCTATCTTTGAAGATGGTTTCCGTACCACTCACATCTCATCCGGAGTGATGAGTTTGAAGAAGAAAGAGTTCCATAACTTGAAGCAGCGCCACCGCAGCGTGGCTGAATATATTGAGGAGTTCAACAATCTGGCGCGATATGCTCCGGATGAAGTTGACACTGATGCTAAGAGGAAGGAAAAGTTCCTTGAAAGGTTGAATGATGAATTGAACCTGCAGTTAGCTGTGGCCTATGTTCCCACATACCAGTCTCTTTGTGACAAGGCTGCTATTTTGGAGAGCAAGATGAAACAAGTTGAAAGCAGGAAGAGAAAGCATTCTGATAAGCACAGCTCGGGATCGTCTCACAAACGTTCCCATTATGATGATAGTGGGAGTTCTTGATCCCACAAGCATGGGAAGTTCAACAAGCACCACAACCACAACCGTTATCATGACAACAAGCACCACCGTAGTCATGACAACGATAAGTACAAGAATCACAAGGGTGGATATAAGAGCCACAACAATGGAAGTGGAAGTGGAAGGAAGCCACTGTCAAGAAGGATCTTAGTCAGGTTGAATGTTTCAAGTGCAAGAAGATGGGGCATTATGCAAATGAATTCCCAAAAAAGAAAGTTGAAGGACCCAACAAGCCCAACCCTTTTCAAAAGGGACAAGTGAACCACATCAATGTGGAAGAAATCTATGAGGAACCTGATGTTGTTGCTGGTAAGTTCAAACTCAATTCTGTTCCAGCATTTGTTCTCTTTGATACCGGTGCATCTCATTCATTCATATCAAGAGCATTTGTTGAAAGAAATGAACTACCGGTAGAAACTATTGGGTGTCCTATAAAAGTAAGTTCTCCTGGCGGAGAAATGATAGTGAATTCAGGATGTCATGATCTAGTCATAGAGTTTGGGAAGTATAAGTTTCCGTTAACTCGATAATCCTAAATTCCCAAGGATTGATGTTATTTTTGAATGGACTGGATGACTACACAAGGAGTGATAGATTGTGCCAATCATACCGCCTCACTCACAACTCCGTAAAACAAAAGGATCGATTCAATACCAACTTTGAAGCAAAAAGGAGTAAGCTAAATTCTCTTAAGGGGTTAGCATGGACAAGCAGTTTATTAGAGTGAATATCCGGATGTGTTTCCGGAAGAATTGCCGGGAATGCCACCAGATAGAGATGTGGAATTTCTTATTGACTTGCTACCAGGATCTGGACCAATAGAAAAGAGACCGTACAAGATGTCAGTTGATGAGTTGAAAGAACTCAAGAAGCAACTCGGAGAATAGTTGCAGAAAGGTTTTATCCAACCAAGTTCTTCATCTTGGGGAGCACCAGTTTTGTTTGTGGAAAAGAAAGATAGAAGTCAAAGGTTATGCATAGATTACCGTTCACTCAATGAGGTGACTATCAAGAACAAATACCCTTTGCCAAGAATCAATGACTTGTTTGATCGCCTAGAAGGAGCCTGTGTTCTCAAAGATTTATCTTCGGTCAGGTTATTTCCAGCTCAAGATAAGGGAACAAGACATATCTAAGACAGCTTTCACCACAAGGAATGGATTGTATGAGTATACCGTGATGCCATTTGGTTTGACCAATGCACCAGCATACTTCATGAATATGATGAACAAGGTGTTCATGGAATTCCTTGATAAGTTTGTTGTCATTTTCATCGATGACATTTTGATCTACTCCAAGAGAAAAGAAGAGCATGAAGGACATTTACGTTTGATACTTGAGAAGCTTAGAGAGCATATGTTGTATGCCATATTCAGCAAGTGTGAATTTTGGTTAAATGAAGTTGGATATCTTGGACACGTTGTGTCAGGAGATGGTGTAGCAGTTGATCCCGCTAAAGTGTCAGTCAGAATCGAATGGGAATCTCCCAAGTCAGTGAAAGAGGTTCGTAGTTTTGGCTTGGTGGATACTAAGAAGATTTATTGAGAATTTCTCCAAGGTAGCTGCCTATGACAGAATTGCTAAAGAAAGACAAGAAATTTGCTTGGTCCAAGGTTGTGAACTCAGCTTTCAAGAATTGAAGAAGAGACTACCGACAAAGACTACCTTTTATGTCTCGCCAGATTTGGAGAAAGATTTCAAGTGTATTGTGATGCATCTCATCATGGATTAGGTGCAAGATTTATGCAAGAAGGAAAGTTGTGGCTTATGCCTCGAGACAACTCAAAACTCATGAAGTAAACTACCCTACTCATGATTTAGAGTTAGCCTGCTGTCCATGCACTCAAAACATGGAGACATTATCTTTGGGAAAGCGATGTGAAGTGTTCACATATCACAAGAGTTTGAAGTATATCTTCACCCAAAGAAATTAACATGAGGCAAAGAAGATGGCTAGAACTCACAAAGACTATGACTTGAGTCTGCAATACCACCCAGAAAAGCAAATGTTGTAGCAGATGCTCTAAGCCGTAAAGTTTTTGTGAATGGTCTTACAAAGGGAGAATTGCCAGATGATCTGTGTACCCAATTTAGAAATCTCAGATTGGAGATTGTGCCTGAGGGACATCTCATGTCTTTGGATGTTCAACCCACCTTGTTGGACAAAATCAAAGAAGCCCAAAAGACAGACAAGGAAATTGAAGAGATTAAGGAAAAGATTGGCAAAGGGAAAGCCAAAGGATTCCATGAAGACGAACAGGGTACTTTATGGCATGGAAAACGTATCTGTGTTCCACAAGATCCGGAGCTTCGGAAAGTGATTTTACAAGAAGCCCACAACTCACCATATTCCATTCATCCGGGTAACACCAAAATGTACGTGGATATGAAAGAAAGATTTTGGTGGAATAATCTCAAGAAGGACATCGCCGAACATATTGCTTTGTGTGATGTATGTAGTAGAGTGAAAGCGGAACATCAGAAACCAGCAGGATTGTTACAACCACTACCTATTCCTGGTTGGAAGTGGGGCAAGATTGGTATGGATTTCATCACCGGATTGCCAAGGACCAGGTCAGGATATGATTCTATTTGGATAGTGGTGGATCGCCTAACTAAAGTGGCTCATTTCATACCCGTGAAGACAACTTACACAAGTGCTAAGTTAGCCAAGATCTATATGAGTAGAATTGTATGTCTACATGGAGTACCCAAGAGTATTGTGTCTGATAGGGGAACTCAATTCACTTCTCATTTTTGGAGGCAATTACATGAGTTATTGGGAACGAGGTTGGAATTCAGCACTGCATTTCACCCTCAAACTGATGGACAAATAGAAAGAACCAATCAGATTCTTGAAGATATGTTGAGAGCATGTGCTCTAGACTATGGAGCCAGTTGGGATGAAAGTCTGCCTTACGCAGAATTTTCTTACAATAACAGCTATCAAGCTAGTATTGAGATGGCACCATTTGAGTTTCTCTATGGGAGAAAGTGTACCACCCCATTACTATGGAACGGTGTGGGAGAAAGAAGTTTGTTCGGACCAGAACTAATCAAAGAGGCTGAAGAGAAAGTCAAGCTAGTTAAGGACAAACTGAAGATAGCACAGTCCCGACAAAAGAGCTACGCAGATCCTAAGCGTAGAGAAGTTACCTATGAAGTAGGTGATAGAGCTTATCTTAGAGTGTCACCACTTCATGGAGTGAAGAGGTTTGGTGTCAAAGGTAAATTGGCCCCAAGATATGTTGGAACATTCAAGATTCTAAGTCGTAAAGGAGAAGTAGCTTATGAGATTGAACTGCCAAAATCATTGTCTGCCATTCACAATGTGTTTCATGTGAGTCAGCTTAAGAAATGCCATCCAGAAATGGAAAAGACTTCTTTGAAGGATACCATACCTTTGGAGGAGGTCCAATTGGAAAGTGATCTCACTTATGAGGAGAAACCTATCAAGATTCTTGAGACTGCAGAAAGAGTTACTTAGACTAAGACTATCAAATTCTGCAAAGTTCAATGGAACCATCATTCCGAAGAAGAAGCAACATGGGAAAGAGAAGATGATCTTCGGAAAGACCACCCTCACCTATTTGCTAGCCAATCCGAATCTCAAGGGCGAGATTCACCTTAAGGGGGTTAGATTTGTAACATCCCTAAAATCATGTTTCAAAACTCATGCACATCATCCATGCATCCATGATCATTTAGGGTTCCATTTCAAAACCATTTCAAAAACAGGAGCATATGTTGCTCATTATTTTATGTAAGTATGCTCTAGCCTTAGTGCTACATTATAATGAGAAAGATACTTATTTTATTCAGTAATGTTTTGAGTTCAAACTTAAGAGTTTTCCAAAGCTTGGGAAAAGATTTCAAAACAAAGTATGAATATAAAACCAATTTTTATGCCTATTATTTATATCCCATAAAGGCATGGTTTTATTTTATTTTTCAATTGATCAAAGTGTTTTTGAGTAAACAGAAGTGTTTGACACACATTTGAGTACAAAGTTCACTGTATAAAAATCTAGAGAAGATTTGAAATCAAACTTGTTTGAATTAGGGTTTGAAAATCATTTCTAGAAAATCAAACAGAAAAAGAAAAGCAAAAGGGAAAAAAAATAAAACCTGGCGCCAGCCTTTTGGCCCAAAGACCACTAACATCCCACATGCCCACCCGGCCGCTTCTCTCCCTCGCTTTCCTACCCGCACACGCTGCACTCCACTCGCTGACAACTAGGCCCTCACTGCCATGTCACCCCTTCGTCCTCAATCAACGCTGACGACCACCTCGCCGCTGTCGTTTCCCCCACTAATGCCGCGCTTAATTGCATTGATTCGGCGAGTGATTTCCGCCCCCGCTCTGGCTACATAAACCCCTTCCCCTCGCGACCATTTCCCCCAACAGAGCTAGCCAGCGCCACCACCAGTCGCCGCAATTTTGCTCGCACCGCCATGATCGAGCCACTCCGCGGACGATTCGGTAAGATCCGCCCACCCCACTCGGTCTCGCTCATGCTAGCATGCTTCCTTCACCACGCCACCACGCCATGCATTTTCCTTGTTCGCCGTGGCCTAGATCGACGGATTCGACAACCACCGCAAGTGCCCGACGCTTCTCAACTCCGTGAGAAATCGCGATTTAATCGAAGCGCCTTGATCTCTCCTTGAAACCATCTTGCTCATCGTGACTTTGGCGCACTTCGGCGCGTTTATTCGCAAGGACGGTGCAGAGCCTCGGCAACATTGACGTCTGCAACCACCTGACGCCGCGCACGACTCCGACGAGCTCCAGCGACCACCTCTGTGCGCCCCTTCGCCAACGAAGCCTACCTCGAGCATCAGCAGCACACGACGAGCACAGTAAGCCCCTTCTCCCTCTTCCGCGCAACCTAGAACATCGGCAACGACTCTGACAGAGCCACCGCCGCTAGCGCCGCCCGTCAGTGGTCGATAGATCTGTGGCCGTAGGATCTAGATCTAACGTATAAGATTAGATCTGTGACGAAGAGGTAAGGAGCAGATCTGGCCGCGCGTTTTAGTTAGATCTAACGGTTCGCAAGCGCGATCCAGCGCGAAGCGGTACCAACCAACCAGACGCTGCCGCGTGGCACGAGTTTCGTTTTAAAAATTTGAATTAGATCAATTAGATGGTTAAACTTGTTTAAATCATAACTTTTGATTCCCACGTCCAAATTTGACAAATTTTATATCAATGGAATCAGGAGAGAAAATCCTTTCCATCTATGCAATGTGTTTAAAGTTTTGCCTCTGTTAAAATGGTTGTTTTTACAGAAACATGTGTAGGCCTAATTTGTGTATATTAATTATTTGGAAAATGTTTTGCTATTCAAATAAAGTTTATTTAGCTTGTTTTGTACTTGTTTATGATTCAGTACAATGCACTTGTCTTGTTTGGTGTAGAATATCATCACATGGCATATTGCATGCATTCATGTATTTTTGCTTGTATTAATTGTGTATGTGATTTTGTGCCATTATTTTATGTGTAGATTTTGGTGCAAATAGTGATTGTGATTGTGAGGATTGTAGCTACTCTCCAAACTACCAAGGCAAGTGGTGCTTCATGATTTATTCCTATGTATTTCAACTATGCATTAGAAATATTTTGCTAGACTTGCATGGATATTTTGATCTATATGCTATGCTTGGGAAATCCTAGTAGTTGTAGAATTGCTAGAAATATTTCTAAGTCTTATCAATGCCATGATTAGCCTAGCTAGTAGCAACCAAGGGTGGTTATATATTCATACTATGAGAAAATATTTCTAAGTCTTTGGACTTGAGTTTTGTTTAATAAAACAACTAAGTGAATGAAACACCTGGGTGGAATGGAAGGAATGGTTTATGTTGAGTGGTTACACAAGGCCCATTTCTATGGTTTACCTTATGTATCTCACTTGTGGAAAGCCACCCAGGAACAAAGGGATTTGAGATGCCAAATGTTAGGAAGCTTCTAGTGCAACCACTTGGCAATATGGGCTCTGCCTGGATCACATAGGTTGCAATAACTTAGCCATTTGGACAGTTGGTGTAGTGGAATGATAGGTTGGAACGCGTCCATTTGGTCTAAGGGAAGGCTTCTGAAAGGTCCTGTCTTGGTGAAAATCAAGTCTTGTGGGGAAAGTGCACAACCTCTGCAGATGGAAGAATCTAAGTACTTAGCCATGTCCCTGGTATTGGACAACTTGAGCATCAAGACATGGAAGCTATCAAGAATCTCCTCATCCCAATTTCTAAGTAAACACTTGTGGTTGAACCAGGTGAAGGTTCACCAATGTCTATTGGTGGTTCCTTGGGAAAGATTTTGACAAAGAAAAACTTAGTGTTTTCAACTAATAGGTAAACCTATTTTGAGCAAAGCAAGCCTAAGCTACACTTAGCCAAAATGCATATAATATTTAGTCTACCAATATTCTACTAAGGTATCACTTGCCAATACTATTCCAATGTATTGACCCACTGTGGCTGTAACTTGTGATGTTGCAGGTTATTCTGATGATGATTAGGCGTTATGAGTCTACACTCAACATGCTTGCCTGTGGCACATGAAGATGAAGACTTATTTATCTTATTACATATTTTAACTCTTGTACTAGGCCTATGGCCATGGAGTTTGTAAAAGACTATGTTTGTCTCTAGAATGACTTGTAATAATGACCTTTGTTTCTGTGTACTTCATCTTAAACTGTGGATGCTAGCATTGATCCAGGGACTAGCATTGCAATCACAGGGATCCTTTCCTTTACAAAGGAGGGATCTTACACTATCTTGGCCAAGTAGTTGCTAGTGACTCCAAGAGGGGTATTTATGCTCGATAGTGGTTTCATGCCTCTACTTAATCAAGGGAAGTGACAGAAATCTCTATGTTTGTATATGTGTTGTTGCCACTAGGGAGAAAACAACGGTCTCTTGTTCATGGAACAAGTGGATTGTTTACCTTACACACTTTGCTTAATGCAGTTGTCTGTTGCTTGCAACTTAATCGGAGGGGTTCTGATGATAACCTCGGAGGTGGACTTATAGTCATAGATGTAGTTGGATGGCGGCCTATGTATATTGTTGTATTGCCCAATCGAATCTCATAGGATCTTTATGTCTAGTATTGCATTGTTATGACTTGCTCTCCCTGTCAATTGCCCCGCTGTAATTTGTTTACCCAAAGATGCAATATTTGTTTATCTAAGGTGAACAATTCTAGTGAACTATGGATCCTGCACAATCTTTACCATTGATACATCTTCCACTTTTACGGCTTTACTTGCAAAACCACTTTTACCTTCCACACCATACAGTTAATCCTTTGTTACAACAACCGGTGAGATTGACAACCTCACTGTTAGTTGGGGAAAAGTCTTGAATTTGTGTTGTGCAGGTTTCCACGTTGCTTGCAACACCTTTGGGACGTTTCCTTCCTTCTACTAGTTCGATAACCTCGGAATCTTACTGAGGGAAAACTTGTGTAAAACCTCACCTTTTAAGGTAAAGGTCCCTATGAATTGCAATGCTAGTCCTTGGATCGAAATGCTAGCATCCACAGTTTAAGATGAAGTACACAGATACAAAGGTCATTATTACATCGTCATTCCAGAGATAACATAGTCTTTACAACTCATTAGCCCAGGGCTAAGACATAGAGTTCATAACATATATTAAATAAACAGAAGTCTTCATCTTCATGTGCAACAGGCAAACATGTTGAGTGTAGACGCATAACCCTAATCTCCATCCGAGTAACCTGCAACATCATAAGTTACAACCATAGAGGGTCAATACATTTGGAATTGTATTGGCAAGTGATACCATAGTAGAATAGTAGTATCTAACATCTATATGAATTTGGCTAAGTGTAGCTTGGGATTGCTTTGCTCAAAAATAGTTTTTCTTATTAGTTGAAAACACTAAGTTTTTGTTTGTCAAAATCACCCAAGGAACCACCAACAGACATTGATGAACCTTTACCCTTGTTCAACCACAAGTTTTTAACTTAGAGAAATTGGGATGAGGAGATCCTTGATTGCTTCAATGTCTTTGATGCTCAAATTGTCTGTTGTCGGGGACACGGCTAAGTACTTAGGTTTTACCCTCTCGAGAGGTGGTGCAATTTCCCCACAAGACTCGACATGCATCGAGACGAGAATTTTCAGAAGCATTCCCTTAGACCACCATGGACACGTTCCATCCTATCAACCCTACCACCAAATGTCCATCTGGCTAAGTTCTTGCAACCTATTTGGTCAAGGAAGAGCCCATATGCCATGTGGTTGCACTAGAAGCTTCTCAACACTAAACTGTTGGAGATATGCCCTAGAGGCAATAATAAATGTAGTTACTATTATATCTTTGTGTTTATGATAAATGTTTACATTCATGCTATAATAGTATTAACCAGGAAACATTAATACTTGTGTGATTTGTAAACAAAATTAGAGTCCCTAGTAAAGCCTCTTATAATACTAGCTTGTTGGTTAATAGATGATTGTGGTTTCCCTATCATGAACATTGAGATGTTGTTAACAACAAGATCATATCATTAGGAGAATGGTATGATGGACATACTCCTATAGATAAGCGTAGCATAAAGATCAAGTCATTTTAATAGTTCAATTGCTATAAGCTTTCTGATACATAGTAACCTAATTCCTTCGACCATGAGATCATGCTAATCACCATCACCTAAGGATGCTTTGATGACATCAAACACCACAATCAGAATCGGGTGGTCAGAAAGGTGGCATTGAGTGTTCGAAAGTATTGGTTGAGGCACATGGATCAAGAGTGGATTTGTCCATCCATATGATGATAGATATACTGGGCCCTCTCTGGAATGTCATCTAATTGGCTTGCAAGCATGTGACTGGATCACAAGGATCACATACCACGGAACGAGAAAAGAGTACTTATCAAGAACGAGGTTGAACTAGGTATGCGAGATACCGACGATCAAAACCTTGGATAAGTAAACTATCGTGAGACAAAGGAAATTGGTATCGTATGTAAGTGGTTTTCGATCGCAAAGTAATCATAGAAATATGTGGGAGACATATGAATTTCCAGATTCCTCTATCGCTTATTGATCGGAGAAGTGTCTCGGCCATGTCCACATAATTCACGAACCGTAGGGAGACACACTTAAGGATTCATGTTGTTGAGTAGTTATGGAATGATGAGTAAGAGACCGAATGTTGTTCGAGTCTCGATGGGATCCGGATATCACGAGGAGATCCGGAATGGTCTGGAGAACAAGATTCATATAAGGAAAGTCCTGTTTGAGTTGGGGAATGATTCCTGTTTTCATCGGAATGTTCTAGAAGGGTCCTAACGTCCAAGACCGGAGGGGAAGGGTACATGAATGTGTCATGACAATGTGGAATGGTTGCATCATGTACTAGGTATCATGGCTGGGCAAAATAAAGGAGAAATCAAACTTAGTTTGAAAGTCAAACGCCAATTTGAAAAAGTCAAACGGCAATTTTGTTTGGTGGAGGGAGAGTAGAAACCCACTTGGGGAGGAAGTCTCCTCCCTCCACCAGCCGGCCAAGGAGGCCGACTTGGGGGAGGACTCCCTCCTCCCAAGCCGCGCCCTCCCACCTATAAAAGGAGGGGCAGGGATGCCCCTCTCCCTCACACCCAACACACCCTAAACCCTAACCCTAGCCGGCCTCAGAAGTCGCCACGCTGCCCTAGGGTTTCTCCTAGAGTCGACTTGGGCTTCCCAAGCCCTAGCCACCGCCAAGCTCCACCCTTGGTGCCTTCTAAACCCTAGATCGCCAAGGCCTCTCTCATAGTCCACCATACTGCCTCCGCTTAAGGCGAAGCCTCAGAGATCTCCCTCTACTTCCTTGTACCACGCCGTTGCATACCGAATCGCGAGGATAGTGCTACAACCTCCGCTGCCGGAACAAGGGAGAGGAAGGTCTTCATCGAAAATTTAACGGTGACCGATCGGAAGCGCCGTGAATGCAGCGCCGAAGGATCGCTCACGCGATGTTGAGATCGGTAAGAGTACGACTACATCACCAACGAGAATCGCTCTCGTTAACCGCTGGAATCTTCGAGGGTGAGTTCCTCTATCGACTCGCTGGTACAATCTAGTAGATAGATCTTGGCTTGTTTGTTTGCATGGTAGAAATTTTTGTTTTCCATGCTACGAACCCCTACAAAGGGTATCGAGTCGTGTCTATATGTAGATCTCACAGACGAGTAGAACACAATGTTCATTGTGGGCGGTGGTGCTTTATTATCAATTGCTTTTGTGTACTTTGCATCTTGCGGTATGATGGGATGAAGCGGCTAACCTTACATGACATCGTCATGAGACTTGCTCCACGCCAACATGTAACTTGTATTGCATAAGTGGCTTTATGGGTGTCTCTCTCCCATTATAGTATAGATCCAATTTATAGCCGGGCACTTGATAGTTCAAACATCAACGCTAGGTTCTTGTTCGTAAGTTAGATCGACACTTATTGAAAGCCCCAAACCACGTAAAATATGCAAAGAAAATTAGAGGCGTCTAACTTTGTTTTGCAGGGGTGTGTTGTGATGTGATATGGCCATGATTGTGATTATATTTGATGTATGCAATGTTCCTTATTGTAAGTTGGCAACCGGTGAGCCATATGGTTGTCTTTAAATTGCTAAGACCTGTATCTATTCAAAGTAGTTGTAATAGTTGAAGCTGGTGGACGACAATCATGGAACGGCGCCATTGACCTTGACGCAATGCCGGTGATGATGGAGATCATGTTCGTGCTTGAATATGGAGATCGGAAGCACAAGAAGAAAGGCCATATCATATCACATATTATGAATTGCATGTGATGTTAATCCTTTATGCATCTTGTATTGCTTAGTTACCGACGGTAGCATTATAAGATGATCCCTCATGCACACAAATTTCAAGTTCCAAAGTGTTCATCCTTAGTAAGCACCGCTATAAAGCTCGTTGTTTAGAAGCACCACGTGATGATCGGGTGTGTTAGATTCTCGGTGTAAACAACGTGAGCAAGCCAGATTTGCTCATGTAAGCTAAGGTTTGATCTGACGAGCCTAGTATGTACGTATATGGTCTCGGAACACGGATCACCGAAAGGTAAAGCATGAGTCATATAGTAGATATGATGAACATGTTCATTGTTCGCCATTGAAGTTACATCAACTCTCGTGATGATCGGTTTTGATGTGGTGGATTTGGTTTATGTGATCACTAAAACAATGTGAGGGATATTGTTTGAGTGGAGTTCACCTAGATCAATTTAACTATTAATTAGAACTCTATTTGTCATAAACTTAGTCTAAACTATTGCAAATATGTTGTAGATCAATGGCGCCCCTACCATCAATTTTAATGCTCCTAGAGAAAGAAAAGTTGAAAACAATGGAAGCAATCATGATTGGTTCCGCAATTTGAGGATTGTCCTCAATGCCGGTAATTTGACCTATGTGCTGGATGCACATTGGGTGAACCAATTCGCACCATCGCTACCGATGAAGTAAAGAATGTTTACCTCACTTGGAAAATCAGTACTCCACATCAATGTGCTATCTTGTATGGTTTGGAATCGAGCTTAAAAAGGTTTGAGAACCAAGACCCATATGATATTGTCTGTGAACTCAAAATTATTTTTGAGACTCACGCTGCAGCTTGAGAGTTATGAGGCTTCAAAAGTTCTTTAAATGCAAGATGGAAGAGGGCAGTCTGGCCAAGGAGCATGTGCTTAAGATGTCTGGGCACGCAAACAAACTCCAAATTTTGGGTATAGTGATTCCAAATGCTCTGGGGATTTACCGTGTCCTCCAATCACTACCACCAAGTTACAAGAACTTTGTGATGAACTACAATATGCAAAACATGAACAAGACGTTGCCAGAACTCTTCTCCATGTTGAAATCTGTAGAAGTGGAGATCAAGAAAGAGCATCAAGTGTTGTTGGTCAGTAAGACCACCAAATTCAAGAGATTCAAGTCTAAGCAAAAGGGAAACTTCAAGAAGGGTGGTAAGAAAGTTACCGCACCGACGAAGAAGACTAAGGCTGGACCAAAGCCTGATACTGAGTGCTTTTACTGCAAGGGAGAAGGTCACTGGAAGCGGAATTGCCCAAAGTACTTGGCGGATTTGAAGAACGGCAACATCAAGAAGAAAGGTATATCCGATATACATGTTATTGATGTGTATCTCACTAGTACTCATAGTAGTGCCTGGGTATTTGATACTGGTTCGGTTGCTCATATTTGTAACTCGAAACAGGTACTACAGATTAAACGGAAGCTAGCGAAGAACGAGGTGATGATGCACGTTGGAAATGGATCAAAGGTTGATGTGATCGCGGTCGGCACGCTACCTCTTCATCTACCATTGGGATTAGTTTTATACTTAAATAATTGTTATTTGGTGCCTGCGTTGAGCATGAACATTATATCTGGATCATGTTTGTTGTAGACTACATTTATTTAAGTCCGAGAATAATGGTTGTTCGATTTATATGAGTAATAAGTTTTATGCACATGCACCTTTGATAGATGGTCTATTCTTATTGAATCTCGATAGTGGAAATACACATATTAATAACATTAAAGCTAAACGTTTGAAATTGAGCGATAACTCGACCTATATGTGGCAATCGCTTGCCTTGGTCATATTGGAGTGAAGTTTATGAAGAAACTCCATTCGATGGACTTCTTGAATCACTTGAAAGATGCAAGCATGTCGATGGGTAAAATGACTAAGACTCCATTTTCGATGATGGAGCTTTATGCACTTATTGGAAATCATACATACCGATGTGTGGACCAATGAGTGTAGCATCGCCGTGGTTATCGTTATGTTCTTACCTTCACGGATGACTTGAGTAGATATGGGTATATCTATTTCATGAACATAAGTCCAAACTTTCGAGAAGTTTCAAAGTGAGGTAGAAAATCAACGAATAAGAAGATTAAATTTCTACGCTTGATCGTGGAGGTGAATATCTAAGTTACGAAGTTTGGCAGCATTTAAAGAAATGCGGAATACTTTCACAATGGACACCGCCGGAACACCACAACAGAATGGTGTGTCCGAACGTCAGAATCTAACTCTCTTAGATGTGTTTCATTCTATGATGTCACTTACAGATTTACCGCTATCATTTTGGGGTTATGCATTAGAAACAAATTCACTTTAAATAAGGCACCATCTAAACTGCTGAAACGACACCGTATGAATTATGGTTTGGGAAGAAACCTAAATTGTCGCTCCTTAAAGTTTGGGGTTGCGGGTTTGTAAAGAAGTTACAAAACAAGCTTGAACCCAAAGCGTAAAATGCGCTTCATAGGATACCCAAGGAAACTATTGGGTATACCTTCTATCATAGATCCAAGGCAAAATCTTTGTTGTTAAGAATGGATCCTTTCTAGAGAACGAATTTCTCAAAGAAGTGACTGAAGGAAAGTAGAACTCAAGAGGTTGTTGAACCTTCTTCTAATCTATGAAAGTAGCAAGAGCACCTAAGTAGTTCCCGGCGCCTTGTAAGGTTCCCAACCTTTAATAAGGTAGAGATCCCTTTGTTTACAATGCTAGTCCCTCGGATCAATAGCTAGCATCCATGCTAAGATGTAATATCAAGAAACAAAGGTCATAATACAACTTTATAACCAGGAATAAAATAATTTATTACATCTTACATAGCTCATTTGGCTATCTCATTACAATGCAGCGTAATATAGCAATAGCATGGGGTCCTTCATCTTCAAAATGCCACAGTCATGTTGGTTGTAGACTTGTAATCCTAATCAATAAAGTTCACTAACATCAAACAAACCTGCAATGTAATGTTACAGCCACAAGGGTCAATACATTTGAATTGTATTGGCAAGTGATACTATGGTAGTATAGTGGAGTCTATCATCTATATGCATTTTGCTAAGTGGAGCTTAGGATTGCTTTGCTCAAAATAGATTTTCCTTATCATTTGAAAACACTAAGTTTTTGCTTGTCAAAATCACCCAAGGCATCTCCCAATAGAAATTGGTGATCCTTCAACCCTTGTTCAACCACAAGTTTTAACTTAGAAATTGGGATGAGGAGATTCTTGATAGCTTCCATGTCTTGATGCTCAAATTGTCCTTTACCGGGGACATGGCTAAGTACTTAGATTTTACACTGCAGAGGTGGTGCACTTTCTCACAAGACTTGGTTTCACCAAGACAAGATCTTTCGAAGCCTTCCCTTAGACCAGAATGGACGCGTTCCAACCTATCAAAACCCCTACCACCAACTGTCCATTTGGCTAAGTTATTGCAACCTATATGATCCAGGCAGAGCCCATAATGCCATGTGGCTGCACTAGAAGCTTCTCAACATTTGACATCTCAAATCTCTTTGTTCCTGGGTGGCATTCCACAAGTGAGATACCAAGTTTTCCCCAAAGATATCGACTTGGTGATGCCCAAGTTTTCCCAAAGATACCGACTTGCATAACCACTCAACACAAACCATTCTTTCCATTCCACCCAGGTGATTCATTCACTTAGTTGTTTTATTAAACAAAAACACAAGTCCTTCACTTAGAAATATTCCATAGCATGAATATAATCCACCCTTGTTTTATACTAGCTAAGCTAAGCATGATAGTAGTAGGAATCTTAACTTAGGAAATTGTACTAAGGCATCAACTACTAGGATTTCCCATGGCATAGCATACTTAGTAAAAATTCCATGCAAGTCCTACTTAGAAATATCACTAATGCATAGTGAAAATAATGGGACAAAAGTTTCCTTTTTGGTAGAGAATATAAGTTCACTCCTTGATCTTGCAATAGTCACACTCTTCAAATCACTACAATTCAATCAAGCAAGCAACATTTCAATCTACCATTCAAGCAATCAACACATAAAATAATAGAAACAAAGCAATGCATGCAAGCATGCCAAAGATTGTTTTATTTGGAAAAGTGGTTTCTAATGGGTTATAAACATTCCAAAACACCTATTGGTCATTTTTTTAAACTGCAAAATCATTTGCAAAAGATTTTACTTCATAAACCATTTTTAAACCAAATCAATATTTTATGTGCTTGAAAATGCCTTTAGCAAAGTAATAATTTTTATAGGGTTCACCAAATACATTTTCAAATCATAAAACTTGGTGTTTGGGGTCAGAGAGTTTAAATCAAAACATTTCCCAAAGGTTTTCTCCAAAAACAGTTTTCAACAAATAAACAATATTTTATTTGACTAGAAATGCTTTAATTCAAAGTTTTATTCTCTTGCTTCACAAAATATTTTTTTGAAACCACAAGTTGATTTAGATGGTCAGTAGGTTCAAACAATCCATATTCCCAAAGGTTTTATCACAAAATACTTTTTAGAAAGAATTTTATATTCAAAACATGCCTATACTAGTTTCTGCAAAAACAACCATTTTACCAGAAGCAATTTACTAAAAAAAAGTGCATGGTTGGAAAGTACTTGTCTTGCTGATTCCTTTGATATAAAATTTGCAAAATTTGGACGGTGGTTTGAAAGTTATGAATTTTACAAAATCTCATATCTAATAGAAATGTTTCGAGCACATGCTTAAACGTAACCGAGCCACGGGGCAATCTTATCAGGCGGTACCGCTTAGTTGGATCAGCCTCTGTGCGTTGATCTAATGACGATCGTATGTACAGATCTGTCCATACCCTTTTTGGTTAAGTTTCTATCGCAACCCTTTGATCAAGATCCTATGGTTCATAATCGGACATACACCGATGGCGCTTAGCGGTGGTGAACGGCGGTGACGCTACCGATGATGTCTGTGTTGTTAAGGTGAAGAGAGAATGAGGGAAGAAGTCACCGAGTTCGCCGTGGGCGGGATGCTCAAGGTGGTTGTTGTCGATCGAGGGGATTGTATTAGCGGTATTGCTCACGGAGTTCGTGGAATCGCTTGGTGGTCACCGTCGAAGGCGACTCTATGGTGCATGATAGATCAAGCAAGCGCATGGTTAGATGCACGATGAGTGGAGAGTATTGGGGCATCAAAGAGAAGAGGAGGCTCACGAGCTCACCTATAGGCCTGCTCGGCAGAGGCGCACGGTCATGGAGTTCAGTCGAGGTGGTTGCCCATGTTCTGGGTCAAGCACGGGTAAGCCGAGGATGCCGAGAGAAGCGCCAGGGGGTGGGGAGCATGCTCGTGTGGTTGAGGAGGCGAGGGGCGACCACTGGCCGGAATTGCCACGGAGGGCGCCGAGGCTGGGGGTTCGAGTGAGTAATTCAGGCACTCGGTGGTGGGGAGGTTGTGGCGACGAAGGGGAAAGAGAGAGGGCGTCGAGGCACTTAAGAGGGCACGGTCGCGGGGTGGTTTAACTGTAGCGTTTAACGCGAATTAACTCGAGCCTTAATCGGCTGAAACGGCCGACGAGGTGAGGGGCGGGGTGAGCGGGGTGAGGAAGACGATGACGCGGCAGAGTGGGGTCTGGTTGACAGTGAGATAGAGATGGGTGAGTGGGTCCAGCAACAAGGGCGGTGTGGGTTTCAAGGTGAAAAACGGTTCGGGTGAGAGGGGAGGTGGGTCACTGGCTTAGTGGGCTAGCTGGGGTGGGCTGCTCCTTTTCATTTTTTTTGTTCTGATTGTTTTTCCTTTTCTATTTCTAATATTCTGCTTTGATTTTGATTTATCCATTCAAGCATTCATTTGAATTCAAATTTCTCTCAAACTTTGTGTGTAATCAAACACTATTTATTAACACATTCTGAAGTCAAATTTAGAATAAATATTTTATTCTTTTTAGGGTCTTTTAATTATTTAATTAGGCCCTTGCATTAAATCAAATAAGATTTAAATAATGTTTTTTTAACTCCATTTGAATTCTAAATCTTTCCAAATCTTTTCAGTAGGTTTTATTTGTTTATTTGGGTGTCAAATAATTCACCTTGAATTATTTGGAATGTTTTTAATAGGATTTATTAATCATTTTAACTTGGATATTTGTCTTTATTCCAATGAAATTAAATATAGTTTTAATTCAATAAATTTTATTTGGAAGATTTCTTTGATCTTATTTAAGTTAATTAAACAACTTTTATTCCACTTGGGTAAATTCCAAATTCTATTTTCCCATTAATTAATCATTTCTAATAGGTATTTTATCTTTATTCAAATAGAATAGGATTTGGTTAATGCCCTTTCAATTAATTTGATAATTCTTTATCCAATATTTTATTTGAATTTGGATTATATTCATTCCATTTGTTTATGGATTTGGCCAAGATTTAATTTGGTCTTTAAATATTCTTTATTTAATATTTCTTTCTTTATCTTATAAAATCCATATCTTTTTATTTATAGATCCAAACTTGGTGATTCCAATTTGTAAAATCTTATTTGATATTTATTTATCCTTTTAAATATCTTTAGGATTATTTGCTCACCATTTGGTATGGATTTTAGATAGGTGCTTTATTGGCTTTGGAAATTCAATTTCCTTATCTTATTAAATTCATAAGATTTTATCCATGGCTCCAAATTAAGTGAAACCAATTTCTATGGTTTTAATAACATTTCTATTTGTCATTCTTGATCATTTATAAATGTGTGTTGACAAATTTTTATTTGGATCAAATCCATAGGCTTAGAGATAACTTGGAAATGTTTTTCTTTCATTAGGGTTTTTGGTTTAACTTTTCCAAGTGTTTAAATTTCCAGATGCATTTATGAAGAATGCATTTCACTTGATTTGAATTTTGTTGGGTTCAAACTTTAATTAAAGTTTGTTCAAGATGGGATTTTAAGTTTCCATTTAGAAACAAAAGTTTCTTTTCACCCTAAATTTCAACAATTATTTATTTTGTTTATTTATTTTTCACATTACAAGATTTGGAAAATCTTGGGATGTGACACGCCTACACCAATAAGAGAGGAAGCTAATGATGATGATCATGAAACTTCGGTTGAAGTTACTACAGAGCCTCGCAGGTCAACAAGAACTCGTACCACTCCTGATTCGTATGATCCTGTTATGAGTGTCATGTTGGTGGACAACATCGATGACCCTGCGACATATGAGGAAGCGATGATGAGCCCAGATTCCAATAAATGGCAAGATGCCATGAAATCTGAGATTGGATCCATGTACGAAAACCAAGTATGGACTTTGGTGGACACCGGATGGCCTAAGGTCGCCGAGAACAAATGGATTTTCAAGAAGAAAACATATCGATGGTAATGTTATCGTTTATAAAGCTCGACTTGTCGCAAAGGGTTTCGACAAATTCAAGGAGTTGACTACGATGAGACTTTCTCACCAAAGCGAAGCTAAAGTCCGTGGAGGATTATGTTAGCAATCGCTGCATATTACGATTATGAGATATGGCAGATGGATGTCAAAACAGCGTTCCTCAATGGAGACATTAATGAAGAGTTGTATATGATGCAACCCAAAGGTTTTGTCGATTCTAAATATGCTAACAAGGTATGCAAACTTCAACGGTCCATATATGGATTGAAGCAAGCATCCCGAAGTTGGAATCAACATTTTGATAAGGTAATCAAAAGTTTTGGTTTTATACAAACTTATGGAGAAGCTTGTGTTTACAAGAAAGTGAGTGGGAGCTCAGGCATTCTTAATACTATATGTAGATGACATATTGTTGATTGGGAATGATGTAGACCTTCTTAATAGTGTCAAAGAATATTTGAATAATAGTTTTTCAATGAAATATCTTGGCGAAGCAGCTTACATATTAGGCATAAATATTTATAGAGATAGATCGAGACGCCTAATATCATTGTCACAAAGTACATATTTGGACAAAGTTCTAAAGAGATTTGGAATGGAAGATAGCAAGAAAGGGTTCTTGCCCATGTTGCCCAATACAACCTTGAGTAAAACTCAAAGTCCAAAGAATGGCGTAAGATAGAGAAAGGATGAGTAAGACTCCCTATGCCTCAGCCATAGGATCTCTAATGTATGACATGCTATGTACTAGACCTGACATTGCATATGCTGTTAGTTTGACTAGCAGATATCAAAGTGATCCAGGAGTCGACCATTGGACAACTGGTCAAAATATCCTTAAGTACTTGAGAAGAACTAAGGATATGGTTCGTTCTTATGGAGGTGATGAACATCTCGTTGTTAATGGTTACACCGATGTTAGTTGGAACACCGATCGGATGATTCTAAATCTCAACTGGATACGATTACTTTGAATGGTGCAGTTAGCTGGAGGAGTGCAAAGCAAAGCGTTGTGGCGATATCTTCAATCAATCGGAATACATAGCTGCTTCGGAGGCTTCACAAGAAGAGGTATGGATGAAGGAGTTCATTACAGAGCTCGGTGTGGTTCCAAGTGCACTGGACCCAATGTCTATCTACTATGATAACATGGGCGCCATAGCCAATGTGCAAGAACCAAGGTCACACAAGAAGCTGAAGCACGCCAAGCTTTCATGCTATTTGAGAACATGTCCAAGATGGTGACATAAAGATTTGCAAAGTACACACGATCTGAATGTGGCGGATCCGTTGACTAAACCTCTCCGAGGGCAAAACATGACCAGCACCAAACCGCTTATGGGTGTTCGCATATTACCATGTAATCTAGATTAGTTGACTCTAGTGCAAGTGGGATACTGTTGGAGATATGCCCTAGAGGCAATAGTAAGTGTAGTTATTATTATATCTTTGTGTTTATGATAAATGTTTACATTCATGCTATAATAGTATTAACCAGGAAACATTAATACTTGTGTGATTTGTAAACTAAATTAGAGTCCCTAGTAAAGCCTCTTCATAATACTAGCTTGTTGGTTAATAGATTATTGTGGTTTCCCTATCATGAACATTGAGATGTTGTTAACAACAAGATCATATCATTAGGAGAATGGTATGATGGACATACTCCTATAGATAAGCGTAGCATAAAGATCAAGTCATTTTAATAGTTCAATTGCTATAAGCTTTCTGATACATAGTAACCTAATTCCTTCAACCATGAGATCATGCTAATCACCATCACCGGAAGGATGCTTTGATAACATCAAACACCACACCGTAACTGGGTGGCTATAAAGGTGGCATTGAGTGTTCGGAAAGTATTGGTTGAGGCACATGGATCAAGAGTGGGATTTGTCCATCCATATGACAGATAGATATACTCTGGGCCCTCTCGGTGGAATGTCATCCAATTGGCTTGAAAGCATGTGACTGGATCACAAGGGATCACATACCACGGGAATGATAAAAGATTACTTATCGGTAACGAGGTTGAACTAGGTATGCAGAGATACCGACGATCAAAACCTCGGATAAGTAAACTATCGTGAGACAAAGGGAAATTGGTATCGTATGTAAGTGGTTCATTCAATCGCAAAGTAATCGTAGAAATATGTGGGAGCCATATGAATTTCCAGATTCCTCTATTGGTTATTGATCGGAGAAGTGTCTCGGTCATGTCCGCATAATTCACGAACCGTAGGGAGACACACTTAAGGATTCGATGATGTTGAGTAGTTATGGAATGATGAGTAAGAGACCGAATGTTGTTCGGAGTCTCGGATGGGATCCGGGATATCACGAGGAGATCCGAAATTGTCCGGAGAATAAGATTCATATAAGGAAAGTCCTGTTTCGGAGTTGGGGAATGATTCCGGTGTTTTCACCGGGAATGTTCTAGAAGGGTCCCAAGGTCCGCACTCGGAGGGAAGGGTACATGAATGTGTCATGAAAATGTGGAATGGTTGCATCATGTACTAGGTATCATGGCTGGGAAAAATAAAGGGAGAAATCAAATCCTAGTTTGAAAGTCAAACGCCAATTTGAAAAAGTCAAACGACAATTTTGCTTGGTGGAGGGAGAGTAGGAAACCTACTTGGGAAGGAAGTCTCCTCCCTCCACCCGCCGGCCAAGGAGGCCGACTTGGGGGAGGACTCCCTCCTCCCAAGCCGTGCCCTCCCACCTATAAAAGGAGGGGCAGGGTTGCCCCTCTCCCTCACACCCAACACACCCCAAAACCCTAACCCTAGCCTCCCCGTAAGTCGCCGCCCTAGGGTTTCTTCCTAGTCACGACTTGGGGCTTCCCAAGTAGCCAGCCAAGCTCCACCCCTTGGTGCCTTGTAAACCATAGATCGCCAAGGCCTCTCTCATAGTCCACCATAATCGCCCGGCTTAAGGCGGCACACGAGATATCCTCTACTTCGCATACCATCATCGCTGCCGGGTAATCGCGAGGATAGTGCTACAACCTCCGCTGCCTTTCGGAACAAGGGAGAGAAGGTCTTCATCAAGCACCGAACGTGTGATCGATCATGAAGCGCTGCTGAATGCAGCGCCGGAAGGATCGTTTCACGCGATCTTGAGATCGGCAAGAGCACTACATCACCCACGAGAATCGCCTCGTTAACCGCTGGAATATTCGAGGGTGAGTTCCTCATCACTTCGTTGCTACAATATAGTAGATAGATCTTGGCTTGTTTGTTTGCATGCAGTAGAATTTTTTTGTTTTCCATGCTACGAACCCCTACATAAACATCTCAAATCCCTTTGCTCATGGGTGGCAATCCACAAGTGTGATACACAAGGTAAACCATAGACATGGGCCTTGTGTAACCACTCAACATAAACCAAATATACCATTCCACGTAGGTGATTCATTCACATAGTTGTTTTATTAATCAAAACACAAGTCATAGACTTAGAAATATTTCATAGCATGGATAATCCACCCTTGTTTTCTACTAGCTAGGCTAAGCATACTAGTAGCAAGTTTCTTAACTTAGGAAAATCTACTAAGACAACAACTACTAGGATTTCCCAAGGCATAGCATATACTTAGAAAAATTCTCCATGCAATTACTACTCAAAATAACACTAGTGCATAGTCAAAATAGTAGGACAAAAATATGAAGCATAACTTGCCTTGGTATTTAGGGTAGTAGCAACAGTCCTCACAATCACAATCACCAATATCACCAAAATCTACACATAAAATCATAACACCAAAATCACATTCAATAATTCAAACAAAAAATACATATGAATGCATGAAAATGCAATGGAATGATTTTCTACACTAAGCAAGTCAAACAAAACAGTATTGAACACAAATCAACCTTTCTAGGATCTAAATAAACCAAGATTTACTCTAAAACAATTTTTAAAACATTTTATATGGCCAAAATAAGCCTACAAATGGTTCTGCAAATAATCCTATTTTTTCAGAAGCAAATGACCAATTCAAGGCCATAGATGTGTAGGGCTTGATTTTCTGATTCCAATGATATATTATTTGCAATTTTTGGACAAACAGATCAAAAGATATGAATTTTACAAGTTTGAATATCTAATAGTTTCAAAAACATATTTTAAATCGAAAACACAGACACGTGGCCGTGTCTGATTGGCCCATACCGCTTCGCACGGATCACGCGCGTGGGCCGTTAGATCTTAGTAAGATCCTGTGGTCTAGATCTGACGATACCGCTTCGGCCTGGCGATCCAATCTAAGCCACTAGATCTAGATCCAGTGGACCATGTTTCTCTAACCTAAAACGAGCGGTGCAAATGGCACTGGCAGCGGCGGTGCTACTGCCGGTGACGTACTGGCGGTGCTAAGGGTTAAAAGGGAAGGGTGTGGGTGGTTATGGAAGCGTAGGGTTGCGGTGAAGATCAACATGCAGCTGGCATGGACAGGGGCGCACGGGCACGGTGGCTATTCCTCGACGGAGTTCCGCGGAGCGTCGAGTGTGTACGGTGGTCGACGACATCGGCGCTACGAAGCAACATAGGGAAAACAAAAGGAGTCATTATATGCACGCGAGGATGGCAATCACAATAGCATCAACCAGAGGGAGAGGGGCGGACGGAACTCACCGGGAAAGTTCGTCGGAGACAAGTTCACCTTCGGGCTCTAGCAGAGGTTGACGAAGGCGAGGCTACAAGGCACAAGCAGACAAACTGAAGGCATTAGTGGATGCGCACAAGGATGGCGGTTGCGGAAAAACAAACCATAGAACGGGAGGGGGTCGGGGCTCACCGGAATTGTTTGCCGAAGGCGTGCGGTACTGCGGCGGAGCGAGCTTGATTACTGGCAGCCTGAGGGCGCTCTGGTGATGTGGTTTGAGGGGAAATGACCACAGCGAGGTGCGAGTTAAGTAGCAGGCGTCGGGGCGGGGATTACGCGAGAATTCATCGCCATTTACTCGGTTTCAATCACGGCAGTGAAGGGGAGAAACAGGCAGCGTTGGCGCGGTCAACGGCGCGAGATTGAAGATGATGCGCTGGCATGGCAGTGGGGTATGCCTGTCAACGAGAGGGTGAGGCGCGGGCGCGGTGAGAAATAGAGAGGGGGAGGGGGTTTTCCCGGGTGGGCTAGGTGGGCTGCTTAGTTGGGCCGCGGGTGGGTTGGGCTAGATAGGTTGTTGTTGTTATTTTTTTTCCTTTTTCTTTTTCTCTTTTGTGTTTTGATATTTAGAAATGGATTGAAACCCTAATTCAAATATGTTTGAATTCAAACCTTCTTCAAATTTTTGTGGGGTGATCCTAGCACTCAAAAGTGTGTCAAACACATCTAACCACTCAAAAACACTTTGGTCTTTTGAAAATAAAAATAAAACCATGCCTCATAAGTATTTAATAAAAAGGGCATAAATATGGTTTTATTTGGTTTCAAACTTTGAAATTTTTTATGCAAGCTCTAAATGCTATGATGATATAAATGCAATATATGATTTTGCATTTGATGAAATTTGGGATGTTACAACTTGTTGTTGTGCTGCTTCATACCTTGCTCTTGGGGTTTCCGGACAAGGCGTCCAACACGCATCACATTCCCTCTAGTAGTACAACTATCCTTGAAGAAAACGCTAGGTTGAAGGGGGAGCAAGCTAAGGCCACCTTTCCAAAAGGAAACAAGTCCATTGATGGCCTCTTGAGTAAGCAAAGGTCAAATGGTGAGAAAGGGGGCATTGGCTTTGTCTCCAAAGCCAAGAAGAAGAACAACAGCAAGAATAAGGCCAAGCCCGCATAAGAAAAGGATAAGGCCATTATGGGTAGTAAGACCACAAGTGGCAAAACTATGTCTCATGATGATTTTGAGGGAATTTCTAACCCTCGCTATGTTTTAATGCGTGATTATTATGGTGATGTGTATACACAATATGTTGGCCCATTTGATGGTTATATTGCTTGGTCTATTTGGGTCCCCAAGACCCTTGTTGCTAACAAAAGAGGACCCATTGAAAGATGGGTACCTAAAAACTAGCTTGATCTTTTGTAGACCTATGCTTCCGGAGGGTCAAAGTGGGTGCTTGATAGTGGTTGCACAAGTGATATGACCGGAAGCTCTTCTATTGTCAAGGAATTAAGGCCAAATGATGATCAAATATCGGTGACATATGCCGACAAGTCAAAGTCTAAGGTAATGGGTCTTGTCAAGGTAGTGGTTGCCCACGATATTACACTCGTGGACATCATGCTTGTTGAGACCCTTGGTTATAATTTACTTTCAGTCCGTGCTCATGGAAAGATGGGCTTTGCCGTCTTTATTGATGATGATATTGTGGTCCTCATGTGGAGCAAGTCTCTCAAGGTCGCTTTCCTTGGGTACGTCGAAAATGACTTGTATGTGGTGGACTTTTTGGGGCAAACCACTACAAGTGCGATGTGCTTATTCAGAAAGGCTGATGTGGGTTGGTTATGGCATCGCCGACTAGCCCATGTCAATATGAGAACTTTGCAAAGTCTCCATAAGGATGGCCATATTGTTGGACTAAAATAAAATGTTTCCTTTGCCAAAGATCATGTTTGCAGGGCATGTGTTCAAGGAAAGATGCATGATTCTCCCCACAAGCCAAAGAACCGCATCAAGTCAACGAGGATCTTGGAGCTCCTTCATGTGGATCTTTTTGGTCCTCTGTCTCATGCAAGTCTTGGTGGGAAGAAATATTTTTTTGTGATTGTTGATGACTATTCAAGATACTCATGGGTATATTTCTTCAAGTTGAAAAGTGAGACCCAAAAGAACTTCATCGACTTCATCAACATGGTTCAACATCAATACAATCTTCCCATGTTGATTATAGGAAGTGACAACGGCATAGAGTTCAAGAACTACACCTTGAATAGATTTCTTGGTGATGAGGGGATAAACCACCATTATTCTGCTGCATATACCCCTCAACAAAATGGTGTAGCCGAGAATAAGAACCAGACTCTCATTGAGATGGCAAGGACCATGTTGGCGGAGTTTAAATCTCCATACAACTTTTGGGCCGAAGCAATCTCCACCGCTTCTCATGCATCAAAACGGCTCTACCTCTGCAAAGAATTGAACAAGACTCCATATGAAATACTTACCGGTAACAGGCCCAACATATCTTACTTCCGGGTGTTCGGTTGTAAGTGTTTCTACCTCATAGAGGGTGTTCGTTTTTCCAAATTTGATTCCAAAGCATTAGAGGGTATTTTTGTTGGCTATGGTCTCGAATATCACACTTATAGAATCTATGATAAGCTATCCGGAGCCGTCATAGAATCTTGTAGTGTGACCTTCGAAGAATATGATGGTCCCCAAGGGGGGCGTGTTGATGCTTGTGATGCAGATGATGAAATGCCTCAGGATGCCATAGGAATAATGGGTGTGGGATATATCCGCCCCATTGAGGAACCTCTTATGGTGGATCGATAAGAACTATGCTCTACTCAAGTGGAGCCCTCATCTTCACAACAACAACACCAAGCTCCATCTATCGAGGAGGACAATGACCCAAGCCAAAGACAAGTCAGGACCTCAACATGTTGATCAAGTTGATATCTCTAGTGAGTAGTAGATTGATTCAACATTCTCCAGAATGTCAAGTGTTTCTCGGTCTATTACACAAGGAAGATCTATACAATCTGACGTGAGAGCAGCTCAACTCCAATCTAGTAATGTACCTGATCAAGACAAAGGTCAACCTTTGCCTCTTAATTAAGAGAATGATTCCGATGATGATCAAGGTCAAGTTGATGGTCAAGACGAGGACCAAAATGATGAAGAGTCCCCCTAAGAAACAACAAGGAGATCCACACTCGTCGCGAAGCTAGAATGGATAGGATGTTGGAACTAAGAGACCACTCTCTAGAGAATGTGGTTGGATATCTAAGGAGAGGAATATCCACAAGAGCACAATTGAAGAGGTTTAGTGAACACCAAGCACACATTTCCATGATTGAACCAAATAAAGTGTGGAAAGCTCTTGAAGATTCGGATTGTTTGGAACCAATGCACAAAGAGCTCAACAACTTTGAGAGAAATAAAGTATGAAAGTTAGTTGAGAAGCCAAAGGATTGCCGCAATGTTATAGGCACCAAGTGGATATTCAAGGACAAGCAAGATGAGCATGGAATTATAGTAAGGAACAAGGCAATATTGGTTGCACAAGGGTTCTCTCAAATTGAGGCATTGATTATGGAGAGACATATGCACCCGTGGCTTGCCTTGAGTCCATTTGTATCCTTCTTGCTTATGCGGCACATCATAACTTTAAGTTGTTGAGCTCTTTGAATGAGTTGTTATATGTAAAGCAACCCCCGGGATTTGAGGATCCCAACTTCCCAAACCATGTCTACAAACTTGATAAGGCGCTCTATGGGCTCAAACAAGACCCACGCACGTGGTATGAGCACCTTAGAGTTGTTGTTTGACTGTGGGTTTGAGGTTGGGAAAATTGATCCCACTCTTTTTACTAAGAAGGTTAATGGGGAGATTTTTGTATGCCAAATATATGTTCATGATATTATCTTTGGTTCATCTAACAAAGCTTTTAATGATGAATTCCCAAAGCTTATGACTAATAGGTTCCGGATGTCTATGATGGGGGAGTTGAGAGTATTTCTTGGTTTTGAGATCAAGCAAGTAAGAGGAGGAACATTCTTCAACCAAGCTAAGTACACTCAAGATATGCTCAAAAGATTCAACATGAAAGATTTAAATGGTGCTCCTACCCCCATGGCTACAAATACTCATCTTGAACTAAATCCAAATGGTAAAGATGTGGATCAAAAGGTATATCGGTCTATGATTGGTTCTTTGATTTACCTTTGTGCATCTAGACCCGATATTGTGTTGAGTGTAGGAGTATTTGCAAGATATCAAGCGGCTCCTAAAGAAATCCATTTGATGGCGGTCAAGAGAATCTTTCGATATTTGGTTCATACCCCACACTATGGTCTTTGGTATCCTCGAGGGTCAACATTTGCTCTTTGTGGGTACATGGACTCGGATTGGGCTGGTGATAAGGATGATAGAAAATCAACATCAGGGGCTTGCCAATTCATTGGTAGGTCCTTGGTATGTTGGTCTTCTAAAAGCAAAATTGTATATCTCTCTCCACCGTCGAGCCGGTATGTGGCATTGCTAGTGCTTGCACTCAATTGCTATGGATGAGGCAAACTTTAAAGGAATACGGTGTCCATTGTGACAAAGTGCCTCTTCTATGTGACAATGAAAGTGATATCAAGATTGCCTACAACCCGGTGGATCACACAAGGACAAAGCATATTGAGATTCGTCAGCACTTCATTAGGGATCATGTTGCTCGAGGTGATATTGAGCTATCATATGTGTCAACCAAAGACCAACTTGCCGACATCTTCACGAAGCCACTTGATGAAGCAAGGTTTTGTTATTTGAGGAATGAACTAAATATCATAGATTCAAGGAGCTTGACTTGACCACCTTGCATATTGACCTATGTCTTGACTCTTATTTGGTTTAGGTGCAGGCATGCAGATAGGGGGAATGCGGTCCTAATACATTGGACTACCCCTCCCCCCATAATGCCAAAATTAAGAAATTCAATTCTCTTAATATCATTTTGTGATATGTGAGCTTCATTGATGAGTAGTGGCTATGAACCCAAGGATAATTCTTCGCGGTGTCATGCCACAAACTCTTACATGGTGGCCTCGGACACCGCCCTCTTCTTAATGAAGAGTTGGGTCTTGGTTCGTGTCTATTTGGAGCTTTCTTGAATATTTTTGTGGATTTATATGGTTCTTATTGATTCTTCATAGTATGTCATCTTAACCCAAGCCTATTCCTGTCCTAAAAACACACACTCTCTCATATATGTCCTCAAACACAGAACCTGTAGTTTTTGGTCAAGGAGGACCGGAGTCTCTAGTGCGCTTGCACCGGAGTCTCCGGTGTAGGCCGGAGTCTCCGGCGTAGACCGGAGTCTCCGGTCCAGATGGTTTCTGCCACTTAAAGGGGGTGAACTGAAACAGCAGTTTCATTCATCCACCCCTGTTTCCCACTCTCAAATCCGTCGCCTCCTCTTCCAAAACTCCTCCTCGGAGGTCAAGAAGCCCGTGGGATCCGCCGTGCCACCGTCCAACCTCCTCCTCTCCTCCATTGGGTCATTCCCACCGGTGGAATCAATCCCATGGACATATCTGGTACCTCTCCTCCTTTTTTCTCTTTCTGAGGATTGGTGATGTTTTGTCCATTGGAATCACTTGTATGCGTGCACACTGGTACATTAGTCTTGTTGCCTTGCCCGATCTGTTAGATTCACCCCCTCCAGCATCCTCCAAGGTCATGCCCGAGCCTCCCGACCAGAGATTCCGGCCCCAGGGCCGGAGACTCCGATCCTAAGGACCGGAGACTCCGGTCTGAGCCAGAGACTCTGGTGTAAGCTGCGGAGACTCTGGTGTGGGGTGACTCAAACATGTTCATTAATTCCTCAAGGCTCTTGTGATGCATTCTTGGGACATGTATGCTTACCTCCATGCTATCTCCCTCATTGCTTTTCACAGGTGTTGGTTCTCGTTGTCCTCATCGCACTAAGTCCTCAACAAGGAGGGCTAATCCACGGTTTGATGAGTCAGAAGGGTAGTATGTTGTGCCACCATCCAACCGGAGACAGCAGGCTTGTGATGCAGCTTACTTGAGGAGGGAGCAGGAAAAGGCTGAGGATGAGAGGCGTGTCAAGAGGGAAAAGTATGACAACCTTAAGTATTTGGCCCACATGTCAAATAAAGAGTACCGTAAGCTGTGAAATACTGATTTCTATGACTTGCCATGTACCAGCAATGATCCATGCTTTTGGAGGAAGGAGCAGGCTGTGTTCATGATAGACGTTTACGCTGTGCTCAAGAAGTCACCTGTGTGCCCCCAGAAATACATGAGTGTTGAGCAGATTAGGATCAGCCCCTACTTCTTTGATGCACTGTGGATTTGTGAGAAGTTGGGGCTGTTCAACTTGATGGAGCTCCGTGAACACTACAACATCACACTTGTGCAGCAGTTCTACGCCACTGTTGTGTTTGGATCTGACCAAGCCAGGACCATGACTTGGATGACTGGAACCACCCACTTCTCGGCAACTTTCTATGACTTTTCTAATCTTATCTTCGAGACCTTCCATGGGGTTTGGGGTGTTCACTCATGTTGGGATGCACATGCACTATGTAGCTCTTGGGGAGAACAAGAACAAGCTTGCCCCTCTGTATGGCAAAGAGGGTGTTGTAGGGGGGTCCAAGGGACTCAAACCCCTCTACAATCTGATGTTGTGGATATTCCACCATACCATTTCCCCGAGTGCTGGAAATGATGATGCCATCAGATGTGGTCTAGTCAACTTGCTATATCATACACACATGATTCACATGGCTGGCCCCGAGGCAGATGCAAATCCTACTGATGTGATGGATTTCATATTTGAGGAGATGTTCCATGCTATATTGTTCAAGAAGTCTCCTCCATTTGCACCACTTGTCATGAGACTCATCAACTAACAAGAGCATGATTCCCCACTTGCCTTGGCCCCCAACCTTACCGAGCACACTCTAGTATCACTGCAGCAGAAGGGGCGCATGGGGCCTCCTCCTAGACGCTCCTATGGCAATAAGGAGGAGGAGATCACGGAGATTGAGAGGGCCCCCTCTCCTACTAGGGCTCGAAAGAAGAGTGCCTCCAATGCACCTCTACCTCCCATGACACGTGACTATGTACATGAGAAGGTCAAGAAGGCCTCATTCTGGGAGATGACCCTTTGTTGCATGAATGTAGACATCCGCAAGCAACAACATGCCTCCTACAAGAGCAACCGACGCATTAAGAAGCTTCTCAAGGAGATTAAGGCTCAGGGTGAAGAGGATGCTGAGGAAGGATAGGATGAGTACAATGATGAGCATGGCGCTCAACAATCCACTGAGTCGAACTACACTTTTTCCTTTGGGGCATGGAATGCCTAACAGGACAGCTTGGTGGACTGGAAGACCTTTTCTGATGTCACCTCTGGATATGGGTACCAGGGTACCTCCTCTTCTCGCCCTCATGGCAAAGGACCTGCAGCTCCAGAGGATGATGAGGACTATGATGAGGGTGAGGAGGATCGGGACATGGATGAGGAGTACGAGGATGATGACGACGAGGACTACTGATCCCTTGGGGCGCTAGCTTAGGTCTTTTCCCTTTTCGGCGTTTCGATGCCAAAGGGGGAGAAGACATTGTCATCGGGATTTGCATGGGTATGGGCTTGGATTTGATGTTTTATTTTCTATCTCGAACTTCATATTTTATTTGCCTTATGTGCTTGCGAGACTATTTGCTATTTGTGAGTGACTATGTGGTTGCACCTATATTATTGTAACTCATGTGAGAACTATGTGATTTATCCATGTACCACCTGTCATGCATGATTTACTTTTTTACCTTAATGAACATAGTTAGGGGGAGCTTTATTATCTCTATGCAAATTATTCCATGCAAATTCACTTGTTGTCACCGAACACCAAAAAGGGGGAGATTCAAAGGACATTTACTATCATAATCACTTTTGGTGTTTGTTAACAAGTAGATCATTTTATAGTACGCTACTGTCTATAGATTGTAATGCAAAGTGAAAAGGACCCTTACTCTACGGAAAGTTTCCTACAAGATTTACATGTTTCTGGGAGTTCTAGACCGGAGTCTCCGGTCTGGCTGGACCGGAGTGTCCGGTCTGGACCAGAGTTTCCGCAGGAACCCCCGGAGGGGGCTACCGATTTCTGGTTGGGATAGTCTGATAGGGGGTCCGGAGACTAGTCCGGAGTCTCCGGTGTAAGCCTCAGACTAGAGTCTCCGGTGTCGCTGGACCGGAGTCTCCGGCCCACTTGGCTCATGGCAGGGATTGGTCAATCAGTATGCTGGTCCGGAGGCTGGTCCGGAGATGGACTGGAATATCCGGTGTAGACCAGAGTCTCCGGTGTGCAGGCTGGAGTATCCGGTCTGACTTTTCTCCAACAGTCAGAAAATGGTTCAGTAGAGGGGGCTGCTTATAAATAGGGGATCTTATCCCCTTCCTCCAGCTGCTCGGCCCACTCAAGAACACCAAGCCACAAAATCAACAAGATCTCTTCATCCAACCATCCAAAGTCATTGATCTTTGGAGAATCGAAGGAGGAGACCTTGATCTACAGCTTCACCAAGAGAGATCTTCATTTCCCCCTCATTCACTTGAGGGCCCCCATGCTCTAGTGTTTCTTTGGAAACCCTAGCTTTTGATTTGGTTCTTACAAGCTTGTCTTTTATTGTTTGACAGCTTGCTTGTATTTGGGAGCCTCCAATTAAGTTGTAGATGTGTTCCCCGAACTTGTTGTAAAAGTGCCGGCTTCCACCTCGAAGGTTGCCGATATAGTGGAAGAGGTGAATCGAACCCTTTGGGGTGAGGTTCATCGGAGAATAAGGGAGGCCTCTCGTGGCGTTGGTGGTTTGAAACCACCCCCTCTCCAAACGTAGACGTACTTCCCCTCAAAAGGAAGGAACTACGGGAAACAAATCCTCGTATCTCCGCGTCCACCACTTTGGTTACTTCTATCCTTTACCGCCCTTTACTTTACTTGTTCTTGCTTAGTGTTGTGCTTGTTGGTGCTAGTTGACATATAGGTAAATTCACCTTAGTTGCATAATCTATATAATGTACCTTTCTTGTCAAACCCTAATTTGAAAAAGAAGAAAATTTGAAGTACCACCTATTCACCCCCCCTCTAGGTGCCCATACGATCCTTTCATCCGTCCTACCTGCTTCGGCTTAAGGTGAAGCCATGCGGGATCTTCCCTCTAATCCCGACACTATGTCGTCGTGCTGCCGGAATCGCGAGGAGAGAACTATAACCTCCACTGCCTGCTAGAACAAGGGAGAGGAAGGTCTTCATCGAGTACTGAACGTGTGACCGACTGCGGGAGCGCTGCCGGAACGCGGTGCCAGAAGGATCGTCTACGCGATCTTGAGATCGACAAGTGAACGACTACATCACCCACGAGAATCTTCTCTCGTTAACCGCTTTGGAATATTAGAGGGTGAGTACTCTATCGACTCATTGCTACAATCTAGTAGATAGATCTTGGCTTGTGTGTGTTCATGTGGTAGAATTTTTTATTTTCCATGCTACGAACCCCTACACTTAGAGGGTTAGTACTCTATCAACTCGTTGCACCGATCTGGTAGATTATATCTCTGTTTGTGTGTGTTCATGCGATAGAAATTTTTTTCCATGCTATGAACCCCTACACATGTTACTACTCTATGTTACTTTGCACTATGACCAGCCTAAGGTACAAAAACAACCGGTACTTAGACTACTACTTTCTTATTTCCTATTGATGAATACTGAATTAGCATGGTTAAGTTTAGCAATTACTCTCACATTAGGAATTGTTTCCTGTAGACACATGCATGCAACCAATTCCATGCTAGGAAACTAATCACATATTTTGAGCTTGCATGCAATCATTTACAACAAGCCACCAATATAAATGGTAAAGAGAATTCAAGAAAGTAGCATGTATGAATGTACTAGTTCCAGAACAGTGCATTTGAAAGTATCTACTAGCAGTGTGTTAGAAGAGAAATCAATATTCAGGACCCATCAATATTATGTTCAGTCAAATACATTACAAAAGAATCAAAAGTATTATATTTGAGATAAATCCATTTGGTCCATATTATGTCTCGTCCTCCACAATTCGGTCAAAGCGAGAATTAGGTGGTGGACAATGGGGTATGTGGCAAGAAAGGAAGAGGCAAGCGGACGATACCAACAGAGGCCCACAGCCAGAGACACCAAAACTGCAACGTGCACCGCAGATGCCCTCAAATGCCTCCCTGCCCACCATGCTTAAGCAATTGATTAATTAGAGATTAAATAATAACAAAAATATGGATATGGACTTCACAAAAGTGGACAAACAACTTCATAAAATTTACTAAAAACTTTATCCAAAGGGACTGCACCATTGAACAAAAAAGTGACAGGGACTTCAAAATTTAGACAACTCGCGCTATAGCAATTTCATAAGAGAAAAGACACATAAGACCCTTACAATTAACTCTAATGTTCAAATTCGAATCTTGAAAAGCGTAAGTGTCCCAATAAAAATAGTAGTAAGAATTAATCCTACCAATTGTGGGATGATATCCAGACAAGAAGTGATCAAAGTAGTACATGTTGCTACCCCTCAACAAAATAATACCCTCTTCTCCGATAAGTGGAGTATAGTATGTTTGTTGCATTCTTGTTGACGTACAAGTTGGCTATTGGGTGTGGACTTTGAACACGAGTCTACGCCGTATTTATTTTTTGTGCCGGCGAAAAAGAAACGCTCCATCGATCGCGGCAAGTTGGTGCACACCTTGCACCGCTGCCTTTAATGCTTTTGACCTTCTAGACTGGTAGCTGGTCCGGTTCTGGTAGCTATCAGCATTGGCCATGTTGCGTCCCTGGACTTCCAACCAAATTAACCTTAATTTGCTCTCGTCTCTTACATAGAGTAATATCTTGCACCAGCATCGGTCGCTCTCAAACACTTCCATCTGACCACAAACTACACATAAGTACTCCATATATTGATTTGTCTTGGACTAACAGCAATCAGAATGAAAAGCATGAGAAAACGTACATGTACAAAACATGAATATTTTGGAAAGTAAACCAAGAAATATATTGTTCATGCACGCACTGGTATATATCCACCAGCTGACAATTCAAGCAAGAACAGTGTATATCACATGTATGATCTCATAGCTCATGAAG